>CM061532.1:39971252-40568305 GCA_030545055.2 Neoaliturus tenellus | reverse complement strand
TTTCAATTTGAGTGGAATTTCCAGTCTGAAGGGCAATAATATTATCAACTAATATTGATGGGATCGGTAAAGATTTTAGGACTGAGAAAATATGTTGGTGTCCGACGTTGTCATAAGCTTTTTCGATGTCTAGGAACATAATGCAACAGTTGTCTTTCTTTTTACAGCATGAACTCAAAATAGAATTTAGTATGTTTGCGTTAATGTGCGTTCCTGGCATTGAGGTAAATCCAGTTTGAAATTCATTGAATTGAATGTACTCTTTTAATCTAGACTCTATAATCTTCTCAAATACCCGCCTCAATATTGAACAAATAGATATGGGACGCCAGTTTGAAACTTCATTTACATTACCTCCTTTATTCAGTAGAATTGTTCTTGCTTTTTTAAAGACTTCTGGGACAAAGTTGTGTTTATGTATCCTATTGAAAATGTGCATTAAGATTTTTGGTACTTTTTCATTTTTAACGCTTCTCATGATAACATGATATATATACTTCTCTCTTATTTTTTGTTCCATATTTGTAATAATATATTGTTGATTAAACGTATGAAATCTTACAAACATTTATGTGTTTAGTACAAGCTTAAATCAAGCATGTAGTTTTGAAACATGCGGACTGGTTGAAAAGTGATCAATTGCCAGAATTACACATTATTGAGTTTAACAATGTTGCAAGACGTATTGTTTTAAAATTTGCCAATTTTAAAATATCGTTTACATTAAGATTTATGATATATTGTAAAAGCTCTCTAATCAGAGTATATAAAATACACTATACGCTATGTTTGGTTTTGTTTCAATTTGACGAAGTTTAAGCTAATAATTATCTTACCTCTTAATGATTATCGCCCCTTTAGAGGCTCAAACATCATGTGCTACGTGTATCTCACGTTACAACAAGTACCATGGTCCGTCTGAAAATTATACATACTTTAATGAACTTTAAATATCATTTTATTAATTCAGTTTGCATAAAATGCCCTGAGAACTTATTTTTAGTTACTTCAAATTAGACACTGGACAAAAATACACGCGTGCTAGGCATATTAATTTAGTAACTTTATATTTAAATAATTATGATTAAAGCGTTTCATAATTTGCTTAAGTTGGGAAACTATTATTATTGATACAAAGGCTACGGATTGCATGGTTTGACCGATTGTAGTGTCATCTGCCGGCGAAACAAAACAACACATGCTGTACTGTTTTGCCGACTTTTTACCACTACTCTTTCTTCTATGAACTCCATTATGTATTACCATGAACGTTTTACCACTATAACCATTAGTCTTATATTTACAGTAAATTTGCTAGGAAGACAATTACAAACTAATTTTTTTATGAGTTTTGGGGTGTCGTGAGTTCCCGAGTGGGTAAAGCAGTTTTCTGTATAGTCGTCAATAGACAGTGGTGCCATCTTGAAGCAGGAGAGAGAACTGAAGGTCCTTGTACGTGTAGTGGGGATGATGAATGAGCCCCGGAGCATCGTGACAGTGACGTAGGCCTTTACGAACGTACCATTATATGAAATCATAAGGGGCCGTATACTAGCCAGTTTGCATATTTATTTAAACAAAATTAATTTCATTTTTTCGTAATCAGTTTTTTCTCGATGTTTTAGAATGAATGCGTTGGCTAAATACTTTATGAGTTCTATTAATTTTCTCCCGATCAACTATCGTAAAAAGTTCAGCAGTTCAGCTAATGTATATGTCTCCCTTTGTAACTGAGAAAGGTCAACAGCTATCGGCAATCTAATCGGTTACTCATAGATGTCTCCATGTAGCTACACTGTGCCTTTGAATTACAGCATAGTGACAATAAGCGGTGGGTTAATTCTTACCCAGTGTAAAATTGAGTCAGGTGTAGAAGTATCTTGAAAACAAACCAATCAAAATAAAAAATAAAAATCTCTTTATTTACAAAGCATAAAGATTTGTAATAGAGTCAAACGTTTACAACTCATGATCTCCATTAATGTGGAGGTGGAAGCGTGTCCCTCCATTTCAGGAATTCGTCCAGGGAGTAGAATGGGTTCTTTGACAGCCAGTTGGTGAGGGCTGTCTTCAGTTTCTTCCCTGTTTGTCTTCTCACGTCCTCCGGGAGCAGATTGTGGAGTTTTCTGCCGGTGTATGAAGGCTTCCTCTCAAACAGTGCGCTGTGGTGAAATGGGTAGCTGGTGCCTGGTGGCATGCCTGGTGTTATGGAAGTGGATGAAACTGCTCATACAAACGTAGATGTTACCAGCAAGGCCGAATTTCTAGGAATATGCCGCCTGTAGGCTATACATTTTCTGTCCCCCCACTTATAGAGACAGACTCGTACATGTTTTGATTGTAACTTATATAGGGGCTTATTTACCTTCAACACGCACCAGATTAATTTGATATATCAATATTATAGTATCGAAGGATCAATCAATTGCTTTTATGAACTCTGTATATTCTTTAGTTTAATTATTTAAGCCAGTAATCACAAGAAAAAGAATCAAAGTGAATTTACACGAGCAGCTACAACAACAGCTAACAGACAATGCCAGTATTTTGGCAACTGTATACCATCAGTATAGGCTAATAATGTTGGTTTTGTCACAAGGTACAAAACATACTTCAAACTACTTAAAATAAAAAATTGAATTTGAATTGAAACAAATTTAGTTGATAAATTTGAACATTTAATGAATTTTCATAGACCTACACCTTTACAGGGTATTTGGCAGTCAATGTCAAAAATTTTATGGGGTTATTATGCATGTTAAATGCAACAAGAATACGCAATTTAGGCAATTATCTCACTCGTATCTCACTCCACCTTCCAGTAACAGTCTTTTTTTATTTCTCTACATTTCCCAAGAAAGTCTAATTCTATGACCAATTACCAAAAGTATTGGCACTTTTTAGCGAATTTCCCTATAGGGAATACGCTATTACGGTAGTAGTCACGGTAAGACCTAAGCCCGGGACCATGATACCTTTTCGTTTTGAGGTCCCTAGAAGCCAAAAACACCGTTCATTCAAATTGATATATATATATATATATATATATATATATATATATATATATATATATATATGTATGTGTCCGTGAACACGATAACTTTTGAACGAAACCTCCGATTTTGATGAAATTTGGTACAGGGGTGTAAGCCAGCGTCTACTAGGTTGAGTTCGCGAACCAGAATGATCGACCATGGGAACGGGGTTTTATGGGGTTTCAAAAGGGTTAAAAATGGGTTTTTGGTTTTGTTTTTTTTTGCTTTTATTTAGAAAATTCAACAATTTTAACTTAAACCATTTAAAAGAGCTTAAAAAAACAAACAATCTAGTATTTTGAATTTTTTACCTAGCTGAAATGGTTATGGAGAAAATCCAAAAAGTATGTTTTCCATGTTATTCTTATGGGAAATCAACAAAACCTTCTATCTTGCTTATTTATTGACATATCTTGATAAAATTTAGTATGTACATTCATTAGGAAGCGTTTAACTTATATTTCCTTAGAAAACCCATATGGCGGCAAACCTACGTACTCGACCCTATAGGGTTTAAGGGGAAAATAAAAATAACACCATAGCCTTGTAAAATTTGGTATGTACAATCACTAGGTAGGGTTTAACTTATATTTACCAACAAAACCCATATGGCGGCAAACCAACATACTCTCATCCCCATGGATTTTATGGGGAAATAGAAAATATACCAAAATTCCATTGGAAATTCGCTGAGTACGCAGGTCTGCTGCGACGGGGGTATTATGACATTATTAGAAAGTACACAAAATTTCCTATTAGGTTAAGTCTGTCCCAAGTAAGCCCTCTTAGCCTCGAAAAAATATGTTAAAAAGTATGGACAATGTCGAGAAATTTCAAAAAGTTGAAAATTACTGTTATAAGATGGAGTCAGATATAATAGCCTAAACTGCGTATTATTGTTGTATTTTACACACATAATACCCCGTTAAATTTGTTGACTCTGACTACCAGTCACCCTGTATGTAAATACGTATAGCCTAAAACTTCTGAGAAAATAAACAATACAGGATCATAAACCTAGCAAATACAATTCACCATTTGGCAACGTTAGAGCTATAGAAATGGCAAAAATACGGCCCCAGCAAAACGACTTATAATGTCTTTAAATAAAACTTTATTCAAAATAAATTAACACCCCAGATAGTTGCCTACCCAATATTTCGTGATGACTGATTGACATTTTTTGCCGAAACAAAAACAAGAGAAGTTTGAAAGATTTCTTGTGATAGCGTCACAGTCTTTAGGCCTAACATCATTGGTATCAAACAGTTGTGACACTCTAACGTGAAAAGTCAAGGGATGAAGATGCTGGTGGTCCCTTGTGTGCTGTAAACTCACAACACAACTACTATTTTTTACAGCATTCTTATGTTGGCGGAAGTTTGGTTTTTTGGCAGAACAGTTCCGCCTGTCAAGTGGTGAGGTAAATTTTTCCCTCCGTTCATAAAAAAACAAATTTTTCATAGGCGAGGTTCTTATGAAATCAAAACCATACGTTTGTTGTCATTATTTTGTGACCAATCTATTCGTAAAATCATTAACATTATTAAAACAGGAAATAACTAATTGCGAATCATGGAATCTAAAAAATGGAAGCGCTAGTGAGGACTAGTGTAGTATAGTTCCCTCCTTTATCTGGGCCTTATACAAACTGCGAAGAGTATCGTTACAATTACCCTACATCAGGACTATAAAAAATGTGCTACAAGATTATGTGAAATAAATTCGTACGAAAAGAATAAACATTATATTTCCTTAAATTAATACATTTTAAATAAAAATATGTGCCTACAGAAGTTTCTGTTACGAAAGTAGTAAAATTATTTAAAATTTTTAGTAAATTGACTGAGTGCCGCCCCTAAAATTTTTGTGCTATAGGCTCCAGCCTTTTCAGCCTATTTAAAAATATGGCCCTTGTTACCAGATCGATTGAGGGGAATAAACCATGCGCGAGTTAGGAAATGCGAGTAAGGAATATCTCGCTATCCCACTTGTAACTGAAACAGTGGGGTGATAGTTTTACTTTAAGCACTTTTTCTGCTAAACGCCTTAGCCCTAATAATAATTCAAAACACAAAACAGGCTTGACGGAGTTCTGGATCATTTTAAGTTTATATTTTTAACAGGCCTGTCACGAGACAGCCGTCTATTTTGCCCCGTTTTCACTTTGTGGGAGAGCAAATTCTGACGAGGAGTGGGGGTAACGCCAACAGTGTTACCAACACCGCAAATACCACGCACGGTCATTACGGACAATGCTAAAGACCGGTTTATTTAAAAGACTTAATTAGATAAATAATACACCAATATAACTACGATACAGCAAATTATTGTAACTTATTATGTAATTTACCTACGTAAACTAAACCAATGTAAAAGTAAGCTGTAATTGGTATTACGTTTTAATATGATGTTAAATATTTAAAATATAAGCCACTTTGATTTCAAAAATGTATAGTCTATTATAAAGAAAAAAAATTAAGTTATTAATTAATTTTAATTAAAACAGTCTGTGGATTTTTCTACACGTTTTGGCTAAACGGGTTATCGCCGACGTACATAACGGATAAGCCACCTAATAAATAGGCTACTAAGTTTTTAATTTTCATATTAAAACGTGTATAAAAATCAACTGACTGTTTCAATTAAAATTAATTAATATTTTTTTCTTTATAATATACATTTTTGAACAGGCTTATAGTTTTAATATTTAACATCATATTATAAACGCAATACCAATTACAGCTTACTATTACATTTGTTCACGTAGTTAAATTACATAATAAGTTACAATAATTTGCTGCCCTAAAATATTTCAAGGAAGTAGACTAATTTGTACAGATCAGACATCTAACAAGCTTACATTTGTACACGTTTATCACATTAATATATCTTAGTTATTGGTGTATTATTTATCTAATTAAGTCTTTAAAATAGCCATTATTAATAATAACAACCTTCGGTATCATTTCTTTTGTCCCCGTCTCTCTTATTCGTAAATACGGTCTTCAGCATTGTCCGTGATGACCGTGCGTGGTATTTGCAGTGTTGGTAACACTGTCGGCGTTACCCCCACTCCTCGTCAGAATTTGCTCTCACACAAAGTGAAAACGGGGCGAAATAGACGCCTGTCTAACACGAGACCGAGATATGATTTCTCGTTGTTGCTGCCGCCGGCCTGGAACACTATATAGGAATATAGACCTATGTATTATCGCCCCGTGAGGGACTTAAAAATTCACATTCAACGTGTATCACACGCGCATGACTTCCAACAGTCTCTTAGTATGATACTGAACTGTGCAGTTCGAGGTGCACCTTTTATTAAATCGTTTTGAATCATATTGGTCGAGAACTAATTTTGCGTTTATTTCAATTTTGTGATCGGAGAGATATGCAAGCGTGCGAAGTACAGTCACACAAGTTTTTTTTTAATAAATTGATTATATTTAATATATTAACTGGTTCATTCAACCGCTGAAACTATTTCCTAAATCTAATAAACTATACAGCCCTATGTGTAACTGACTGACTGACTGACTCACTTATATGGGATACGAATTTCTGACGTAACTATATAAGATAGAGACTTGAAATTTGGCATACGTCTAGCCTGAGTGGTCAATGCTAAGTATAAAATCTTAAACTTGCAAATTTGTATTTTTAACCTGTTAAAAAAATTCAACATGGCGGATTTCTGAAATTGTAATTTTAGTTTTTTGGCTCTAGCGGCTAAACGCTTGGTCCTATCTAAAATCTGAGAACAATACTACGATAGGGAATTTAATTTTCTATAATTTCGGTCCTTTGACTTTTTATCATATCTCGCACCGTTAAGCCTCCAGAGCGTTTTTAATGAAATGCCGTTTTCGGTTTTCGGGCTTTAGTGACTAAACGGATGGTCGTAAAAATTTTATCAAGGTTGATTTCGATAGATCTTTTTAATATCTACAAATTTTCCTCATATATATATTTCACCGTATCTCCTCTCGTTTACTCACAAAATACATTTTTATTTTTTCCGGATTTTTTAGCATAAGTAGTGGGAAATTGCAGGTTCTGGAACAATAGAGAAATCGTAATTTTAGTCCGGATGAGCTAGAACCTAGAAATTTGGTACACACGTAGTTTGTATGGTCAATACAAAGGGGAAATTGCAAAACATTGAGTTTTCACATTTTAACCCCCTAAATTTTTGTATGGTAAAATCTACACCATGTAAGGTTTTTTCTAAATACGGTGTAACTTTTGAACGAGAGGTCCTATCTCGAATCTGAGAGATAATTCATTGTCAGGAATTAGACACTCTACAAGTTTAGTCCTTTGAAATTTTGCCGTATCTCACTCCCTTCACCCTTAAAAAGGGGCGTACTTTCAACATTTCCAATTTTTTTTTCCAAAAAAATCTCGCTATTTTAATATTTTTACTTACTAATATCGTGCACGGATGCTTAAACTATAGTAAATATTATGATCTCAAAAAGACCTTACCATAGCGGCAGCCATTGACCAGTTTCAATTATAATTAAGTCAAAATTTTTTTTTAACACAAAATTCTTAACATTTTTCGTGTAAAGTGTTGTAAATTACTTTATTCTGCCAAATATACTTCAATATTGATATTTGTTTTGTTAGTATTATATTCTATTTTTGACGCTCTACAAGTTCAGTCCTATGCAATTTTGCCGTATCTCACCTTCTTCACCTGTAAAGAGGGGCGTACTTTCACAATATCGTAATTCTTTCACCAAAATTGATCTATTTAAATATTTATCGTTTACTTTTATGACACATACATGCCTCAAATTTTGTGTATACTATGAATACATCTATTTCTTACTATAGAAGCAGCTATTTGCCGATTTCAATCCAAGATTAGTAAACAAACTGAAAATACAAAATTATTAACCTTTTTATGTAGGATACAGTGTTTGGTGATTTTGTTGAACCCGGTAAAGATACGGCTATACCTATATATTTTTTTTAGCATTATATTCTTTTTAGATGTTCTATAAGTTGGGCCTTAAGATTTTGTAGCATTTCACTCTCTTCGCACCAAAAAGGAATGTATTTTCAATATTCTTTCACAAAAATTGAGTTATTTTAATATTTTTTTATTTATTTAGCTACATATACAAACCCTGAGCATAAAATATAAAACAAAAGTACTAATTTGAACTTTAAATATCAAGAGAATATCTTAAATGCTTTAGATTTCCTGAACTATTAAACTAAGTCAGAGAAGATAAGTATAGAGTTGGGGTGGAGGCCTCAACTAGCCTGTTCAGTTCTTAAGACTTAAAACAATTAACGAATTCGGGGCAACCCCCAAAGGGGGCATGGGGGCGGAGCCCCCATCGAGCCGTAGGCGAGTCTAATAAACTATACAGCCCTATGTGTAACTGACTGACTGACTGACTCACTTATATGGGATACGAATTTCTGACGTAAATATATAAGATAGAGACTGGAAATTTGGCATACGTCTAGCCTGAATGGTCAATGCTAAGTATAAAATCTTAAACTTGCAAATTTGTATTTTTAACCTGTTAAAAAAATTCAAAATGGCGGATTTCTGAAATTGTAATTTTAGTTTTTTGGCTCTAGCGGCTAAACGCTTGGTCCTATCTAAAATCTGAGAACAATACTACGATAGGGAATTTAATTTTCTATAATTTCGGTCCTTTGACTTTTTATCATATCTCGCACCGTTAAGCCTCCAGAGCGTTTTTAATGAAATGCCGTTTTCGGTTTTCGGGCTTTAGTGACTAAACGGATGGTCGTAAAAATTTTATCAAGGTTGATTTCGATAGATCTATTTAATATCTACAAATTTTCCTCATATATATTTCACCGTATCTCCTCTCGTTTACTCACAAAATACATTTTTATTTTTTCCGGATTTTTTAGCATAAGTAGTGGGAAATTGCAGGTTCTGGAACAATAGAGAAATCGTAATTTTAGTCCGGATGAGCTAGAACCTTGAAATTTGGTACACACGTAGTTTGTATGGTCAATACAAAGGGGAAATTGCAAAACATTGAGTTTTCACATTTTAACCCCCTAAATTTTTGTATGGTAAAATCTACACCATGTAAGGTTTTTTCTAAATACGGTGTAACTTTTGAACGAGAGGTCCTATCTCGAATCTGAGAGATAATTCATGGTCAGGAATTAGACACTCTACAAGTTTAGTCCTTTGAAATTTTGCCGTATCTCACTCCCTTCACCCTTAAAAAGGGGCGTACTTTCAACATTTCCAATTTTTTTTTCCAAAAAAATCTCGCTATTTTAATATTTTTACTTACTAATATCGTGCACGGATGCTTAAACTATAGTAAATATTATGATCTCAAAAAGACCTTACCATAGCGGCAGCCATTGACCAGTTTCAATTATAATTAAGTCAAAATTTTTTTTTAACACAAAATTCTTAACATTTTTCGTGTAAAGTGTTGTAAATTACTTTATTCTGCCAAATATACTTCAATATTGATATTTGTTTTGTTAGTATTATATTCTATTTTTGACGCTCTACAAGTTCAGTCCTATGCAATTTTGCCGTATATACTTCAATATTGATATTTGTTTTGTTAGTATTATATTCTATTTTTGACGCTCTACAAGTTCAGTCCTATGCAATTTTGCCGTATCTCACCTTCTTCACCTGTAAAGAGGGGCGTACTTTCACAATATCGTAATTCTTTCACCAAAATTGATCTATTTAAATATTTATCGTTTACTTTTATGACACATACATGCCTCAAATTTTGTGTATACTATGAATACATCTATTTCTTACTATAGAAGCAGCTATTTGCCGATTTCAATCCAAGATTAGTAAACAAACTGAAAATACAAAATTATTAACCTTTTTATGTAGGATACAGTGTTTGGTGATTTTGTTGAACCCGGTAAAGATACGGCTATACCTATATATTTTTTTTAGCATTATATTCTTTTTAGATGTTCTATAAGTTGGGCCTTAAGATTTTGTAGCATTTCACTCTCTTCGCACCAAAAAGGAATGTATTTTCAATATTCTTTCACAAAAATTGAGTTATTTTAATATTTTTTTATTTATTTAGCTACATATACAAACCCTGAGCATAAAATATAAAACAAAAGTACTAATTTGAACTTTAAATATCAAGAGAATATCTTAAATGCTTTAGATTTCCTGAACTATTAAACTAAGTCAGAGAAGATAAGTATAGAGTTGGGGTGGAGGCCTCAACTAGCCTGTTCAGTTCTTAAGACTTAAAACAATTAACGAATTCGGGGCAACCCCCAAAGGGGGCATGGGGGCGGAGCCCCCATCGAGCCGTAGGCGAGTCTAATAAACTATACAGCCCTATGTGTAACTGACTGACTGACTGACTCACTTATATGGGATACGAATTTCTGACGTAACTATATAAGATAGAGACTTGAAATTTGGCATACGTCTAGCCTGAGTGGTCAATGCTAAGTATAAAATCTTAAACTTGCAAATTTGTATTTTTAACCTGTTAAAAAAATTCAAAATGGCGGATTTCTGAAATTGTAATTTTAGTTTTTTGGCTCTAGCGGCTAAACGCTTGGTCCTATCTAAAATCTGAGAACAATACTACGATAGGGAATTTAATTTTCTATAATTTCGGTCCTTTGACTTTTTATCATATCTCGCACCGTTAAGCCTCCAGAGCGTTTTTAATGAAATGCCGTTTTCGGTTTTCGGGCTTTAGTGACTAAACGGATGGTCGTAAAAATTTTATCAAGGTTGATTTCGATAGATCTTTTTAATATCTACAAATTTTCCTCATATATATTTCACCGTATCTCCTCTCGTTTACTCACAAAATACATTTTTATTTTTTCCGGATTTTTTAGCATAAGTAGTGGGAAATTGCAGGTTCTGGAACAATAGAGAAATCGTAATTTTAGTCCGGATGAGCTAGAACCTTGAAATTTGGTACACACGTAGTTTGTATGGTCAATACAAAGGGGAAATTGCAAAACATTGAGTTTTCACATTTTAACCCCCTAAATTTTTGTATGGTAAAATCTACACCATGTAAGGTTTTTTCTAAATACGGTGTAACTTTTGAACGAGAGGTCCTATCTCGAATCTGAGAGATAATTCATGGTCAGGAATTAGACACTCTACAAGTTTAGTCCTTTGAAATTTTGCCGTATCTCACTCCCTTCACCCTTAAAAAGGGGCGTACTTTCAACATTTCCAATTTTTTTTTCCAAAAAAATCTCGCTATTTTAATATTTTTACTTACTAATATCGTGCACGGATGCTTAAACTATAGTAAATATTATGATCTCAAAAAGACCTTACCATAGCGGCAGCCATTGACCAGTTTCAATTATAATTAAGTCAAATTTTTTTTTTTAACACAAAATTCTTAACATTTTTCGTGTAAAGTGTTGTAAATTACTTTATTCTGCCAAATATACTTCAATATTGATATTTGTTTTGTTAGTATTATATTCTATTTTTGACGCTCTACAAGTTCAGTCCTATGCAATTTTGCCGTATCTCACCTTCTTCACCTGTAAAGAGGGGCGTACTTTCACAATATCGTAATTCTTTCACCAAAATTGATCTATTTAAATATTTATCGTTTACTTTTATGACACATACATGCCTCAAATTTTGTGTATACTATGAATACATCTATTTCTTACTATAGAAGCAGCTATTTGCCGATTTCAATCCAAGATTAGTAAACAAACTGAAAATACAAAATTATTAACCTTTTTATGTAGGATACAGTGTTTGGTGATTTTGTTGAACCCGGTAAAGATACGGCCATACCTATATATTTTTTTCAGCATTATATTCTTTTTAGATGCTCTATAAGTTGGGCCTTAAGATTTTGTAGCATTTCACTCTCTTCGCCCCAAAAAGGAATGTATTTTCAATATTCTTTCACAAAAATTGAGTTATTTTAATATTTTTTTATTTATTTAGCTACATATACAAACCCTGAGCATAAAATATAAAACAAAAGTACTAATTTGAACTTTAAATATCAAGAGAATATCTTAAATGCTTTAGATTTCCTGAACTATTAAACTAAGTCAGAGAAGATAAGTATAGAGTTGGGGTGGAGGCCTCAACTAGCCTGTTCAGTTCTTAAGACTTAAAACAATTAACGAATTCGGGGCAACCCCCAAAGGGGGCATGGGGGCGGAGCCCCCATCGAGCCGTAGGCGAGTCTATAATATATACAGCCGCATGTGTAACTGACTGACTGACTCACTCACTCACTGATGATCTTAAATTCCTGAAGCCACCGTTTAAGCCAGAGACTTAAAATTTGGCATGGACATTCTTTGAGTTGTTTCAATTTAGGGAAAATCATAAAACTACAACTTTTTTACTTTTTAACTATAAAAAAGGTAAAAAATATAGATTTGTCGGTAACGTAGTTCAGCCGTATCAGCGTATATCACCGCGTGGTATCGTAGATCACTCTTCAGGTTTAGTTCTCGCTCGTGTTTAAATGATCTCTTTCAACTACACCCGTGTTTGATATAAGCACTGTATCCTTCGATGGATACACTCCAATTTAATATGATTTATGGTGTTCTACTGCATTGAGAGCGGGTCATTTCACCAGGTACCCAGGGTTATATTCGTTATGATTTATACAGTGTTAATGCCTAATTTGTAGTTAATGCAGCATATGCGCTATCTTGTATGTTTACCAAAGGTGAATTTTCTTCTCCTACTATGGAGAATTCCCATGGCGGGTGAATAGTCGCTTAGTTCTCGCTTGTATTTAAATCATGTCTTTTAACTACACCTGCTTTCTTGCTGTTGACAACGTTAGTATCCCTCATATTTAACAAACCGTTAACCACTCAACTTCAAAATAGCACTGAGATTGTGCTGCATTGAAAGCTCGTTTCTTTTATATTTTTACACACATCATAAATATGTCTTAGGGAATTTTTAAATAACTGTTGAGCAGAACTAACAGATTTAAATGTTATGTTCTCGTTTTGTTTCAATTTATTTTAGATTACTTATTCAAATTCACACGTGAATATTCTTCCGGCCGAATTTCGCATTAAATGGATTTTCTGTGAAGCTTGAGCCGTGATCTTAACGTAACATACTTCGATTACAACACTTAATAGTTAATTATTATCTTTCTGTTTGATTTATATTCAGTGTCTTATATTAGATTTTTTCACACTTAAAATTTGTTTTTGAGAATGTTTAAATAAGTGTTGAACAAAAAGAACAGATTTAAATGTTAGGTTCTCGTTTCATTTCAATTTATTTTAGATTACTTATTCAAATTCACCCCACGTGAACTTCTCAGCCGAATATCGCATTCTATGAATTTTCTGTCCAGATCGTGCCGTGATCTTAACGTTATATACTTCTATTACTTAGTACGATACTTAATAGACAGTTAATTATTATCTTTCTGCATTATTTATATTCAGTGTTTTATATTTTATTTTAATACACACTTAAAATATGTTTTTAATAATTTTTAAACGGCTATTGAACAAAACTAACAGGTTTTTATGAATAAATTATTATTTCACAGGTCTAGATTTTATATTCTTATAATTAGTAGTTTGTAATAGTAGGGGTTTTTTGCGGATCTTCCCCGTTTTTATTATTTCCTATTATTTTGTTTTCATGTTATTCAATTCTTGTTTTCGCTTATTGATTTGAATGTTATTTGCTATTTCAGAAATTTAAACGTTTTTCTTCTATATTCTGAAATTTACAAGTTTTTATTTTTAATTAGTTTGTATCAGCCGATTCTTTTAATATCGTGGTTGGCGATACTATATTTAGTTCAAATTGTATTTTTAATTTCTTAAGTTTATTAACTAGCATAGCTTGATTTTTTATTATTTTAATAGCAATCTTCACACTTATTATTGGTTGTTTTCTATTTTTTAGCATTATTGTCTAATGGGCATATTACATTATTTTTAAAATGTACGAAAATCTCATTTAAAAATACTTAATTTGGAATTATTTTGACCCATTGCAATTTTAATTGGACGCATGTTAACTCGTTGACGTTTCAGACTAAGTAGTTGGTGACGTGGAATAGTTAGCATCACACATTTTAGTAGAGTTACAAGTAAATTAATAACTTAGCTTTTCAATACTTCGAATTTTATTAGTTTTATTTTCCGATTCTTTTAATATCGTGGTTGGCTATCCTAGATTTGGTTTAAGTGTTACTTTCAATTTCTTTAGCTTATGCATTATTATAGCTTGATTATTTTATTATTTTAATAGTTATTTTCACATAATCAATTATTTTCTATTTTTTAGCATTATTGTTTTGCTATAGTGGGCACATTACATTTTTTACCTATGAAAATTTAATTTAAAGATACTTAATTAAGATTAATTTTGCCCCATTGCAATTTTTCTGTGCCGCATCTAAAATCGTTGACGTTCCAGACCAAGTGGTTGGTAACGTGGAGGAGTTAGTATCACACATTTTTGTAGTAGAGCTACACGTAATTTAAAACTTAGCTTTTCAAAACTTCGATGGAACTAGCCTGTTCAGTACTTTGGTGGAACTAGACAGTTCATTATTTGAGACTTTGTGAATGATTAACGAAATTAGTAAAATCAACTAGGGGGCATGGGGGCTGAGTCCCGTGAAATATTTTCAAAGGATATTATTGTTATTATTATTATTGATTTGAGTAGTGCGTATTAGCCCGTTTTGTTACTGTCTTCGCTGTCCAGTTAGTTGGTGTAACTATCCTGTTCAATACTTGACTTTAAATTATTCTACAAATTTAGGGCAACCCCTAAGGGGGCATGGGGGCGGAGCCCCCATCGAGCCGTAGGCGAGTCTATAATATATACAGCCCTATGTGTAACTGACTCACTGACTGACTCACTGATGATAGTAATGTCCTGAAGCGACCGTTTAAGATAGAGACTTGAAATTTGGCATGGACATTCTTTGAAATGTTTCAATTTAGGGAAAATCATAAAACTACGATTTTTTTACTTTTAAACTATAAAAAAAGGTAAAAAAATATAGATTTGTCGGTAACGTAGTTCAGCCGTGTGAGCGTATATCACCGTTTGGGTAACGTAGATCACTTTGCAGGTTTAGTTCTCGCTCGTGTTTAAATGATCTCTTACAACTACTACCGTGTTTGATACAAATATTGTATTTCATGCGAACATGAACATCTCCATGTACACGAAGGTGATTCGATGCATTGAGAGCGGGTTATTTCACCAGGGTAATACTCGCTTTGATTTTATTATGCCCAAAAACTACAAATTTTCAACTTTCAAATTATAAAAATACCGAGGTGTCGGTAAGGAAGTAGGTTGGTTCTTAAAGATATAGCTTGGAGCGCTATTATAGTCGCTTAGTTCTCGCTTGTATTTAAATGATGTCTTTTAACTACACCTCTTCCTGATAATTACTCTCAATTGGTTGCATAGTTGTTTGCGTATGGTTTTCCTTCTGATTGTTGTGTTATTATTGAAAATGAAGTTTACTGAATCGAAAGCGTATATTTACATTTAGGTGATGTCCGCTATGATTTCTATATTAACTTTAAATTAAGGTCTCGGTTGTATTTAAATTATGTCTTTTAACCACACCTGTTCCTGATGAAGTTTTCGTGACAGTTTTGCAGAGCAGTGATCTTAAGCGTTGTATAAACTACGTTAGTGCAAATTTCAGTTTACAGTATATTGTAATATAGCTGTAACTGTAATATAGCATTTGTTTTAAGGATGGTGAAATAAATTTAATGCACGTACTCTAAAGTAATACGAAATTGTTGATTGAAATGTGAGGTTCTCGTTTCGTTTTATTTAAATTCATTTGTTCATATTGGCTATTGCTATTACTCTCGTCTTTTGAGAGACGATTGAGCGTAGTGCTGTAATACTTTGTTACAATATTATATTATTAATTTTATCATTACTATGGTGAGCTCTACGAAGCTTGTGCGAATACTTTAAACATATTATTTTAGTACTGCATATTTTTTGCCGCAGTAACGCCCGTAAAGTAAATGATTAATTGCTAAAAATATTGTAGGTCTTACTACATTTTCTAGACTTTAGTCTTCTCATGCTGGAAAATTTCTTGTAGGTTTTCGCACAAAAAAACCCTAATACAGTAATTATTCTTAATTTTCTACTATGTGTATGCTGTCTCTCTATATGAATCCCCAGATTGAATATAGCGCTTCAGTTGATAGTTCTGGTGCAGTTTCTTTGAAGGTAGAACGTGTCCCAACACGTTTGACATCCGGTCTTTGACCTATTTGCTGCCGTCCAATCAGGCTTAGATTTTAGTTTAGGAAACGATTGAACATATCAAGTTATAGAACGATTGAACTTTCCATTCTTACCTTGGCTAATGTTTACCTACTTCCGACGTTTTTTTAAACCATCTACATATCTGATGACCCATCAGGCTGAGAAATATTATAATAACCAATTGAATTAAACTCAATAGTAATTTTTCTCGCTGCCACTTTGTCCGTCAAACTTCCTCAATGCAGTGCTCTCACCTAAAGTCTCGATTAACCCTATTATTGTTGTAATTTAAAACTATTCTATACTTATCAATTATTGTAACTCTTTCAGTATATTTTAATTTAACCAATAATACTTTTTTGGCTATTATTTCACAATTGGTTTTTTTTACTACCATTGGTTGAAAATGCATAATGTACGCCGATTTTATGGTTCTTAAGTTGCAACTTTCTTCATTTTAAGACTATATAAAGACTTTAAGACTTCATGATTATAGTACCTAATACCCTGTGATCTATTACATACTACTAGGGCTCTATTTTTATTAATTTTCTGAACTAATATATATATAACATTTAAAATTGTTGAACTAATAATTTCTGATTTTGAATGATAAAATTGTTATCGTTTCTCTATATGGTACATATATGATTCCTGCGTTTCTTGGCCACCCCGTGGCGGAACTGAAGCATCTTAGCCTATACCATTTTTTTTATAATTTCAAATATCTTGATTTTGTCCCGTTTTTCTTCTATTACATACAACGATCCTCTATCCCAATAATTGGGGCAACCAATTATTGGGTTGGTGACCCTCCATCAAGCATAACACCTAGAATATTTACATAAATAATATTTATTTCACAGCTCAATTTTTTTAACTATTTACAAAGGAGTTGTAATAAAACCTACTAATAGGAGATTACTAAAGCTTTTTTTACTATTGATTGTGAATTTAGAGTATTAGATGGTTTTGTTACTGTCTTGGCTGTTCAGATCTTGTGTGGAACTAAACTATTTCAAACTTGACTTTTTATTAATTCAAACTAGGGGGCAACTCCTAAGGGGGCATGGGGGCGGAGCCCCCATCGAGCCGTAGGCGAGTGCTATCGTATATACCGGTACTGGCCGATCGCAGTGCCATCTCTTGGTGAAACAAACAATGAACTCTGTACTGCTCTACTGACACTGTTACTATATATTGTATCTCTATTAAAAAGAGTTTTAGAAGATCAAGTTAGCAGTAAAATACATCAAAAGGTTAATTTCTCTGATAAAGTTAGAGCGATTTTTTGTATTAATTGACTGGTCTAAATGTACCGTAAGTAATTGACTAGTGGGTAAAGCAGTTTGGTTACAATCTCAATCGACAGTGGTGCCATCTCATGGCGGGAGAAAGAACTGTACAGGTCACGGCCCAACATTTTGTTTTATTACACACAAATAAAACAATTAGTTACATTCTGTACGTTATTTTTACAGATACTACAGTACATCAAGTGTCTACTTTTTGCACACTTCAGTTTATAGCTGTACCCAACAGCAGTCCGAATAAAATGTAAAATTTGAACTTAGGAATCAATTTAATTTCTCATTTTGTTCTGAATTCACTTTAAGTAATTTAAAGTTTCTTCAAAACGCGGATATGCATAATAATGTATACGAGGTGGCCCGTGCACAAATTGCGAATTTTGTGATTCTGTGTGAGAGAAACTAACCTAAAGTACATGTATGTAGGTTATGAAGTGACAGAGATTTATTTTTGTTTACAATCTGACTTAAAAATTCGTCTAAAAGTAATCAGCGGTTAAGTTACAATTCATATTTATAAACAAAGAAAAACATTTTAAAGCGCCCTCTAGAAATAAATCAAAGGCGAGGGGGGCGAGGCCCGAAACGATACGACCTTTTAAATTACGATTCGCCGATTCGCCCACGCGCTATATCCTAAGCTTTAAAATGACACCTCAATCTTAAAAATCGGTTCAGTATGTAGAGAGAAAAAGGGGCGTAACAGACGAAACCCTTATAGAAATAAGTATAATTGAAAGAATTTACATGTCCTACTTAGAGTTCATAATGCTGCGAAACGTCATCAAATAGAAGACTGACACTGAAATGGCAGCCGAGCAAACTTTACATAAAAACCATATGAGCTTTGAGAAAAACTTAATAAAATAACTATTGTAAAAATCAATTACGTTCAATACGTTTCAGATTCGCGAAATGCTTATGCTAACTTCCACAAATAGACAGTCCCTTTGTCACTTTTAGCCATTTTCAATATTGCGATATGACTGAAGGATATCTATATATTAATAGGCAAGCATGTTTCTTTTCCTCCTTTTTTCTCAGCTTGTGGGCATCGTAGGAGAATTCCGTGCACACCGTTAGAAAAGTATCGTCCTGTAGATGAGCAGAATCACACTTTAATTCGCATCAGGTCCCAGGGCTACGCCCCACAGGCTTTCAAAGTTTTAATGTTAAACTTATGAGAGAAGAACAATTGATTGAATCATTAGACAGCTGTTGTAATAACAAATGCTAGCAAGTCAGGAAGAGCAGATGTTTAAGTTATAAAATATTTTAAAACTAATTGGCTCAAGATATCTTTGGTCGAATTTCGACCAGTGGGCGATCACTAGTATATATTAATACGCAAGCATGTTTCATTTCCTCCTTTTATCTCAGCTTGTGTGCATCGTAGGAGAAATCCGCGCATACCGTAAGAAAGGTATAGTCCTGTAGATGAGCAGAATCCCATTCTAATTCTCATCGGACTCCAGGGCTACGCCCCACAGGCTTTCAAAGTTCCAATGTTAATCTTATGGAGGATGGATAATTGATTGACTGATAGACAGCTGTTGTAAAAACAACTAACTGCTAGAAAAACAGTGAAAACACATGTTTCAGTTATAAAGTGTTTTTAAAATTATTGGGTTGAAATCAACTAAAATTTTGATCGAATTTCGATCAGGAGGCGATCTCTAGTTTAGAATATTTCGCTAAGGATTCGTTTGAAATAAATTTAACAATTGGACGAGGGGTAAAGGCCTTACTTAAGAGGGCCAAACAAAACAAAAGACCGAAAGACCCAAACGCTATGATAGAGGAGAGGACATGGTCGCCCTTCCCGTTCCAGCTTCCAGCTGTTTTATCATGGAACTACTGGAATTGAAAACAGCCACGCCCATCTCTCCTGCCAACGGTCCTGTGGAAACAAGCCAAAATTATTTATGTCAAAGGGGGAAATGGACCGTGAAAATCCGTTACGGCGTAACATAAAAAATATCAACAATGCCTCCTATTATTTTCTGTGACTAAAGTTAAGTCAGCGTTGGCGAGGATATGTAAAAAATAATTGAGAGCATTCCGTCAATTGTTAGCTCATGGCAAAAATAATGACAATCCATAAATTATATAAAAAAACATGATATAACACGACTAATGCACTGTAACATCATACCGTTACTATCAATGTTATTTATTTGCGATTTAATTCAAAGTATTGTATGATTTTTCTATAGTTTATCTTTGGAAAAGTTATGGGATTCGTGTTTTACCATAAAGATTCAGGGAAACAAGGCCGCGCAACCGCGACAAAACAAGCGGCATACAGAGTACTATCCCCGTCTGATATCTTGAAACTGCTCATAACATACTAACGTAAATGACATCGGCACGGGGAGAGTCAATCTATGAACACGCCATAAAGTGCTCTCAAAATAATTTACAGATGTAAGCCAAACTAACACGATTTGGACTGTTTTCGTGCTGATCTAACATCACTTTTGCAATTCACTGGCTAATAAACCACATTTTCCTCTATGGTATAGATCGCGGACATTTAACATACACTAGTAAACGTGTTGCTCAAAATCGAGCAATTTACTTTAATTCAATACAAAACTTTTATCTCTAAATCATTGACGTCCGACCAATCCAATATTGTGAGTAGTGTGTTTTGGTTACACCTAGACCGGAAGTCGTGCCATCTGCCCGAGCAGCTGCTCGCGAGCAGTTGACTCGGGCAGCTGGCGCCAGCTGCCATGCCATATAGCTTCCGGTGGGGGTTAGAGGGTATACATGAGATGCTGTAGTTATATGTTATGCCATATAGGTTGGGGTGGAGATGGCGATAGTGTTGGCGTTAGGGTGAAGTGAATTTGCGCATAAAGTGGGGTTGAACTAAAAGTGAGCATAAATTAAAAGTTATTTCAAAATTGAAATTCGTTGGTGTTAACGAAACTCTAACAGTTGAACAAAAATTAAGAGTTAGTTGAAAATTGAAATTCAAACTTATAACTGGGATGTGGAAAAATATGTCAAGGTCATCCAGAGTAAGTTTTTAAAAATTCAATCCAACTATCACCAGAAATAGTTTTAAGTTGAAGTAGTTGGTGATAGCGGGATAATTGATTCGTGCCATGGGAGAGGTGTTTATCGTTTGAAAGTTGGCGATCGAATGAGAAACGCCGCCTAGGGAGAGGGCTTATAAAACGGCAACCTTCCCCCACCACCCCTTCCCCCACTCCTTTAGACCAATAACCGGTCGCCGACTCTATGTGGTAAAACTGAACCAGACATGGCGGCCGCCATGGATAATTCTAACCTCAAACCTTAGTTTTGCATTGGTGAGCATGCGCCACCCCCACTCCTTTACCTTTCTTTTATATTTTTAAAACCGAACAGATGTCCGGGCAGCTGCCCCTACGGGCAGATGTTCGGGCAAGTGTTGGGGGCAGAGATGTTGAAATATTGGGGTGGAGATGGCGATAGCGTTGGTGGTCGGTTGAACTGAATTTGCGAATAAAGTAACTAGGGTTGAACTAAAAGTGCACATAAATTAAAAGTTAGTTGAAAACTGAAATTTGACGGTGTTAACAAAACTCTTAATAGTTGAACAAAATTAAAAGTTAGTTTAAAACTGAAATTCAAATTTATAAATGGGATCTGGAAAGTATGTCAAGGTCATCCAGAGTAAGTTTTAAAAAAGCCTACCCAACTACCACCAGAAATAGTTCTAAGTTGAACTAGTTGGTGATAGTAGGATAGGTTGAAGTAACTTTTGAATTTTATTAGTGAACATAGAATTAATGTGCAACAGCAGAGTTTAAACAAGTTGAACTTTTGTGATGAATTACAGAGTTGTAAATGCAAACACCGACGACGATGAGAAGGTAAATGCAGAGTCCCCAGATGATGTATTTGAAAAGCTTGAACAAATGTAACATTTCGAGTTGGTTTTCCTGTTCCATTTCCAATCGTTTAATTTCTAATTTCAATTTATCCTCTTCCATTCTAGTTACGAAGGGAACTTCATCCATCATATCCATCATGATTGTGTTAGTGTTTGAAATTTTAAAACAAGTGATGTTGATAGTTTAGAAGTCGAAGACGGAATGAGAAGTAAAAGGGAGAAATGTTAGTTAAATAAAGAAGTGGTGGGGGGAAAGGATGAATTACAAAGAAGTGGTGGGGGAAAGACGTTGCTCTTCATTATTACCATCAGTAGTGTCAGATGGTGCAGGAGTTAGATTTAGTAAACTGTCTTCGTCTAAACTTTCAACCTTATCACAAATAGGACAATCGTATGTTATTTCAAAATTCATTTTGATGGTTGTAAAATTATCTACAAGTTCTTTTAAAATATTAAAAATGTCTTGTAACTCTTCTTTAGAGTTTATTTCAAAACTAGAATTCATTCGGGCCAATGGAGAGTTGTTCATTGTTGGAGAGTCGGTGATGGAATGAGGATCGGCGCATAGGGAGGGGGCTTATATAATGGTGACCTTGAGCAGGCGTCTAGGGAGGGGGGCTGTCTAGGGAGGGGGCTTTTATATGGGGAACCTTGAGCTTATGATTGAATAAAATGTTTAGTTCTTCTTCTTCGTCTTTTAATTCAATTATTTGAACCGAAGTAGTTGTTTCATCTTCTTCACTTGATGAAGAAAACAATTCACCAGGATTTAAATATTGAACTACAATTCTGAACCATCTTATAGGATATTCGTCAATGATAGAAAGTAAGTTTTGAAACAATTCTTCCATCTCCTCCCTGTCAGTTATTATATGTTCAAACTTGATAAATTTGTTTTCCATGTTGTTAGTTAGAGTGTTGGAAGTGGAATGATTTAATATTATATAAAAATTAGAACTAGTGGTGGGGGAAATCTCAAGGTCATCCAAATGAAGTTTTAAAAAAGAGTGTAAAACTGAAATTACACATTTGATGGTTCTACAGGATCGGAATACCAATCTGATCTGTATTTACATCTTTTTATCATATGTGTACAAAAATCATCTTGATGAGACTTGGTGCGTTGACAATGAGCAAGATCTAGAGGGTGAAATTTGAAACATCTTTGAGGACAACATGTATGAAAATATCTTGATTTGTAAAATTTGAAAGTTCGCAATTCCGGTGGTGGTAGTTGTTTTGTTTTGCATTTGCAATAACAAGATCCGAAGAATTCACATTTAGTACAAGCTAACCCATCCACCATCATTGGTCCTAAATCTGTACACTGTTGTTCACAACAGTAACGAGGTTTGTACTTGTATTTTTGCTCTTCCATGTTGATGCTGCGGAGGCCAGTGAAAGAATAAGAGTGTATAGTGTTGAATAGCGAGTTTTATGTACTATGAAAAGTGGTGGGGGTAATTTCAAGGTCATCCAAACGGAGTTTTAAGAAATTATACCTTACTAATGTAAGGAATGTTGATACTTAAGAAGTTTGTTTCTCTTTGTTTTCTTCAGACTTTTTATCTTTCTCAGCTTTAGCCATAGCAACTACTTCTTCTATTGATAGCGGATGTACTTAAGGAAATTTCAAAATTAATTTAGCTTGGTATCCTTCTTTAGCTAATACATCTATATCTTTAGTCATTTGTTCAACAGTGTTGTAATCTTTTCCATAGATTTTTCCATCAAGTTGAATCATCATTCTGTACAACATTTTCTTAAATAGGTCTTGTCGTGGTGAGAGCTGAGAAGCAAATGATTATTTATTCAAGTATCACATCCTTTTTATTAACTCACATTCAACACGTGATTCTTTAGTTGTAGTTTTGTTTGTCAAAAGTTATTCAACATTGGTAATATTTTTGGAACTTGATGTTATGTTGACCAGTAGGCGATGAAGAAGTTGTAGGTTGTGTAGAAATAAATATTTCATCATCGCAATATTTTGTTTTAGTGAACATCCTTGTATTAGTAGCACTAACATCAACAGTTAAGTGATAACCACCGGTAAGTAAAACTCGCATTTCGTTGGTTAAATCTTCGAGTTGTTCAAAAGTTGTAATGGTGTTGGTATCGTAAGATGCACACTTGACTTTGAGAGACATATTTAGTTTTTTATATTAAGCAATAGAGTGAGCGAGATGTGTACGGTACGAAAGGTAGTCGTAGACTGATGAACTTCACAAGTAGATTTCTGCTTTTATCATCACACAAAATTGGGTCAAGGTCATTCCGTGGAATTTTTAAAAAAGCAACATATTGTAATGTACAAAGACATTACAATATGTTGCTTTTTATTTTTTTGTTTTATATCATATTTATTGAGAAACAATTACAAACAAATATTTACAATGTTATGTACAAACTAATCAATAGTAGGTGTTACATGAATTGTAAGTTCAGTAGAGTTATTTCCACTTGGTCCGTGCGAAACCAAATAGAGTGCGCCGGGTTGAACTACACGAAGATCTTCATTTTGAAGAAGTTGTACAAAACGTGTAGGTAGGAAGATTTGAAACTTCGGTTCGTCACCAACTGTATACGGTGCCTCGCTCAATGTGCAATTAATAGCATCACCTACTGAAGTTTCCATTTTCTTGATCGTATGAATGATGTAATGTTTTTCTTCTTTTAGTTCAGAACATTTCTTCGTAGGTAGAATTGATGATTTAGAATGAGCGTTGAACTGATCGACCAAATTTTGAAGTAAGTTCTGCGATGCCATCTTGATGTTATTGTTAATTTTCTTGTAAATAAGAATGTCCGTTGGAGATGTTGTCTCTTCGGAGGTTCGAGTAATACTCATGCTGCGTCATGGTAGCGCTCTCACTTTTATAATCGACACTACCCCCACCACTTTTTTTAAGGAAACTATTCAAGCGGTAGGCATTCTTTAAAGCGCACTGCGACCTTCGATGTTTAAAACTTTTTGATGAAATACAAAGTTCGTTGAAGTAGCATTGGAAATCTTTATCAATTATTGCATTAATCACTTCGTTGCTTGTAAATGATTGTATCCAATTTGCTTTTTCCAATCCTCTTGTGTAGATAATTTTAAACTCTTTGCAATAATGATTCATAATGTGCGGCATCATGTTATAATTAATGAAACCTTCATCCCATCTTAAGTTGTGAAAATGTTTGTTCAACCATTTGTTTGTAACTTTCGCTTTAGTTGTTAGTCTATTAAATGGTACTGGAGGTTTGAACAAATAATGATAAACTACTGATGTGTTCATGTCCAAGATTACTAATTCTTTAATAATAAAATTACCATCATTTCCTCGGAAAGCTTGAAATTCAATTATACCTCTCTTAACTTCCATTATGTGTGGTGCATTAGAAAACGAAACCCGTTTATTCATGATGAAGTCTTATTAACAACTGACTTAAAAATTGAATGAGCCGACGTTTATAACAGACAGGATTGTTCTTCTTCTTTCACTTCTTGTGCCACTTCATCGATATTAAAATTGGTGTGATAGTTGTTTAATTGTCTCCACATTTCAACTTCTTGAGGTATTCTATTAAAGATTGAAGTATCCACGGGACCGTATAAAATTGGAACAAAAGGTTGTTTGTCCAATGTATCGATTAGATAGTCTTTAATTATTGCACTTGAAAATATTAGTTGTTTCAAATATCTGGTGACGGGACCGGTAGTACAACTTAAAGTGTAAAATTCTTCTTTAGTAAAATATAATTTAACATTGTGGGTAGTTAAATCTCTGAAGCGAACAATTTGTCCTCCACGATGTTTTACTATATCAACTTCAATATTTGATTCCAATAAACTTAATCTTGTTCTTCTTCCAAATGTGTTGTTACTTAAATAGCACTCCAAAAGATGTAAATGTTTCATGAGAGATTCCCAAGTAGTTTCACTGAAAGTAACCATTTTGTTTCCATGATTTAAAATAACAATTGGTGAATAATCCATTGATTTTAAAATTCCAACTGATATACTTTTTGTCATGCATGAAGAAATTGGGTAGATAATCCGAAGAAATACTTCTGTTAAAATATTGGTTGTAATGTTAACTTCAACCTTCTTCCTTTTTACTTCTTTTTCAGCTTCTTCTTCTTCTCTCTTCTTATGTTTGTTAAACTTTAGGAACTCGTCCTTTTCTCGTTCAACTTGTTTTTCTATATCTGAACTATTATCATCCATTAGAGGTGTATTTTCTTCTCCGTTAGTAGAATTCATCTTGCGAATGATGTTTCCCATACGACGGTTGAAGATAGAATGAAGTTTCCACTAATTATTTTCTCGCTTTTATATTTTTCGTAAAATCCTTGAAATTTATACAATTACATAATTGTTTGTTTTCAACTTGTCTTTCACAAATGAAATTCTAACCTCAAAAATTGAAGCAGATAATTCTAACCTCAAAAATTTGCAGTCGTTGTACAATTCTTCTTAAAGTACATTCTTCACAATTCCGGTCAGCGGTGTGTAAGTAACTATTTTATCATGTAGAATTAGACAGTATGCCGAAGTTCCATCCGCTACTGGTTTTTCAAATTCCATTTCAATTTTTATATCCACACTTGATGATTTTACCGATTCATTTTGTTTTGAACAATCGATTACAATTATTGGAGCCTTGGAATAATACTGGTCAGGTGATAATAGTGGTGTATTAGTTTTTCCATAATATGACGATTGAAATCTTGCATACATATCGTATAAAATGGAAAAACGTTTTTTGCTGAACATGACATTCAAATTGTCATAGGGAAAGAATTGAGAGTTTAGGAAAACTTTACAATTCTTTATTTTACAGTGATCAAATTGACCAGCATTTGCAGTGATAACATCTTTTCGCTTAGTTTGAAAACCGAGTATTATGTACCTTGCTCGTTCCAAGTAAGTTGATGTCTTGACGGTCCATGTTTGTCGTTCTGTCTGAGGTAGTGTAGGGTATTCATGAAATTCCCAACTTCGGAATGGCATCACAATATCACGGTCAGATTTCAACTTTCTCAATAATAGGATTCTATGTTCATCAGCCAATCTTACATGAGGTACTCTCCAAACAACTTTATCCAACTGTAGTTGCCATTCCAGTTTATCTTCCGTAGTTGCAGGGTCTGCAAGTATCAAGTCCTTATTAGTTGAAGATCTGAGTAATACTAATTCTTGTTTGACATTTATTATTACCCGTTTGTAATCTTCAGCGAATCCCAAAAGCAATCGTAAAGGTACATGAAAATCAAAGTGACCGTTGGAAGCTGGTGTTATAGTGTCTTTATCGGGGGCAACCCATCCGGCAGTGACTATTGAATTCTTCTCATGCGGTGTTAATGATGTTAATCCTTTCAATGTCGTTGTTAAACCAACCTTTTTTGTTGAATCAACCGTCACCCCTGATATTTCATATCTTATTTCATCAAAAAGATATGCCATCGGGTTATTTATAAAAGGAACTGTTGAAGCAGTTTTTCCATCCAATTTTAATACCCGTCCTTCGATGTACAAGTAACTTTCACACGGTAAAGTGTAAATATCTTGTTGTTGAATGGGGATCCTTATTTAATCGTTATTGTTTAATTTTGATGAAGTGTAAGGGTTGTGCGTGTGATATTCCTTCTCCCATAGTGTTTCGTCGAACGTTGGTCCTTGAGATATATCCAGGATATCCATCGCTGTTAAGTTTCAATCCAATCTTCTGTAGAAAACGAATGTTTTCCGATGTTAACTCTTCCAATGTCGAGGAGCTACTGAGCTCCCGACTCTTCCGTTGCGGTTTAAATGATAATCCCATGTTGACTTTTATGTTGCTGCTCTGATGTGTATCCGTATAGTAATTGTTTCTCCTCTAAAGTCAACACTATGACCGTCTTGATCCAATATGTTCAGTACGATGTCTGAAATGAAACTGGTGTTTAACGGTAGGTATATTAAGTTTTGTGGCTTCTCAACAATTTTAAAACCGGGAGCCACTGTTGGATAAAATGTATGTAAAATATGTTGATTAACTCCATCTCTATACGATCCGTGTATAATGTTGCACGTGACATCGATACTATTTACTTTCAATGTACAGTTGAATCACCTGAATGAGTAGTTCCAGAAGTTAAGATTTTCTTTTTTTGTATCTGTAAATCCAAGTTAACTGCCAATCGACTGTTCCAAGCTGACATCAATATAATATTTCGAAGTTATTTCTGCTTTTAAAGTATTATTGTTTCCTTTAACGGTGATATTGTCTTCTCCGAGTTGTTTTTGTAATAATTGGTTTATATCATCGATTTCATAAGCTCCAGTAGGAAATGTAATTATTTTCAATTCTAAATATTTTCCTGCAGCATCCTTAGTTTCATAATAATGTAGTAAATTGTTCTTCCCTTCCGTAACATTGGGAATTGAGTTGTAGGTAGTCAAATCAAGTAATGCCGCTTTCCATAATCGTTCCTTGGATAGACGCAATGCTGGGAACAGCGTACTTTTCAATGTGAATGAATTTCCACTCAATGACACTGTATACGATGACATCTTAAAGCTGACTGACACTTTTCGCTAGAAACTCCAAACATAAATGCCCACATATTTCAGTATTGTTAGGTTGTTCTCTTTTGTAATTGTAAAAAATGTTTTTGGAGTTTCGAAAATAATGTTGAAGTTCTTTTGGCGGTGGTAGATTGCCAAAACTGTCAAAGTAGTAAACGGTTTGTCCGAGCTTTTTATAGCATACCCAATGAGTGCCTGGACCATAGGTGGAATCCAAATTTACTATTCCAGTTTCATTTTTCCATATTTTAGTTGGTAATGCATCTTTCATAAAAACTCCTCGAAAGAATGGTATTTTCAAACATTTTACATAATCATTTAACTGATGATTTGTTAAGGCTTTATTTGGAATTATCAATTGATTCTTCTTATTTAGTACACACGGTATGGTCTTAGGTATAAACCTGCTCCGTTTTTTACCATTTGCCAAACAGAAGTCTTCTTTACACTTGCCTTACGAGTTCTACGACGTCCTTTTTTAATATTTCCACCTCTTTTAGGAGCGTTTCTCTTTGCAGGTCTTCCTCTGCGGCGTTTTCCACCACCTAACTTTGCTTTCGTCTTCATGGCTGTAGTTACTGCCCAAGCCGATGCTTTTTCTGCAATACTTGCGTCACTTGATTTTACTCTTTGCCAAGCTTTTTCCGCTAGAATTTTATCCGCTATTGATCTATTTGTTGAATCTTTATACTTTGAATATGCTATATCGTGTTCTTTGCAAGCTTGATCTAATTTATTAATTCCAGGATCTCCTCTTGCTAAACGTTTTGCCAACTTAGTTCCGGGTCCACAATATTGATAACCTCCGGGCAGATGTAATTCGTATGGTAAAGCGTCTATTGCTCGATTTACAACAGCACCAACTGGAATCCGTCTGAGCAGGGATAATGCAGCTGATGTTATACCACGTCCTCTCTTGCCAATGTCCTGACGATGACTGAACGATGCGGTCTTCATTATGCTGTTTTATGTAACCAACGTCTTCACTCTATGAAATACTTTATGATAATGAATCCTTTTTTGTGTATTCCATACTTAAATATTCACAAGCTTTACCCATATATATCGATGATTGTATCTTTAATCCATTTTTCTCTCTTAGCACCTTCGATTTTATCGTGATTTGATTTACCAATTATATGATTATGCATATCAACAACTGCATTACCTACAAGATTCATTACATACTCTACATTAGTAGCATCTTTGTAATCTGTTGGATTATCAAGATTTGTGATACGTTTACCATTACATGTATACATAGATGGATCGTTATTAGAGGTTGCTATAACTTGATTAATAGTAGCAACATCATTCGGAGCTATTCCTGCTGATATGTTAGATATTCTTCTATTTTTTCCATCATATAAGTTATTTATTTTATCTAAAACTATAGTTTGTTTCACAACAACACAATCATTATCATCTTTAACAGATTTTACATGGGTTAATCGTCTACCTCCACATATAAAGTTAACACCAGTAGCTGATAGTTGTGGCACTTGTGTTAAAATAACAGCATCATGTTCTTCCGTGCCTAAACTTATATTTGACAATCTTTTATTTTTTCCATCCCACTTGTTATTTTTTAGTTGTAGTAAGGTAAACTTTTCACTTCCTTGCACAAACTCATCACCTTTCTTTGACACTACCTGATTTTGTTTAACAAAAGCGGATGTTCCTTTCTTCAAGCTTTCATTCATTTGTCTCACGGTAGCAGCATCCGATGGAGTTGAACCATCTTTCAGATTGGACAACACTTTTCCATGACAATCAATAACAGCATCATTATATAAAATACAATTATCTTTAATATATTTTATATTAACACCATCACTTTCTTCTTTAGGATATCCAATATCGTTTATAGTATATTTATAAAAAGAAAATCCATCCTTTTTCTTTTCTGGTATTACAGAGTGCAAATAACGCTTATTGATTGTATCTGTATCATCAGTTGGATCTGCCACATTAGTTATTTTATAATTTAAAGCATTGTACATTTTTCCACTTTTAGTCTTTTGCAACAGTAAAGCATAATCCATCGCAGATAGCAAATAGCCTTTATTAACAACATCTCCATTGTTGACTGGTTTTGCAACATTAATAACCCTGTGAGATTTTGCATCATACAATTGGTTGTTGTCAAGCTTTAAACTTGTAGATGTTTCCTCCTTCACTGTTTTTAAATTTGTTGCATCTCCATCTTCTTCTGGATCTCTAACAAACTTTAAACGTTTATTATTTATGTTATAGTCACCTTCGGGTGTTTGCGGTAATCCACTTCTTTTTCTGTTTTCTCCAACTTGCACTCCTAACGCGGAGTATCGTCCGAACTTGTCGACGCTCATGTTAGAACTGACACATTATATGCCTGCAACTCGTATATATCCGCGGACAATTATACAATTATGCTGCGATTCCTGAGTTCGTCAATCAGAGCTACCCATTCATTATTTAAACCTGTATGACCTGCTTCCATGGCTTCATGCAATAGTTTCATTCTATCAACCAATTTATTGATGTCGTTGTAGTAAATCACATTCGTATTGTATAGATTTTTCATCAATACTTTACCAGATGTTGAAGTATCTCCATTACTCTTTTTACCATGTTGTTCAAGAAGTGATAAATCCATAAGTGATAAAGATTTTCTTTTCAGTGGTTGTCTCACCGCTGGTGCAGTACGTAATGTTGGCAATTTTCGTGGAGGAAACAACTTTTTTATAACGATGTTATATTTTGTTGCACGTGAACGATTAATCATTGCATCCTTTAAGTAGTTTCTTTTATGAGCGTTAGTATTTTGGAGAATCTCCTTAAAAACACTTAAATCTTTGGATGAATATCTTAGTGGTATGTTTTTAAAAATTAATTCATATAATCCTTTTGTTCCTTTATATCTATGCTCACCAATAATGATGTAATCGTCTTGTGTTATTTCAAGCTTTGAATTGCCAATCTTCAATTCATTCCCATCAATTCTTGCTCCGTATACGTGTGATCTACTCAAATTCGGGTTTAATTTCATGTCATGTAGCATTTTCATTATATATTTTCTTCCAAGAGGTCCATGTTGTAATATATCGCTACTCAATTGAGTTAAATTTGGAATAGATTGTTCAGCTTCAGGTATTGGCTGTTCTTCTTCCTTTTCAACAATTGGTTCTTCTTCTTCTTTTGTTTCTTCTTGCTCACTAGCACTTGTATATGAATCATCATCTTCTTCTTTTTTTAATGCTTGTACTTCTTGTTTAGAAACTGGTAGTAAAACATCTCCTTCATAACGAGGTTTACCAATAGTTTCTGATATCTGTTTTAAAGGTTCCGTAATAGGTTTAAATGTAGTCTCTAGAAATTCTTCTCTTTCACTTAAACCCATCCTCAATGCACGATTCTTCATCCTAATAGAATCACTGAGTGATTTTATTTCTTTCAATAGTTTTTCTTGATTCACCATGTTTACACTGTGAAGTTCAACTTGTAACTAGATGTAGCATCGGTAGTTCAACGCATAAATACAAATTTATCCAACCCAATACGATATCTACCATTTTTAATATCTTCTTCCTTCATAATAACGAGAAAGCTATATTTCTCATTCCATGCTTTGCCACACATCTCTTTAAATTTTTCAAATGACATATCCGCATTTACATGATCATTATATATATGCTTTAAATTTGTTTCATCTTGCTTGAAGATGATCAACATATTTGCATTGTCTCTTAAGAGTTGTTTTGGAATTTTACTGTATGTTTGACCAATGTAAATGCTATCAATATTATGATGTCTTCCCATAGCAAAATAATTCCTTATTGTGTCATGATTTTCACAAGAAACATCGTCAAATATAAAAATAGAAAATGGTTTTGCTTCATTTGGTTGCATAATTGTTTCACTGGCATTAAACTTGTAAAAATTTACTTCAGGTACACTTGCAAGTACTTTATCCAATAATTGATATTTTGGTTGTTGCAATGATTTTGAAAAAATGTATATATTGTTAAAACGCAATCCTTTAGGATTAGTTATAAGGTTAAAAACAACATTAGTTTTTCCACAATTTGAAGGACCAGTTATTAGACATCTTATCGTATTTGGTAGTAATTCACCATGTTTTCCATGATTTAACTTATCATTGTCAACTGTCAATTCATCAATGTTATTGATATTAAATCGATCTTTTTGTTGTACAATCTCCATCTTGTATAAAGGTTAAACACACAATGAGCTATTAAACAACTATACTAAGTCTTTTGAAGGAATCCAAGAGTCTTCACTTTTATCAAACCCTAACCACCGGACTTTAACCATATCCTTTTTCCTTTGTAAAGTCTTCTCGACAAGATATACATCACCGACTGTTGATTTCAACAATTCGTGTCCGTAAAATCCACCTTGAAGTAATTCACCCTTGTTATCCTTTAATAAATAGGTTTCAGGTATAGTTGGTTGCACTTTATAAATTGTAAATACTTCATTAGTCCAATTTGGTAGATATCTTTTACTAAATACACCTTTGTATTTGCTTATACGAACTTTATCGTTGACCTTGAACTTCTTTGGTTGCAATTTTTCCAATTTCGGTGTTGTATTATTTTTAATGCGTTGTAATACAATTTTGGCATTAGCACTATTTACCTGGATAGGTTTCATTCCAATGGTACGATGATATTTGTTGTTATACTCTTTTATAAGTTGTGGTAATATGTCATACCACACATATGATCCTCGTTTTGAAAATTGTTTATACATCGCACCTTTTAATGTTCTATTGAATCTTTCAATTATTGAAGCTTTAACTTCAGAATTTGTAGAATAATGATTTATTTGATATTTCTTCATCAAAGCTCCAAAGTCTTTATTAAAATATTCTTTTCCATCATCGGTCTGTAGATGTTTAATTTTAAATTTATTTCTTTGTATTGTGGTTTCCATAGCTTTTGTAACACTTTTACCAGTCTTATCCTTCAATGGTAAAGCGTCAGCTATTTTAGTAAAACAGTCTATAATTGTTAAAATATATTTAAATCCTTTGTTTAATTTACTGTGCGGTATCATTTCAATGAGATCAGCTTGATAAAGATCATTCATTCCTTTAATGATTGTACTTCTTCTTGGAAATCTTCTTCTTGCTGGTTTATGTAGTTCATTTACAATCTTGTCCTTCACACTTTCCATCTTCAGATGTTGCTTGTACACCGCATGTAAAAATACTGATCCATAGAATAGTTTATTCTCATCTATATAGTTTGAATATAGGTCAAGGCCATTTCATATTAGTGTAAAAAAGAGGGAACATGGCATTGGGCTTGCCATGTCCCCTCTTCTTTACGGAAAGGAAAAAGGAAAAAGGTAGAGGACGAAGAATAGGTTTACTGGTCGATAGGGTTTAGAGAGTAGTGGCCGAATGGTAAAGTATTAATTTTATCTTCTAAAATATGGCGCTTGTCATCTTTGTAGCTTAATGCCCACTTTGTTTGTTTGACACTAAAAAGTTGATGATTATAACTTCTAATAGTGTTAAACGTTGCAGTTGTTTCAACATTTTCAAACAAACATCTTTTATAATGTTCAAACTGTACGTTCTTCTTAAGAAAAGAAGTTTTTATTCCTTTGGCCTTCTTCGTGACTTGATGTTCGTTCCTCTCATTTATGTACAGTTGAAACGAATACAGTTTGGACATTAATGCTACAATTTCCATCATTGGCACACCATTCGTTTCATCTTTAAATTTTCCCAATACTTTCTTGTTTCTGTCATAGTCGTAATTTGGATGATCCTTAGGATAATCGGAAAAGTCGAAATCATCTTTATATATAAAGGTGCGTAGATCTTCATACATGTCATTTGTTTTAATCTAGTAAATTAGTGCGTCCGTATCCATATATGCAATACCAATGTTCTCTCTTCCATAATAGTTAACCATCTTCTTATAATGAAACTCGTACATATGTGTTTTTGAAATATCCAAGATTGACATTCCAAGATACAAAGGACGATCCATTTCAACTGACTTCTTGTTCATGGAAATAACAACTAGATTTTCATTAATAATTACAGATGAACCAAAGTTTGGTTGTTGCACCAATTTCTGTAATTTTACTGGATCAGTTACCAATTTGATATCCTTATGTTTCCTTTTGTTTTCCAAAGTCTTGCCAAATATTGCGTTATTCATTAATTTGAAAAAATATTTTTGAAAACTTGATGTAGCGGCAGCTCTTCTTCTTGTGTTGTTGTCGATGTACGGTTTTAACCAACAAGATTGAGAAAATTGTAGTACTCGATTAATTTTTGTAATTCTCAATCCTAAGTCTAAAGCCTGTTGTATCATCCAGTAGTGTCCGACATACCGAGACTTGTTGGTTAAAGTCATCAATAATTTTGGCCATCTTCCAGTAGGGGAAATTTCAGTCTTTGGAAGAAGTGGTAAATCATAATGATGATCGTGAAGATGTTCAGGATATTCAAAATCGACGTCAAAAACGTAACCAGTTTCACCATGCTTCGGTATATCCATTATGTTTCCAATTGATTCTGGGTCTATCCATTTGAAATTATCATATGGAAGGGGATTCGACATTGCCCATCCGTATAAGTTATTTGCATCGAAATAACCCAGGAATGTTGTTGGTTTTGATGCATCATAATCGGGCAGATACTTGTTATTCGCCTTAACATGTCTGGTTACACTTTGCGTCAATCCCCCTCGAACTCCTGATTCTAACATCAAAACCATATCTATATCAGTAAGAAGTTGTAATTTACAATTTGTTTCTTTCAACATGGCTTGCCATGCTAGTCCAGGTGAAGTGTATGAATGAAGAGGGTCCAATCCATATGCTGCAAAACACGTATTTCTAAATTCTTCCATTATATCACATAGTAAAGTTACATCTAATTTAACATAAAAGTCTGAATATTCTCCCAATGTTCTAAATCCTAATTCGTTCCATACTCTACATGCATGATCATAGTCCTCTTGAGATATATCCATGTCGTAAAGTTTACTTTTGAATTCTTCTTTTGCTGGAAGTGATGTTTCATTAAATTTTTCTAAACTGTCTATGTAATCATATGGGAAAACACCTTTCCGAAGTACCAGATCCAGTTTGTCGCTATTTACAATCTTCTTTGTTTCAACAAAATCTTGTTTCCTTAAATTTTCAGAAAGTTTGGACAAACTCGACGGCATAAATCTGTAGGAGTCTAAGAATCTTAATTTCACGTTTCCAACTTCTTTGGAAAAACTGATGAACTTCTCTGAAGTTTCAGCTAATACATCAATTTTACCATCATCTCTTCCTAATTCGGGTATTATAAAATGAGCATCATACCCGCTGAGGTTATGCAGAACCACAGGAATAAATAGTGGTAAACGATAGCTCAAGTTGCATTTATTACAAGCAGCACCCCTATAATAACCTGTGAGGTGGTCATGATCTTTAACTTTATAATTCTCAATAGTAAAATCATTTTTGCACAAGAAACATCGAGTTGCATTTTCATGTTGAATTTCTTCTTCTTCGTCCATCGGTTTTATTGGTACAATATTTGTATATAATCTTTGCATATTTCCAGCTATTGAATATAAGTGATCAAGAAATATTTTTTCCGCATTTTCACCACGATATACTAAAGGTTCTGAAGTTAATCCATATCTGTTTAAATGTTCTTCTGATAATGTTGATTTGACCATTAAACAAAAACTGTTTGGTTTGTGCATTTGATACTTGACACTTTTTCGAGCTTCACAATTTTCATCTTCAACAGGAACAAGTGTTGATTCAAAGTCTGCATACACAACTAGAGGGATACGGTATTGATGATGAACCTTTTAAAATGTAACAAATGCTTTGCTTTCCGAAGGTAAATTAATCTTTGCTTCATAATTATTGTTACATAGTCTTTTGTGCTCTTGTAACCATTCTCTTCCTTGTCTTCCTTCTCGTTGAAAATTAAAACATCTCTTACAAATCAACTTTTTGTTTCTATTTTTTGAAAGTTGCTTGTTAACAAGAGAGTCAAATTTCTTTATGTACACATAGTGAGACACATCTCCTCGCATAAGTAGTAGTAAATCCGTATGATCTGGTAGCTCTTCTTTTGCAATACGTAAAGGATACACTTTGTTTGAACTATCTAATGCAAAAACATTGATAGACGTACCGGGATTTTTCTTCTCAAATTTTGATATATCTTTCAGTGATACAGGATAAGTGATTCCTTGGAAATTGTATCTAAATCTTTGATTTTCATATTCTTGGTCAGGTCTATTCGCATGATGTGGTACAAATTTAGCTGTCATTGCATAACGAAAACATTCATTGTCTTCATTTTTAACATTAACACAAGATTTTGTATTTTCAATTATTTTTGGTAAAGGAATGTAACTAGATCCCATTAGTCCATATCCATGTTTATGAACTCTTATATCTAATACTTCAATACTTGTAAGACTCCATCCGGATCCTCTTCCTTCGTGTTCCTGAATTTTTGTTATTATTTCTTCTATACAGTTTTTTACTATTGAATCAATGTTTGAACTTTCCATAATGGTTCGGTTTTTTGTTATGAATCCTCTTGGTGATAATTCTTCTTGTACATTTATAAACATAGCTTCTAGTAGTAAACCAAATTTAAGAAAGTTCAATCTTTTCAATTCTTCTTTTAAAGTTTTACTTACGATTGGTTTTGCTTCTCTAATAAATTCTTCTAGCTTCAAGTTTTCATTTTGAATCTTATGATGCATTACTACTTTACCGGGTAATGCAAATACTTGTAGATTCGGTAAAGTAGTTGAAGATGTTGCAGTTATTTCATCTTGTTCTTCTTGTTCTTCTTGTTGTTCTTGTTGTTCTTGTTGTTCTTGTTCTTGTTCTTGTTCTTGTTCTTGTTCTTGTTGTTCTTGTTTTTCTTCTGGGTTGTTGTGAATTAGTTCTTTATGACAGTCTAATAGAATTTCATCGTGAAACGATTCCGAACATATATCGCAACAATACATGTTGAGATGTTTACTCTTCGAAATTTCACCAAGAAATGAAATGGGCTCTCATGTTCCTCCTTTTATAACGGTTCCTCCACCACTATTTCATCTTCTTCACTATCCAAGGAAATCAAACGTTTTGAACAAAAATATTAACCTTCTACAAACTAATTGTTCATTCGTGTCCTTTATTCCCATTGGAGTTTTAGTATATACTTCTTTATATTCAAGCTTTAACGAACTTTCCCCCACCCAACTAATTCTAGTTACTTTTAGGTGGAAATGGCTACAGCACAGACACTTGGTTAAACTAAATTTGTGCATAAATTAACTAGAGTTGAACTAAAAATTAGCATAAATTAAAAGTTAGTTCAAAACTAAAATTCGACAGTATTAAAAAAACTCTAACAGTTGAACAAAAATAAACGTTAGTTCAAAACTGAAATTCAACAGTGTTAACCAAATTCTAACAGTCGAACAAATAGGTCAAGGTAATCCAATTTAACGCGAGAACGAGGAATAGAGCACTAAGTGGTATGTTAGTCCATTACCACAAAGTGATCTATTCCTCGCTCTCTATTCTACATCTACTTTTTTGGGTTTACTTATTTATATTAAAATGTTCAAATTTTACTATGTAGAATGTCCATTCTTGCTCTTCAACTCTTCGATTGTTTTTAGCAATTGTAACAAATATTCGTTAGTTTTCACCAAAGTCTTTATTTTGTTACATCCAATTTCAATGGAAGGAATTATAAGTTGTAATTTTATAAGTTCAATCTTTTCTTTCTTGCGAATTTCTCTCTTTATTATGTTGTTCCTTATTTTTGCTGAAGATTTAAACTCCATGTTGTTTCTGCTAAAGCCACAATAATAAAAGTCTCTTCAAACAACCTGCATTTATACACATTCCCCCACCATTTTATAATCCCCACTCCTTTCCCCCTTCTTTATAGGATTTGAAAGGGATAGGGTGTAGGGTGGGGGAAGGGTAATTTTGTTATTACACTAGTTGTGCAAGAAAATAGCCGCCAGTGTCCACACCTTGTTCATAGCACTCCATCATAGATTGTGCCCACTGCAACATGCGGTCTCTGTCATTTGGTGTGACAAGGAAAGAATGACTATCACCATACAACATAAAAGAGTCAATTCGTACATAACATCCTGAGTCCAACTATTTATTAGCTTCAGCCATAAACTTTTCTATTGTATCAAATGGAAATTGTGGATCAATTGCTATGACTTTACGTTCTTCACTAAGTTCAACAGTATAATCATCATCGTCCTCATCATCTTCACTTTCACTGTCGATACTTAAAGTGTCTTCAGATTGTTCAAAAACATCAGAAATTTCGGAAAAATTGAAATTTTCATTCAGATGAGGAGGCATTTTGAAGCAAGAAATATTGTAAACAGCAGAGACGAAACGACAAGAGCGGCGTGTAGAAGAAAAATGAAGGGGTGACCAACGCTCGCTCCGCTTTTATAATAGTATGCAAATGAGGGGTAGGAGCTGACCGTGACCAGTCATCGACCCAAAGGAGTGGGGGGAAGTACTTTTCTTACTACTTGGATGGAAGTAGGTTAGTAGGTCAAGAGACTTAGAGTGTTAAAAAATAATGGGGGAGAAACACAACGCTATAACGCATTGTGTTTCTCCTCCATTATTTTTTTAAACAACAATTTGGAAAAAACTAAGTGAATTTACTGTTTACGCCCCCACCTTGTAATACGATCCTTTTTATCCCTGAGGAGAAAGTCTTGAGAATCTAAATTGTTAAATCTCTTCTCTTTACACAAATTCTCACAAACTCTAATTTTATATTTTAAGCCGTTACATTTTGCCAAAATGTGTTGGTGGTCAACAACACTTAGAAAAAAATATTTCAAACCTTTCTTAAGCCTCTCTCCTCTGACGGATATTATTTCAGGATCGTCTTCAACGGTGGGGGTTTCTGTCAGTTGTGGTCCAGAAAGATGTTTCACGACATGTACACGGCAAAAACTTTCGTTTTTAACACATTTCCTCCCACAAGCTGATCCTTTCTTAATTCCCCTGGTGAGCACTTCAGGGCAAGTAGTGGGACGGCTAAATGCCCTACGACGCTCTTCTTGTAATAATTGAAATTGCTCTGAAGGAGCAGGCTTAGGAGCAGGTTTGGGAGTAGGCTTAGTGGATTTAGTTTTATGATAGGTGTGGTCTTCAGGCATAGTAAGTGGTGGGGTAGGAGGCAATGGTGACAGTAGAATGACAGGTGTACTAAGACGATGAAGCAAAGTTTCAAATGAAGGGGTATTAGGACGGGGAGCTGGCTTCTGTGGAGGCGGCATGATGGTTGATGGCGGTGTAGAGTCGTTTGAAAGCGAAGTAGAAGGCGAAGGCGGTGAAAAAATGCTTCGAAGTTTAGAAGTCTTGGTAGGTGGAAGAATAGTGCCAGAAGTTGAAGGTTGGGATCCAAGTTGCTTCTTGTACCAGTCAGGAGGATTTTTCAGACGAAGAGTTTTCTTAGGTGCAGTAACAGCCGTAGTAGAAGTTGAAGTAGAAGTAGAAGTTGAAGTAGAAGTTGTAGTTGGCAGAGATGACATGGTTGTGGCTCCAAGTTCGCAGCGTAACGTCTGGAATCAGAATGAAATGTTAGCCACAGTCGGTGCGTCTTTTATAACAATATGCAAATGAGAGGGGTAGCAGCTGGCCAAGACTGATTATTGACCTGGGAGGTGGGAGAAAAGGGGAAAGAGAAGGTATTTATTTCAAATAATTCGCATAACTTTTGACTAAAATAAGATAACCACATTCTTCTTTTACCAAAATGTTTGTCTTACATAGACCTTTTCAATGATGTATCGCTTGTCCAAATCCGTCAATCCGTTATCAAGTTATAGCCATTTTAAATTTTCAGGTCATGACCGGTCATTCACCCGGAGTAGTGGGGGAAGGAGTGGGGGTAGGAGTGGGGGAAAGGAGGGGGGGGGCTCCATTTTTTTCGGGGGGGGCTCCATTTTTTCGGGGGGGGGCTCCATTTTTTCGGGGGGGAGGGGGGGAGGGAGGGGGAGGGGGGGTCATTGACCCTTCCGAAAGTGGGTCAAGATCATTCAAGATTTATAATGATCCAAGGTGATGGGAACAGTAATACTGTTCCCACCACCCTGTTTGCCTAACGGTTCCCACTCCCAACCCACTAGTTACGTTCTGCGAGGGAGGTCCCTGGACCGTCCGGGTCTACCGTAACGGTCCTGTCCGGGTCTACCGTAACCATTAATTTAAAGGGAAACTGGAACAGCTAATGCAGAAACGCAACTCTAACACCCACCCAAGCTAATCCCACCCATTATATTCCTAAACAAAATGCAAAAACCTAGTCCGCTTACCTACAATTTGCGGATGTCCCACCCCTTCTAAGTGAAGTTCAACTGAACTTCTGAATTTACAATTAATCTACCCCCTAACATCTAGCTGTAAGGCAAAACAACATTAATTAGTAGTACCAACACTTAAAACTAACAACACATCATTATTAAAAAACCAAATAATTCAACACAACCAAATACCATCATTATTCTTAAAATTAATACACCTTAATGCTAAACACCTCTTAAAATTAATACACCTTAATGCTAAACCCAACTTATAACTAACATCGCAATGCGCAAATTGTTTCTTAAATTAAATACAACTTAAAACTAAACACACACACACACACATACCACATTGCATTAAAAAACGCAACGTAGTAGAAGAAGTTCAAATATATATAGGCCTACTATATATTTGAAACCTCTTGCTGAGTCGCCAACAACCTTTCGCTATGAAAGTTTGTTGACGACTGACGCTAAGATCAGGCTCGTATTGCTCCTCGATTCTCGAGTAGTGGGGGAAGTTGTTTCACTCCAGTACAGTGTTCAATCCAGTCCAGTTCGCAGCAGTGTAAAAGGAAGGCAAAGGAGTGGGGAGCGGCGCATGCACAACAACACAAAACCAAGGTTTGAGGTTAGAATTATCCATGTGCAGTAAGCGCTAAAGTGAGTAATACAGGACTAGGCGCATGCGCATAGCATAGACTGATTCCGATCCGGAGAACTCGTTGCATGCGCAGCAGGTTTGAGGTTAGAATTATCCATGGCAGCTGCCATGTTTAGTCTGGTTTCACCACATAGAGTCAGCAACCGGTGGTGACCGGTCATTGGCCTAGAAGGAGTAGGGAAAGGTGGTGACCGGCCATTGACCCAGAGGAGTGGGGGAAGGGGGGGGCTCCATTTTTTCGGGGGGGAGGGGGGGAGGGGGGTCATTGATCTTTCCGGTCATTGCCCCAAAACCCCCTACTACTCTTACTACTCAGGTGAAAGTAGTTGGCTCGGGCATCTGCCCGGGGAAGTGGGCCGCTGCTGGGCTATAAAACTAGACTGCTCATTTGCGCCGTGACCATTAACTTACTGGCTTTCATGTTGATTGCATCCTTATAGCTACTACATTATTTACGTTCATTTACTTCTAACCTTACCACATAGTGTTTCATTACTACATAATGTTTAGTTAATTCTAACCTATAACTCTATTTTGTTAGTACATGAGTAGTGTCAAATTGTTGGTGCTGGCTCAGTTCAAGGTCACCTGAGGGATGACGTCATCGAGGTCAATGACCTCACCGATGACGTCATCGATGACGTCATCGATTGCGTCATCGATGACGTCATCACTAATGACGTCATTTCTATGACGTCACACCCATGACGTCACAGAAATGACGTGCTGATGACGTCATCACCCCTTACGTCATCAAAATGACGTCACCGACGCCACTGAGGTCAAGGTCACGCCGAAACTTAAAATTTTTTGGCACTTTTGCCGTTTCTCGCACTACGCTCCGAGTTTCAGTCAGAGTCCCCGTGACCTTGACCACTTGGAGCGAATTTTCGACGAGAAACGGCAAAAGTGCCAAGTTAAACTCGAGTTTCTGACATGACCCTGCCTAAATGGGCAATCGGTTATCCCTCAGGTGACCTTGAACCAGCACAACACCAACAATTTGATATTACTGTGACCTTGAAAACCTAACAACGGAGCGCCGACACCGATGCGCACCCCACGACAGCCACCGAGTGACTGACTGTCAGGCTCTGTGTACGCTAGGTATATTGGCTTGAGAGACTAAGACTCTAAACTGTCAGGAATGGGAGTAACTAACTGAATTTTGCAAGGAAAAGTCATTTCATCCAATATATTAAACAAATCTTCATCAGTAAAACTGACATTAGTCTGTTTGGTATAAAACTTAGGGTGTCCGCGCAACAGTTTGCGCCACTTAGCTAAAGTTGAAACTCTCTTAACTTTGAGTGGTGGACAGTGAGCAACTAATAAAGTCTTAACACGGCTAAGTTTCTTACCTAAAGTGTCCTGCGACATGGCTTCACCTCACAAAAGTCCGCACAATACTGAGAGACTGCTTGTAGCGCATGAGTCAAGGGAAAAGAGGTGGGGAAACAGCAGGAGTGGGGGAAGGTCACAGTGGTGGGGGAAGGTGAGGTGGTACGCTGGAGTATCGCATCACTTCACCATGAGCTGTCCTACAGTCAACACACTGTTCTCTTGGCCCGAGTTGGCACTAGAAGAAACATTTCTGTACAGCTTAGGCTGTGAGAGCCGAGGAAGCAAAGTCAAAGTGGAAATTGTGTTAAACTCTAAGATGAAGAGTCTCCTAAATAAACTAATTGTATCCCTGCAATCTCCTATAACTTTAGAGAAATACCACTTTATTAAGCGACACCTTATACTTTGGCAAAACGAAGCGGAAATGGAAAAGATTACAGTAAAATTAATTTAACTTAAAACTTGGACTGGACACTCATGGCGATACCACGTGGCGTGCAAACGCCACCCTAAACATTACAAGTTAGGTTATTGAGCACCTCTGGTACGATAACCGATGTGCTAGAGTTAAAGTGTGATGACCTTGAGTCAAAACACTGAAATACTACAAGTCGATATCGTCCCAGAGTTAAAGTGTAGTGACCTACATTCAGAACTTGTAAAATTACTTACATATAGAGAGCTAGAGAACAGCGAGACGCACCGCATGGAAGCCGGAGACATACTGGCGAAGCGGTGTTGTGCAGCCTAGGGACCCAGTTGTGGTGGGGGTATAGCCAACACTTAGAGTACAAGTGTTGTGGGTGACCTTGACCCACTTAAGTTACCTGACCCCCCCCCCCCCGACAAAAAGTGCGAACACCCCCCCCCCCCCGACAAAAAGTGCGAACCCCCCCCCCCCCCGACAAAAAGTGCGAACCCCCCCCCCCCACCCCCACCCCCACCCCCACCCCCACCCCCTCCCCCACCCCCACCCCCTCCCCCACCCCTGATATCCTGGGCGTGGCAGCCCCGGTGGGGATATAAGGGGGTCCGGCCAGAGCCAGCTCGCAGTCCGCTCCCGCGCGTTGAACGTGAACGACCGGGACGGACCGCCATAGGCATCACTAAACATTGAATGGCGCCTTCAGTGTTTAGCGAAGTCTACTCTAACTTTAAGACTTGTATTAGTTGTAAGATATTGCGCTTGCGTTTGGGTATTGCGAATTGTTTTATATGAGAGTGTTTTACTTGTACCCTATGTCTCCTGTGTCTTTTATCCTTTGTGTCTTGTTTGTTATATGTGTTTAATGTGTATGTGCTTGTTCCAGCATTGACTACGTTGAGCTCAATTGTGTGTTGTAAGTGTGTTATATGTTTCTAAAGTGTATACGCTTGTTTTAGCAATCCCCCCTTGAGCTTTTTCAATGCTCAAAGTAAATTGTAAAGTCAGGGAACGGGAGTAGGCCCCCGTGTAAAGCCACTTTTAATAATTGGTAGGCTCCTTGCCAGGCATGCAAAAGGTTGCGGATGGCATTTGGGGAGCATGTCCGTTTGTAAGCTGGCAAGCAACAGGTTGTGGCGGCCTCTGCACTCGGACCGAGGACGTAAGCCATTAGGGTGTCCTCAGTATGTTTCCCTTCTGGAAACTCAAAATTATGTAAATGAATCTTTGTTAGCTATTTGTGTTTTTAGTCCCCAAGGCCCCCGAACATTCGTGGTTCGCCATGGGTGTACGGGGGCCGAAATTTTTTTAATGTCCGTGTGGCCTTGACCTACAAAGACTTGTAAAAATTCAATGCATTTTAAATGAAAAATATTAAAGATAGGTTACGGGAGTAGGCCCCCGTGTAAAGCCTATTTTAATTATCGGTAGGCTCCTGCCAGGCATGCAAAAGGTTGCGGATGGCATTTGGGAGCATGTCCGTTTGTACGCTGGCATGCAAAAGGTTGCGGCGGCCTCTGCACTCGGACGAGGACGTAAGCCACTAGGGTGTCCTCAGTTTGTTTCCTTCTGGAAACACAAAATTATGTAAATGTATCTTTGTTAACTACTGAAAAGACAATGCAGTAAATGTTTACAAGTCTTGCGTGGCGAAGGGTACACGACATTGGATGTTGCCTTGTTGTCATAGTTGGGTCTCTTCGGAGGCTACAGCGATGACAACCCAAGTGCCTCACACCCCCAAAGGGGGGTGTGGGGCTTAATTTTTTTAAAGTTTTTTTGTGACCTTGGCCTAAATATGTAAAATCTTTCAAAGTGTTTAACAGTCAGGTCTTATTAACACAGTTAATACATTAATGTCTGTTAAAAAAATATAACAGTTAGGTATTTGTAACCCACAAGTTTGGAGTTGTTAATAGTTGGGTCCCTTGGGAGGCTTCAGCTATGGTAACATAAATGCCTCAAGTATATTTTTTTAAAAGTGCGAACCCCCCCCCCCCCCGACAAAAAGTGCGAACCCCCCCCCCACCCCCACCCCCACCCCCACCCCCACCCCCACCCCCACCCCCACCCCTGATATCCTGGGCGTGGCAGCCCCGGTGGGGATATAAGGCGGCCGGGCTGCACGCATTTCTCATTCCGGTCCAAGCTCCCATACGGACAGGTACTCTCTCTCGCTCTTGAGACTTTTGTTTTACAAGTTCACTTCTTTCTTTACATCTATTCTTTTCATCCATTACAATGGGTAAAATGGGTCTGAAGCTAAAAACTACCCATCAACTTCAACCTCGACCGACGCGTCTCGACCCTCATCATCCTCGACTTCGATCCAGGAATACCTGATGACTGCGAACATCCTGAGCTGCCTGACGATGTCGCCACCGCCGCCGCCGCCACCACAGCCCGCCTCAATGCCCAGCCTGTCGCCATTGCCGGCGACAGTGGAAGAGGCTGGTGCACAGCCATCGCCAGGAGAACTCGTCAAGTCGTCAGGTCGAGTCCCGGTAGCCTCTCCAGCACTCTCGCTGCTATCGGACTCAGGATCGGAGTCTGCGGCTTTTGAAGAGACGTCTAGGTCGAGGATCACCCCATATAGCAGAACCCGGAAAATCCTCTCATACACTACATCCCAATGTCCCTCACCTATATCCCCCATGCCACCTACACCAACCAAACCACCCCGTAAATCCATCTTCTCCCCTGATCTTCCCACCATAGACCTAACACGCTCTCCTACCCCCGCCCAAAATTGTTTGCTCCATCCCGCTTGAACAATCTTTGCCCCTTCTTACCTCCTTCCAACCCCATCCCTTCTAGCCAGCCTAATTCAGAGAAGCTCCAAGACACTCCGCTAAAGAGTCCAACACAGAAACGTAAACGCGTTAAAGCCCCTGCTGGCAAGGGTAAGAAATGCGATTACGCTTGGATGTCTAGTAAGTTTGGGGTTTTGTGTTGCCAGAAACTTGCTTGTGCAGAAGGGGATCGCTGCCAACGACACCTCAAAAGTACAGTCAAATTTCGGCAATTCAAACCCTATACTCTGTACATTAAGCCTAAAACGTTCAAGTTCAGACATCCCCACGGTCCGCAACCGCGGGATATTAGAAGGCTAAAGGTTGATGAAAAATACTATTTCATTGGTCAGACATATGGAGCAGGTAATAAGAAAGTAGAAATCGTTGTAAAAGGTGAAGGCCGCCTTTGTACAATGCAAGTACCACCTCGTATGGTACAAAGAGAATTTTTCATACCTAAAGCCTATCTGATACGAAGGAAAGGATGTGAAACCGTGTGGGAAATGGACTAGGACATGGGCCCACCAAAAAAAACAAAATTGTTAGGCTGTGTTGGACAATATATAAAAAGTCTTTTTCCAAATTATTTTTCCAAATTTAGTCTTAACCCTCTTAAAGTAAGGGAGAGAGGTATTATACAAGTCAACTAATAAAAAAAAAAAAAATACTTGACTTGTATAATACTTTAACCTGGCGGTGATGTAAAGTCACTGGGACAATCTCAAACCGTGTCCTTGAGGGTGAAGACTAAGTTACAAATAAATCATTAACAAATAAAAACTTACCTCCAAACACTTGTAGCTTGCTACAAGTGTTTGGAGGTAAAAATTTTTCAAAGTTTGAATGACCTTGACCCATATAAATTACTTACAACTAATGTTGTGTATCACGTGATACCCCCACTCTAACGCTCTTACTAAGCTTGTATGAGCCGTTCATTTGCTTCAGTCTGTTTCTGTGCTCCGTGGTAAACATGTCACGGTACAATTACAAAGGTGGTGACTTCTTGATAGATCAACACAATGCTTGGGAAGTGCTAAACCAGCATAGAATGGAAGTTGAGTATTGTATAAGACAAGACGGGTCTACATTTTATCTATGTATTATAAACAACCAAACTCATAAGTATGAACACTGGACAAAAATTAATTATAACAACATAGATGAGCTGTTTGCTTGGGTGTTTGAGGTGTGTAAAGTTATTGAAGAAACCAAAATAATGGGTGTGCTAAAGGTATGTAAAACTGATGACCGGGAAGACTAAGCAAAATTTCTTTTAACCCCCCCCCCCCACCCACCCAGTGTTATCCCCACCACTAAAAATGGGTATATATAGGAGTGGTGATCAACCGTCCTCTCATTCTGCTTTACACCGTTAAGCTGAACACCACCATGTCTGCTATGAACGTCCCAGCCTCTACCTCTGGCCCGGTCGCCTCCAACTCCAGCCCGAGCATTGGACCAATCCGATCGGGGCCTTCGTCAAGAAGTCGTGTCCGATTCTCCGGCTTTGGTCCTGTGAGGAAGGAGTTGCGGAGCAGCGGAGCGTCTCAACCAACCACGATGGATGCATCAACTCAGACTCCACCAAACATCATCGAGTGGTACGACGAAGTGATAGAGCAAAGGGACAGAATGCTAGAGAATACTCGCAGGGAGCTACTTTATGTCAGGAGTAAATGGGAAAAACTGATTAAGAAGTGTGAAAGCCTGTTGGACAGTGATGATAGTGAGGATGAGAGTGGATAGGTGTGTGGGTAAAGACTTGGACTGGGACTTGTGTGTATGTATGAATGTGTGCGTGAATGTGAAATACAGAGCGGGGGATAGATCACTCTGTGGCAATGGACTAACATGCCACTTAGTGATCTATCCCCCGTTCTGGTAATGTTTTTGGATGGCCTTGACCCACTTTACCAAGGCTAGCTAGTACCCCCACCACTGATAAGTGTATATATACGGGTATTGATGTGCAGTTTGGTTATTCTGCTTTGTATCGCTTAGCTGAATACCTCACTTCAACATGGCTTCCAACTGCAAAACTTCTCAGGCTTCCTCTTCTTCTTCAAGAAGGCGTGCTGCCAACGTCCTGCCTGCTACTCGTGGACCTGCTCGACCATTCCACAGCATAACTGTTGCTCGGGCAAACGCCTGCAAAGCTCCAATGCTACGGACCTTGCTGGAGGTGAGCCAAGACGGGCAAGGCTTGCTCAGTCCTGGTCAACGGCAGGAGCAAGAAAGGCGTATGGCGTACTACAGGCTGCAGGGTGTAGTTCCCAGCTTGAAGTTAGGCGATCCGAGAGTAGCAAGCATCAACGAGGCAGCGGACTACATATCACACCTTCACAGTGTTTTAGAAGTAAAGGACCAACAAATTGAAAACTTAAAAGAACAATTGAAACAATTTAACTTTAATCCTGTGGAGTTTGTGGAAGCAGTGATGAGTGATAGTGATGATGAAGGAACTGAATATATATTGGGTATGTAATGAAAGACTTGGACAGGGACATGTGTGTGTGTGTGTGTGTGTGTGTGTAGAATACAGAGCGGGGGATAGACTACTTTGCGGCAATGGACTAGCATGCTGCTTAGTGGTCTATCCCCCGCTCAAAGGGTAGCATTGGATGACCTTGACCCACTTTACAGCAAGGACAACCGGTTAACTGGTATAAAAGAGGGGGGTCTGTACATCCCGACTTCATTCTGCTTTGAACCTTCCAGTGGAACGCTAGAAAATGAGTGGATCACTGATCATTGGTAAGGAGTGGGAGTATGTAACCATAAACTATTTAAACTGTAAAGGGATGTTGAAGAAGGTGTATGATAATGTTAAAAGAATGGTTGTTGAAGAAGGTAGGGTAGTGATTGTAGCGTGGAAGAAGAAGCAGTATACAGGACAACAAGTGAGAGCAAGTGACTTTGGGGGGAATAGTGTGTTTCAAATTGGACGAGCGAACTTGGTTAATTTGGACATTGTGTTTTGGGACTTGGAAAGGTTAATTGAAAATAGTGGCAAACATGGGGAACTCTTAATTGGCAGGGAGGACAGAGTATATGAGTAAGTGTAAAAGACTGGGGGTTTATGTGTGTGTGTGTAAAGACTAGGACTTGTGTGGAATACAGAGCGGGGGATAGATCACTTTGCGGCAATGGACTAGCATGCTGCTTAGTGGTCTATCCCCCGCTCAAAGGGTATTATTGGATGGCCTTGACCCATATAAAGGTAGAGGGGGAATGGGTAATAGGAGGGGGAAATTGGTATATATGTAGGACTGATGAATAAAGCATTTAGTCAAGCATTTGTCTAGACACTATCAACAACAATGGAGAGCTTCAGTGTTGAGTTCATCCTCTTGGAAGAAGACATCAACGAAGTGGTGGAACTTATAGAGGAGAAGACCAGCCAGGGCACATTGGAACTTGTGAATTGCGAACCGTTGGACAATGCCGCAATCGATAAGATTGCATATTTCATGATGCATTTGTATAACGAACAAACAACCAATATGGAGTTTGTGCAGTACCTTTATCAAAACCAAGTAAATGTGCGAGTGACAATTACTTGGTGGCAGTAATAATAAAGTGTAACATATGGATGTGGACTTGGATGTGGACTTGGACTTGAGTGTGGTCTGCGGAATAGAGCGGGGGATAGATCACTTTGCGGCAATGGACTAGCATGCTGCTTAGTGGTCTATCCCCCGCTCAAAGGGTATCTTTACGTGACCTTGACCCACATAAATTGTATAGTTGGTGGGGGTATAAAAAGGGTAAGCAAATTGGATGGATACAACACTTCCATACCATGGCTCCACTTGACAACACCGTGTTCCATCGCAACAGAATTGTCTCTATTCTGGAGGTAATACCTCTAGAAATTATAGAAGTAGAGGACCAACTACCTGCGGTTGATCAAGAAGAGGAGGAGGAAGAGATAATGGATATTGAAACGGACTCTGACGAAGCTGGTTCAACGGACAATGAGGTGGACTTGCATGCCTACGAAACATTAGAGTCGTCATCTGAGTCGGAAATGGAATTCCAATTGGAAATCGAAGAAGAAGAAGAACAAGAACAAGACACTCCCCATCGTCCAATGGATAGGATGTTAGTTGCCAGAAGAATTATGTATTGTCATCGCTGCCTATTCCGTGATGAGGATGATTCCGACTCTGATGGTGATGTTTCACCCTTGTAAAAAGTTTAAACAAAAAGTTAAAAAAGAATGTGAGCGGGGGATAGAGCACTTTGTAGTAAATGATGCTGCTTAGTGCTCTATCCCCCGCTCAAAATAATAATTCCAAATGACCTTGACCTACATAAACTTGCTCAAACAGACATCTTTGAAAAAACTTGTACAAATTATTGAATCTAGACCAAATATCATCAATTTATCAAGCCTACTGATAAATGTATTACAAACGGTTGTGTAAAGGCTAAATTTAGCACATGAGTGATAACCTGTTTCCATATGACGTCACTTTCCCCACCTATCTGCCTCGGATATAAAGGGTCCCGGTGGAGTGCGCTGCTCATTATTGCGTGGACATTCACAGAGTGTGCATTCAAAGCCAAACTGTTTGAAATGGCTCTTTGCGACATTTGTGGGGAAATCTTTCAAGACGAAGATCTTTTCACCATACACAGAGAATTACATGAAGACGAAGATAGAAAAGAAGATATTACCATGGATGAAATAGACTTAGACTCAATTGACCGGTTTTTGGAAGAGCACCAGAAGCAGACGGACTACTGGGACAGCTATCTACAGCAAATGCAAAGAAGAAGACCTAGTGTGATCCAATTTGCTGGTGCTGGACCATCTACTGCTACAAGACCTATTGAAGAAGAGGACACCGAAGAAGAGGAAACCGAAGAAGAGGATATGGAAGAAGAAGAACTGGAAGATGTAAGACAACTGCGCACCACAGCCTTGCCAGGACGAGTTGTAACACATTTCAAAATTAATAACGTTCAATTGGAATTGGAAACATTCATAACCCAGGCTAAGGAACTTGTTGGTCAAACGTTGAGGGAAGAATTACAAAGGCTAAATTTTATTAAATTTGGAATGGTGTTAGAGGCTATGTTTAACAATACTGATGGTGAAACAGCATTGAGAGCATTCATTACCAAAAACCGAACCCTTACCTTCACCTCCGACATTGATGATATTATTGAAGAATGCTTGGAGGAACTTATAACCAAACTCCAAGAACATGAAGGAAGAGGATCTGGATGGACTTTGTCATCAATCGAAGGTATGGATGTTAGGGTTCATAAACATGGATATGGTTTAAGAGGTAGTAGTTTTATCCCTCTACCAAAGAAAATCCAAAACACTAACTCGTGTAGAAATGTTCAAAATGAGGGTAATGAATGTTTCAAGTATGCAATGTTAACCAAGTATGTTAAAAACAATCCTTGTAGAGTTAGTAGAGAATACTACGAAAATGAACACCGCTACAACTTTCAAGGTCTTACTTACCCAGTTACTTTAAAAGATATTGACAAATTTGAAAAGAAAAATCCTGGCGTTTCAGTCAATGTTTTTGGTCTGGATGATTCCAACAACGTTTATCCTTTGCGGGTAGTAAAGGTTGAGCAAAGAAACCATACGGATTTGCTATTGATAACCAAGGGTGAAATTTCCCATTATGTATGGATAAAAGACTTTGAAGCGTTAGTTGTAAAACAATTGACCAAAAGAGTAAATAGGATTACAGTTTGCAAGAGATGTTTCTGCTTTTCTTGGAAAGATTCAAGACGTGGAGGATTGGACTGGTTATTGGAACATAAAAGACTTTGCAACGAGAACTATGAAGTAAAGATAAGTCTTCCACCGCCTACCCGAGCTTCAATACAATTTAACAAGACAGTTCACCAATACCGAATTCCAATAGTGGTCTATGCAGATTTTGAATCAACGTTAGTACCACAGGAGCTGCCGGACGGCGAAGTGACTAGAAGAACAAAATATCAGTTGCATCAGCCCAACAGTTTTTGTTTACTAGTTAAATCAACCTTGTCTGAAAACCAATTGCAAGACTATGGTTTAACATCCACTCCAATACTCTACCGTGGTGAAGAAGCCGCTAAGTATTTTGTAGACCAACTGTACGATATTGCTGGAAAGGTTCAACGCTTGTTCGGTAATATTGTACCTATGGAACCTTTAAACCAAAATCAACAAGAAGAATACAACTTAGCTACAAGATGCTATTTATGCAAGAAGATGTTCAGTGAAGAAAATCCAAAAGTAAGAGATCACGATCACCTGACAGGGTTATACAGAGGAGCTGCTTGTAATTCATGCAATATAAATTACAAACTGCCAAACTTTATTCCTGTCGTTTTACACAATCTTAGCGGCTACGACTCCCACTTTATTATCCCGGAGTTAGGAAGAGATGACGGTAAAATTGATGTTCTTGCTACAACATTGGAAAAGTACATCAGCTTTTCAAAAACAGTAGGTAAAATTAAACTTCGCTTCGTAGACTCTTACAGATTTATGGCATCTAGTTTAGCCAAATTGTCAGAGAACCTAAGAAGAGAAGACCTAAAAGAAACCAGAAAAATTGTACCTGAAGATAAATTAGACCTAGTATTACGGAAAGGAGTGTTTCCCTACGATTACATAACTTCTACAGAAAAATTTGAAGAAACCAGTCTACCGCCGATTGAAGCCTTCAACAGCAAATTAAACGAAAGTGAAATCTCCGTTGAAGACTACAATCATGCATGTAATGTTTGGAACCAACTAAACATTCAAACCTTAGGGGAATATTCTGACTTTTATATAAAATTGGACGTAACTCTGCTGTGCGATGTGATGGAAGAATTCAGAAACACCTGCTTCTCCGCCTATGGACTGGACCCTCTACACTCGTACACATCTCCAGGATTAGCATGGCAAGCTATGCTAAAGTCAACCAACTGTCGACTGGAACTTCTAACGGATATTGATATGGTGCTCATGATGGAATCTGGTGTACGGGGCGGTTTGACACAAGCTGTAACACGTCATGTCAAAGCCAACAACAAGTACATCCCCGGCTTCGACGAGCAACAACCATCGGTCTACCTTGGCTATTTTGATGCAAACAACCTTTATGGTTGGGCAATGTCAAATCCGCTTCCCTACGCTGACTTTAAGTGGATCGACCCGGCCACCATCGGAGACATCTCACAGATTCCAAAGGATGGTCCAAAAGGCTATATTTTGGACTGTGATTTTGAATACCCGGAGCACCTTCATGACCATCACTACGACTTGCCTCTCCTAGCCAAGACTGAAGTTTCACCGACAGGAAGATGGCCAAAATTGATGATGACCTTGGAGAATAAGGATCGCTATGTGGCTCACTACTGGGTAGTTCAACAGGCTCTTGAATTGGGTCTACGTATAGTGAGAATTCATAGAGCAATTGAATTCACCCAGTCTTGTTGGTTGAAACCATATATTGATTCCAACACTGCAAGAAGAGCTGCAGCGACAACAGCATTTGAAAAGGACTTCTATAAATTAATGAACAATGCCATCTTTGGGAAGACCTTGGAGAACAAAAGAAAACACAAAAATGTAAAATTAGTGAGTGATCCTAGGAAATTGGAAAAATTAGTGCAAAAACCAAATTTCGGAACATCCATGATTATAAACGAAAATCTAGTCGCTGTCAGTATGAAGAAAACAACAATAGTCATGGACCGTCCGTTATACATAGGTATGTCGATTTTGGATATAAGTAAAACCCTGATGTATGATTTCCATTATAACAAAATGGTTAAACATTACGGAAGGGAAAACATTGGAGTCGCATACATGGATACGGACGCGTTTATCTACTGGATAAAGACTTTGGACATGTATGAAGACCTAAGGACTTTTCCATACAAAGAAGATTTCGATTTTTCTGACTATCCGAAAAACCATCCAAATTTTAATGAAAAATATAAAAAAGTAATTGGAAAATTCAAAGATGAAGCAAATGGAATGCCTTTAGAAGAAATAGTGGCGCTGATGGCGAAATTGTATTCATTTAAGATGTACCACGAGAACAACACACCGACAGTGAAGAAAGCAAAAGGAGTGAAGACATCTTATTTGAAAAAACACGTGACATTTGACCACTACAAGACTTGTTTGTTTGAAGATACTACGATATCAGCAACATTCAACAATATCCGAAGCTTCAAGCATCAAGTCTACAGTGTCACTGAAATTAAAAAAGCGTTGTCAGCTCGGGATGATAAAAGATACATTATGCCCGACAAAATCCACACTCTTCCTTTTGGCCACTACTCTCTAAACCCTATCAACTAGTAACCTATTCTTCGTCCTTCTACAACTACGACCTTATTCCTTTCTCCTTCCGTAAAAAAATGGGGAACACGGCAAGTCCAACGCCGTGTTCCCCATTTTTTTACACAAGTTTGGATGACCTTGACCCATATAAATGATGTGAATATTTAAAACAACATTCATTGTGATTATACATGTGATACAACAAACATTGAAACCTGCAATATGAAGGACTTAAAGCAACAAATTGTCAACGAACTTCATAAACCTGCAAGAAGAAAGTTTCCACGAAGAAATACGGTGATAAAAGGAATTAATGATTTATATCAAGCGGATTTAATCGAAATGATTCCTTATAGCAAACAAAATAAAGGATATAAATACATATTGACTGTTATTAACTGTTTTTCAAAAATGGCAGATGCTTTACCACTAAAAGATAAAAGTGGCAAAAGTGTTACAAAAGCAATGGAAACAGCTATACAAAGAGACAAACATACTATTAAACATTTACAAACAGATGATGGAAAAGAATATTTTAATAAGGAATTTGCAAATTTAATGAAAAAACACAATATAAACCATTATTCAACCAATTCAGAAGTAAAAGCCTCAATAATCGAAAGATTCAACAGAACTTTAAAAAGTGCAATGTATAAAATGTTTTCCAACAGAGGATCGCACATATGGATTGATATGTTACCAAAACTTATAAACGATTACAATAACAAATTTCATAGGACTATCGGGATGAAACCAAACCAAGTAACTAGTAAAAATGAAAACCTTGTATTAAAACGTATAAAAACGAATACTAAACCAAAAGTTGAAAAACTAAAGCCTAAAAAATTTAATGTGGGTGATAAAGTGCGAATAAGTAAATATAAAGGTGTATTCAGTAAAAGATACCTGCCAAATTGGACCAATGAGGTTTTTACTGTATTCAAAGTACAACCTACAGTACCTGAGACATATATTTTAAAAGATAATAAAGGACAATTGCTTGAAGGAGGGTTTTATGGACATGAAATGTTAAAATCAACAGTAGGCGATGTATATTTAGTTGAAAAGGTGTTGCAACGGAAAAAAGATAAGGTCAAAGTACGATGGTTAGGATTTAATAAGACGGAAGATTCTTGGATACCTAAAAAGGATTTGATATAACGATAGAGAATCATTTTAGGTTGAACCATTACAAAGGATGGAGATAGTACCACAAAAAGAGAGTTTTACTATTAATAATATAGATGAACTCACAGTGGATAATTCAGAATTCAATAGTGGGAAGCATGGCAATTTGTTACCAAACACCGTTCGTTGTCTGGTTACCGGACCTTCCAACTGTGGAAAAACTAATGTAGTATTCAATTTGATTACAAACCCTAAAGGATTACGATTTAACAATCTATATGTATTTTCAAAATCACTACAACAACCAAAGTATCAATTATTGGAAAAAATACTGACTAATGTGCCTGAAGTTAAATATATAAAGTTTAATGCAAGCGAGAGTGTCATGCAGCCGCAAGAAGCTAAACCATTCTCCGTGTTTATATTCGACGATGTATCTTGTGAAAACCAAAACACAATAAGGAATTACTTCGCTATGGGTCGACATAACAACATAGATAGCATTTATATTGGCCAAACTTACAGCAAAATACCTAAACAACTCATTAGAGACAATGCAAACATGTTAATTGTATTTAAACAGGACGAAACCAACCTAAAACATATATATTTTGATCATGTAAATGCGGATATGACATTTGAACGATTTAAAGAGTTGTGTGGAAAGGCTTGGGCTGAAAAGTATGGGTTCCTAACAATTATGAAGGAACAACCGCTAAACAATGGTCGATACAGGATAGGATTTGATAAATTTATATTAATACATTAAACGTGGTATAACACATTCATTGTTGTACAACACGTCTTGCTACAAACATGGTTAACCAAGAAAAATTAGTAAAAGAAATAAAATCACTTAGTGATTCTATTCGGGCTAAAAACAGAGCATTGAAACTAGGTATTAGCGAGAGGGAGAAATTCCTTGAATCTACTTTTAAACCTATTACTGAACCCTTGAAACAATTAAACAAAAAATTTGCTAAACCTGTATTGGAAGGAGATGCGATTGCACCTATTACGAAGTTTGAAAGAGAAAATGTAAAATCAGAAGATTTTAGTGATGAAGACCTGGAATCCTCTACGTATAGTGGTTTTACCGGTGGAGAACCCGAAAGAGAGCTAGAATCACCGGACTATAGTGGAATAAAAGAATTATATGAAGTAAAAGCCAAAAGAGGACATGAAGTTGTATCAACTGCTAGTGAAGAGGAAAAAGAAGAAGAGACAAGGGAAGGTCCGTCAAACATAAGCTTATTGGGTGAAAACATTCATAACAAAGGACCTTTAGGAAGGAAATACATGGTAAAAATGTTACTCGGAACAATTCCTAATAAGAATTACCATAGTTATGGAGCGAGATTAACAGAAGACGGTTTAATGATAGGTAATAGCCCGTTAAACGTTGACGAACATGATAATATTGTCATTGGTGATCAAAGGTATAAGGGCACAAAAGGATTATTTGAATTATTATTTGAAAATAAGCCTTCAGTATCGGTAGTGAAAGAAAAAGACATGGAAGCATATAAAAATACTTTGGAACAGACAAATGCATATAGGAGAAAGTATTTACCTGACCAGCCTCCTTTTAGATCTAAGTCTTTAAAATATAAAGAATTTGTATCCAAGTTAATACCAACTAGAAGACAAACAATGCCGTTAACACAAAGAAAACCTGTAAAACGAAGATTTATGGCATCCACTTTGGATGTAAGTGCTCAGGAACGAAGAAAAAGAAGTAAGTCCGTTACGGGTACAGGTTTAATGAAGAAACTATATAACACAAATGTGATTTATTACAATAATATCAATAAATTGGTGGATAGAATGAAACTAATACATGAAGCTAAAGAAGCGGGTCATACTGGATTGGAAAACGAATGGGTGGCTTTAGTGGATGAACTCCGAAACCGTGGGGTAATCTCATAAAAATGCGTTACTCCCTAGAATACTATTCAGTTGCACCATGAGTGTCGACAAGTTCGGACGTTACTCCTCGGATGGGTTATATTATGCCAATAGTTTAAAAAGAAGTGCTGGTTTACCACAAACACCTGATGGAGATTATGATATGAGTAATAAAAGGTTAAAAAACATAAAAGATCCTACGGATGAAAACGATGCAATAAATCTAAAAATATTAAAGGAAAAGATATCGCCAACATTAAGACTACAAGATAACACATATGACGCAGAAGATCATAGAATCATCAACGTTGGTAAACCAAATCAAAACGGTGATGCAATAAACAAAGGTTATTTGTCATCTGAATTAAAAAATACGTTAAAATTTAATGGGAAAACGTATAGTGCCAACAATAAACGTATATCCAACGTAGATGACCCTAAAGATGCAAAAGACAGCGTAAATAGACGCTATTTACATTCTTTGATACCTGAAAAGACAAAAGATGGATTTTCTTTTTATAAATTTGTTATTAACGATATAGGTTATCCAAAAAATGAAAATGATGCTGTAAATCTCAAATATATAAAAGATCATTGTGTCATACGTGATGTGGGAGTTATCGATTGTCTTGGCAATTGTTTGGCGAATGTAAAAGATGGTTCAGCACCATCTGATGGTGCAACAGTGGGTCAAATGAAAGAGACTTTAAAACAAGAAACAACTGGATTTGCAAAACGAGATGAAGTATTATCAAAGCAAGGGGATGACTTTATTCAAGGTAATGAAAAATTTCGTTTATTGACATACAAAAACGCTTATTGGGATTGCAGGCATGGAAGGTTATCAAATGTGTCATGGGGTCATGCAGATAGAGACGCGGCTGCCTTAGGACAAACAGTACATCTAGATCCAAATAATTACTATGCGTTTTTTATATGTAGTAATAAAAAATTAACAAACATGGCGCAAGGAAGAGAAGCAAATGATGCTGCAACTGTAGGACAGGCTATCACATTATCACAAATGGATAGCAAAGTGTATACTTGTAATAATAAACGTATAACAGACCTTAAAGACCCTGAACATGTGGATAATGCTGTCACTGTTAATTTTCTTGTAAAAGTTTTAGGAAATGCATTATTTGATGTATACAATCTTATTGGTATTCATTCAGGTCGTACTCCTTTGTTAGAATCTGAGAGAGGTACTTGGATTAAACGGGAAATTGTTCAAAACTATTTTATCAACCCTCGTACAAAAAAGTTTAGATCATCGGATTGGGGTGATTTTGATATTTAATAAAAGAACACAATAAACGACTTCATTTATGTCCAACTTGTCATAGAGGTAACACATAAGTTGTACATTGCGATTATAAAAGGACAATAATGACGTTCCAGTACATCAGTCCATATAGAGACACTGTAAGGAGAGGAGGTGGGATCACGTCCACAGCGGTTTCTCTGTTAAGTAAAGCTTTAAAACGAATTCCAGTAGGATCCATAGTAAATAGAGCAATAGACGCATTACCATACGAATTTCATATACCGGGAGGTTATCAGTATTGCGGACCAGGAACTAAATTGAAAAAACGACTGGAAAGAGGCGATCCTGGCATAAATAAGTTAGATCAGGCTTGTAAAGAACACGATATCGCATATTCCACGTTTGCCGATTCAAAAAATAGATCAATAGCTGACAAAAAGCTTGCGGACATAGCTTGGCAACGAGTAAAATCAAGTGACGCTAGCATAGCAGAAAAAGCAGCAGCTTTAGCAGTAACAGCAGGTATGAAGGCTAAAACAGCAGTAGGAGGTGGAAGAAGGAGGAGAAGGAGAGTAAAAAGGAGGTCAACCACAAGAAAACATGGAGGAAATATAAAAAGAAGACGACGATCTACAAGAAAAGGCAGGAAGAAGCCCACCGTGTGGTCAATGGTAAAAAACGGGGCAGGTCTTTACCTAAGACCTTATCGTGCATATTAAATGAAAGAAATCAATTGGTCATACCACATAAAGCATTAACCAATATTGAATTATTTAAATATATTTCCTGTTTAAAAATACCATTTTTCCGCGGTGTGTTTATGAAAGACAGTTTACCAAAGAAAATGTGGCAAAATGAGACTGGAATTGTAAATTTGGATAATACTGAAGGGCCTGGCACCCATTGGGTTTGTTATAAGAAACTAAATAACAATGTATATTATTTTGATAGTTTCGGTAATTTGCCACCACCAAAAGAACTTCAAAATTACTTTAAATCTGCTAAAAACATATATTATAACTATAAAAGAGAACAACCTGATAATACTTCAATATGCGGCCATTTATGTTTGGAATTTCTAGCTAAAAGTATCAGTCACTATTGAGATGTCTTCCTATACGGTATCATTAACAGGAAAATCGTCCACTTTACGAAGTATCCTTTTTCCAGCGTTACGCTTGCAAAAAGGAAGGTTTTGGGAGGCGGCACTATTGGATTTTACAACTTACAACTCTATCCCCAATGTTACGGAAGGTAAAAATAACGTATTGCATTATTATAAGGGAAAGGATGCCAGTGGAAAATTTGCAGACTTACAAGAGTGCAGGTTACCCACAAGTTCTTATGAAATTGATCATATAAATGAATTTTTGCAAACTAAAATGGGAAAAGACAATATAACATTAAAAGGTAATAATAATACGATGAAAGCTGAAATTACTTCCAAATATTATATAGATTTCACTCAACCAAACTCAATTGGTGATTTATTAGGATTTTCCAACGATGAGCCTGTTTTAGAACCAGATGTAACACATTCCGGTAAGAAAACAGTAACAATATTAAAAGTCAATAGTATAGACATAACTTGTAACATTATACAAGGTGCTTACAGGGATGGGGCTAACACCCACATCATACATACTTTTTACCCAAGTGTACCACCTGGATTTAAAATTGTTGAAAAGCCGCAAAACCTGGTATATCTACCGTTGAACACCACTTTCATTTCAGACATCGTGTTGAGCGTATTGGATCAAGACGGTAACTTGGTAGACTTCAGAGAAGAGCCTATTACGATTAGATTACATTTAAAATCGACACTTTAATACAAAACCATGGGTTTAACATTTAAAAGCGAACAACCTACGGGAAACCGCATTAGTAGCTCTTCAGCTGTGGAGGAGTTAACACGCGAGAACATTCGTTTCTTAGAGAGAATTGGATTAAAATTAACCGAGTATGGATATACTGGATATAGCGCAGGGTCCAACATTCGACGAAACCCTATGGGAAAAAGAATATCACACCCACAACCCTTACACTTCATCGAAATTAAACAATAACGATGAAATTCGTATTCCCATACAAAATCAAGACATTTACACACTACCATGTGAAAGTTACTTGTATATTGAAGGACAAGTTACTAAAAAGGACGGTACTACTGTTGGTACAACAGTTCCATTTATAAATAATCCTATGGCTTTCCTATTTGATGAAATTAGATATGAAATATCAGGTGTAACAGTTGATTCCACTAAAAAAGTAGGTATTACGACAACTTTAAAAGGATTAACATCTATAACACCCAATGAAACCAATTTACTTAAACCTGCCGGATGGGTATTACCTACGATTGACACGATCACTCCAAATCCAAATGGATATTTTGATTTTCATATTCCATTACGTTTGCTGCTTGGTTTTGCTGAAGATTATAGGAAAATAATATTAAACGTTAAACAAGAATTAGTTTTGTTGAGATCTTCTAACGATAAAGACATTATTAAAGCTGCAGATGCTACTACAGATGCGACTTTAGAATGGAAATTAAAATTAGACAAAATTGTATGGAGAGTTCCACATGTTAAATTGGCTGACGAGCATAGAATGCTACTTTTAAGAAAATTGAAAGCCGATCGTGATATTGTTATTCCATTTAGAAGTTGGGAATTTCATGAGCATCCCAGTTTACCTACTACGGATCGACACACTTGGACTGTTAAAACATCGAATTATGTAGAACGAGCCAGGTATATTATATTTGGTTTACAAACAGGTAGAAGAGACGCCATTACTAAACATGCAGGACAATTTGATCATTGTGACTTGAAAAATATTAAAGTTTATTTAAATTCACAATTCTTTCCATACGACAATTTAAATGTGTCATTCACTAAGAAGAAATACAGTATATTGTACGATATGTACGCGAGATTCCAAAGTTCATATTACGGTAAAACAAATACACCTTTATTACCACCTGACAAATATTTCGATGCCTACCCAATAGTTGTAATCGATTGTTCTAAACAAAATGAATCAGTAAAGTCTTCAAGTGTGGATATAAAAATAGAAATGGAATTCAACGATGCTATACCGGCTAATACAACTGCATACTGTTTAATTCTACATGATAAAATCGTAACATACACACCTTTAACTGGAATTGTTAAAAATGTATTGTAAGAACCGGTTTTGTTTCATTCCGCGAGTATAAAAGCAGAGCGTACAGACCGCTCCTCATCAGTTTGTTGCCTACTGTTGTATGGGTAGCATCGTATTCAATATGGCTTCTCCTAGTGGTACACCTGAAAATGTGGTAGATATTGAGAAGGAGATATCTGAGTTTTTAGATCCTCAAGGTCACCAGGAAGGAGGTGAACAAAACGTTTGCGGACAACTTCACGCCAGTAATAATGTTGAAGAAAAAGGTAAAAGAAGAAAGACTATACAAAAGAGAAAAAGGGATATTGAAGATAATATTTCTCCAAACATATTGAGTGAGGTATTTTTGCGAATATTTTACCCAATCTCTTCCAGTTTGGATAAAAGTGTTTTAATCGGTGTTATGAAATCTACAGATTATTCCCCTACTGTAATTTTAACTCATGGACCCAAAATGATTTTGTTTACGGACAGTGCTTGGGAATCGTTTATGAAACATTTGCATCTACTAGAATGCTATTTAAGTAGTAACATGTTTGGAAGAAAGACAAGAGTAGGACTTTTGGATTCAAATGTGGAAATTGATATCATTAAACAACGTGGTGATCATCAGCTACGGTTTAGAGACACAACAAGACATGATAACAAAATTCAACTTAATCGAGAGGAGTTTTTCATTTTAACTTGTGCTACTGAACCTATAACAAGATACTTGAGACAACTGGTGTTTTCAAGTTCGATTATTAAAGATTATCTGGAAGACACTTTGGACAAACAACCGGACGCACCTATATTATACGGACCTGTGGATACTTCTATATTTAATAGAGTTCCTCATGAAGTACAGATGTGGAGACAATTGGAAAAGTACGCTCAACTACATAAGAAATCAGTAAAACAGGAAGAAGAGGAAGATGGAGGAGAAGAATCAAGTGTTAGTGATGAAAATGAAAATAAGGAAAATATAAAGATGGAAACTTAAATGACAATGGTTAGTTTTTAAAACAATAACCAACATTTTGTGGGGTTAGGCCTATTGGGGACGGTGCCCACGTTAAATATACACCAACGCGCCAACAACTGTACGGCCTGGTATAAAAGTGGTACCTACCGTGGTGTGGAAATCAGTTGACCTCCTGACTTCGTAATGAGCAGACGTGTGACCTTCAAAATGGACAAGGGAGAAGAACAACAAGTAAAGTCCAAGCCTGGTATTATTGAGTTTCAAGCGTTTCGTGGTAATGATGATAGATTCATTATAAAAGAACTTGTGTTTTTGGACATGAATACAAGTGTTCCTTATTCGTTTTTATTTAAACCACCATGTTCTTATTCATCTTTAACTAGTAAAGCCGCTACTACCAACAGATGGATTTCAAAACACTTCCACCATATCGATTGGTATGATGGTTTTACAAGTTACACGGACCTGTATCACATTATGCATCACTTTTCAGACAAGTTTACCAATATTTACACAAAGGGGCTGGAAAAGAAAAGATGGATCGAAGGATTTACTCATGTTCCGGTTAATGATGTAGAATTGGATAAGAATTATCAATACATGCTGGAAACCATATGTATTTGTACAAAAAGCCCAGAACATGATAAAGATAGACATTGCGCTTTGAAAAATGCCTATAAACTCGCCTCTTACCTTCAAAGTGGGGAATTGGGGAGTGGTGGGGGTAACGGAGAGTATATAAGTGGGGAGCAGACAGGGACCTGGCATGAGTATTACTCGAGATTCCGAGACGACAACATCTCCGAGCAAGAAGACGATCTGTAACCTGACCATGGCATCTCACCAGTTCCTTCAGACTTTGGTCGAGCAGTTCAATGCTCACTCCAAGTCAACAATATTACCTGTAAAGAAGTGCTCGGAACTAAAAGACGAGAAGCACTACATAATCCATGCTATGAAGAAGATGGAGACTACAGTTGGGGAGGCCATCTGCTGCAGTCTCAGCGAGGCACCGTTTACTCCGGGGGATGAACCAAAGTTCCAGGTGTACCTGCCCAAGAGATTCGTCCATCTTCTACAAAACGAGGATCTTCGCTCTATTCAACCCGGGTGTCTATACCTGGTGTCCCACGGCTGCACGGGTAGCAATTCTACAGAGTTGACCATCCACATCGCTGACAAGCAGCAGTGTTAGATTTAAGTTTTAATGTTGTACATATGTTGTTGTTGTAATGTTTTATAAATAAACGAATCATAAAAGACAAAAAAAAATATAAAAAAAAACAAAAAATGCAACATATCAATATGTGACAGACTTCACGTATTGATATGTTGCATTTTTTTTAAACTTCGCGGGTGACCTTGACCTTTGACCTTTGCATTTCACAACTACCCCCACTACCGTAATTACCCCCACTACCGCACTAGGATTCAAACCTGCTTGGATGCGAAAAACGGTCATTCTGTTGCCAACTAGCAAACGATGAGCACCTTGTACGAGCTTTGCTTACAACGAGTTATAACTGACGCATCTTTATTCCAGATGGCTTTACGAGATAATATCCCTATAACAGTAAAGCAGGATATCGAGGAGTACAAGAAAGATAATAGAGGGTATTCGGGATACTCCTGGTATAGGTTCCAAGACGGGGAAAAGTTTTGTAGGCCTTGTGGCAATGCTGCCGTCAGAGACCTTCGACGGTTCGTACAGGAAGGTGGTAGAAAACAGTTTGGATTTCTAGCACCAATGTTTAGATTTGAAAACTACAAGGACACCTGTGCTATTTGTTCCATCCCTTTGTATCAATGGAAAAAGTTTAGAAGTGTTTAATTGCATCTTCCATACCCCCACCACCATCACCCCCACCACTTTTCCATGTACCTCCAAACGCTGTGCCTCGGCTTCATTTCTACTCCAGCAGCCAACCTAGCAACATCAGGATGTCTCTCAACGTCAGTTGCGCAAGTTACGAGGAGGTGAGCATCAAGACTCAGCAGGAGCTAAACGACTTATACAAGGAGTTGCAGCTGATGGTGGCACGAGGCTACCGTATAAATGTGCAAGTTTACGCTTGCAATATACGGAACACCCGGCAGTCAAAGGAAGAGCCTGGACACTCCTCGACGGCTTCCTCACCAGCGTCCATGAAGACCGAGCCAGACAACTTGGACTACTTCAGCTGACTAGCAGTTGTATTTCTTGTCCTAACCATTGTAGAATATGTATATTTTTTCATTATATTAAAGAAGTAAAAGAGCAAAAACACCTATCTTGTTACTGACATATAAGCTCAGTAACAAGATAGGTTTTTTTAAAACACAATTTGGATGACCTTGAAACTTCCCCCTCCACTGCTTTGTTACCCCCACCACTTGACTATTGGTGTACATGGCACATCGCAATTGGAAACCTCATTCCATCTTCAACAGCCACACCGACAACATCAACAATGGCAAACCTACCAACAGATGAAAGATGTCCTCACGCATGTTGTGACTTCGTCCACGAGTTGGAGAAGAGGATGCAGGAGAGGGCGATAAGAAGAAAGCAGATCCACTCAGAAAATATCATGATAGTCAACGGCTATCTTTTATTGTTCGGCCTTATTATGGTTGTACTTTTCATACTGTATGGCATAGTCACATGTGTCGGCAAGGTTGCAGAAGAAAACGCTCGCCACCATCAATTGGAAAGTTTCAATGTTACTTTGTAGGTTTTCCTTTTTTTAAAACTTCGTTTGGATGACCTTGAAAATACCCCCACTACTCCACCACACCCCCCACCACTTCACCATGTTCCTGCATGAGCATCACATCAACCGTCATTCCTTGTCCGACAAGCAACCATGGCAGACAACAACACCATCAGCCAAGCTGACTCCACTACTGATGTCGGTACAAGTACGGGTTGGACACTGTCGATCGATAGTGTACACTATTTGGAAACAATTTGCGAACGGATGAAGGAAATACTGCGGGACAACCCTGGAATCATAATACAAATGAATTTAAATTATGATTGGTCCCAAGTCAGAATGCAAGGGGACGATAACAACGGTCAACAATCACCACAATATTCGCCCATGTCCCCGATCTACCCTTACGGCGAGTCTGACGTCGATGAAGATGAGGCTAATGAGGATGTGGGGGACAACGAGGCTGAAGAGGAGTAACCTTCATTCCTTTTTTTTTTAAACCCAAATTGGATGACCTTGAGAATTCCCCCTCCACTATTTCCTTTTTTTAAAACCCAAATTAAATGACCTTGAAAATACCCCCTCCACATACTTTTGGTTTACCCCCTCTACTTTTCAATACTGTTACCACAGTCTGTAGCTCACATCATTCCTTGCTTAGCTATCATGGCGGACAGCACTCTTTCTCGAGTTGACTCCACTACGGATGAAGAATGGCCATTTTCCTGGAATGTTCATCTGCAAGACTCGGCAGAAGTGGATATGTTGCATGAGAAATTGGTGTATGTATTAAACGAAAACCCCAACATTGAATGTAGAATGACTATGGATTTCGATGCGACAGGGGTCCACACTCAACCTTCTACTTCCAGCCAGCCTGAACCTCAGCTACAGCCGAAGAACTTTACACATCTTTACACTCCAATACGGCCGGAGGATGTGGTTATCAGTGAGGCAGACTCTACTACAAGTTATATTGAACCAACGAATTGGAAGCTTGTTGTTGACACCTTACACAAGGTCGACTTAGTATGTGACAAATTAAAGGAATTGATGATGCAAGATCCTGGTCTTCGTTTTAAAATTGATTTGTTTTTCATCTGGGGAGCACCTGCACGGGGCTCTTCGTCTGACAGCTCTCTAAGTACAACGGATGAGGAGGAGGAGGAGGACGACTAGTTATCTTTTTTAAAACTCCGTTTGGATGGCCTTGACCTTTCCCCCTCCACTGAGTTTATTTAAGGTGCACTCTCAATGACTGCAGCATCATTTCATCGCGCACCTTCACCACAGCAACATGGAGAGTCAACTCAACTACTGTTGCGAACGGAAATGTTTTTCATGGCCGAATGACATTGATGTTGCGGATGGCCTGGCGTGTAGAAAATGTGAAGCTTTTGGTCAATGCATGTGTAAGTGCAAGTCTTGGAAGAAGCCGAAACCGGAGTTGAAGACATTCCATGTGTACCAGATGAGAGGGCATAAGTACACTTGTTGCCCTGAACGTTGCATTGAATTCACATTAAAACAGCTAACTGGCTGCAAATTGTGCAACAATCATTTTGCAGGTTTTTGCAAACATTATTTAGGAGCCTGTCAGTACAGATCAACTTGGCATACAGAAGCACTCACTATCAATGAAATCGCTATAGATACACAAGAGTAGTCTTTCTACTCTTTTCTTTTTTTAAAACTCCATTTGGATGACCTTGACCTTTCCCCCTCCACTCACCTTAGTTTATATAAGCTCCATTCCCGCTGACCACGGCATCACTTCATCTTGCTCCCTCGCCGAAGCAACATCAAGTATGGAAACTAAGCGTGTCTCATGTTGCGAGCATAAGTGTTTAGAGATACAAGGCGTCATCCATTGTGCAAAGAAGCTTTGGGAGGAAGAGACAGGGACAACCTATTGCTGCGAGGGCAAGTGTTTCCTACTACCAAGATGGCAAGTGGACGGGCTGGCCTGCCGGCAATGTGAATGCTTCGGATGTTGCAGGTGTAGATGCAAGAACCAACAGCTGCCACCACCGGTACTACAAACTTTCAAAATCTACAAATCCAACTACTTTTACACTTGTTGTCCGCAGCGGTGTATTAAATTTCATTTCTCCAATCTTACCAATTGTCGGAAGTGCTACGGACAACCTGATGGGTGGTGCACCTGTTTTCTGGACTCCTGCCGCTACAGATCGGATTGGTTTACAGATCCGTTGGAAATTGATGAGGTCGCCCAGGAAGCACAAGAGTAGTCTTTCTACTCTTCAACTTTTTTAAAACTCCATTTGGATGACCTTGAGATTTCCCCCTCCACTTCCCCATATACCTAGAGTACACAGAGCCTGATAGTCAGTCACTCGGTGGCTGTCGTGGGGTGCGCATCGGTGTCGGCGCTCCGTTGTTAGGTTTTCAAGGTCACAGTAATATCAAATTGTTGGTGTTGTGCTGGTTCAAGGTCACCTGAGGGATAACCGATTGCCCATTTAGGCAGGGTCATGTCAGAAACTCGAGTTTAACTTGGCACTTTTGCCGTTTCTCGTCGAAAATTCGCTCCAAGTGGTCAAGGTCACGGAGACTCTGACTGAAACTCGGAGCGTAGTGCGAGAAACGGCAAAAGTGCCAAAAAATTTTAAGTTTCGGCGTGACCTTGACCTCAGTGGCGTCGGTGACGTCATTTTGATGACGTAAGGGGTGATGACGTCATCAGCACGTCATTTCTGTGACGTCATGGGTGTGACGTCATCGAAATGACGTCATTGGTGATGACGTCATCGATGACGCAATCGATGACGTCATCGATGACGTCATCGGTGAGGTCATTGACCTCGATGACGTCATCCCTCAGGTGACCTTGAACTGAGCCAGCACCAACAATTTGACACTACTTACATGACATTCTGTTTCATTTATCTCTTTATAATATATTTTATTTCTCAGTCTTCTTTTGACTTCAACATATAACACACCTCCTGTAATGGTTGCGCAAAGTTTAAAATTGAAACTGTTGCGAACACAACGCATATTACAAAATAATTCTAAACTTTCGCTTTCAAAGTCTAAAACTAATTTAAGTAAAGTAAGAAAGCGGTACAGTTTTAACCCATTATACTCTTCAACAACCTCGCGGGTTAATGTTGATGATAGTATTATTCATGACATTTTGCGTTATATGTTACACTTCAACAATTTTGAACTTGTTACACCTATCGACTGTGTTCAACAAGTTTTTTTTTATTTTACCCCCACTATTCCTTATATAAGTGCTCTAACCACAATTCCTACTTCATCCTTCTCTATTCTGTTCAGCCGAGCTAAGGTTTGAGGTTAGAATTATCCATGGCGGCCGCCATGTCTAGTTCAGTTTCACCACATAGAGTCGGCGACCGGTTATTGGTCTAAAGGAGTGGGGGAAGGGGTGGTGGGGGGAAGGTTGCCGTTTTATAAGCCCTCTCCCTAGGCGGCGCTTCTCATTCGATCGCCAACTTTCAAACAATAAACACCTCTCCCATGGCACGAATGAATTATCCCACTATCACCAACTACTTCAACTTAAAACTATTTCTGGTGATAGTTGGATTGAATTTTTAAAAACTTACTCTGGATGACCTTGACATATTTTTCCACATCCCAGTTATAAGTTTGAATTTCAATTTTCAACTAACTCTTAATTTTTGTTCAACTGTTAGAGTTTCGTTAACACCAACGAATTTCAATTTTGAAATAACTTTTAATTTATGCTCACTTTTAGTTCAACCCCACTTTATGCGCAAATTCACTTCACCCTAACGCCAACACTATCGCCATCTCCACCCCAACCTATATGGCATAACATATAACTACAGCATCTCATGTATACCCTCTAACCCCCACCGGAAGCTATATGGCATGGCAGCTGGCGCCAGCTGCCCGAGTCAACTGCTCGCGAGCAGCTGCTCGGGCAGATGGCACGACTTCCGGTCTAGGTGTAACCAAAACACACTACTATTGTGAATACCTGCAATCACCAAAACTACACGTACAGTATTTACAGCTGATTATTAACAGATGTTTAAAATGCTTTATCCCAATGTTATTTAAATGGGAAATTTTGAGATTTCAATGGTGGATAACGCCTTTATTTTCCATCAGATTCTCACCCGTTTTTGACGGAAACAACAACAGACCAAGCCCTATCCAACGACACCAAAAACTTGAAAATCGGTTGAAAATTGTAGGAGGAGTTCTCAAGACAAAAAAAAAACCCTTAGCGTATTAAATAAGTATAGATAAAACACAAAACAACCTTGATAGAGTTTCGGATCAGTTGGGATTTCTAATTTTTCAGTATGCGAGATATGGTTTATTGTTACTTCTGCAGACGTTTTGAAGACCCCATATTATCGTCCCGTAAAGGACTTCAAGATTACACATTACACATTACGTGTCTCTCACGTGCATGACTCACTGGGTTTTGGTTTTACCTCTAACCTCCTCGAAGTATTCCTTCCAAAACGAGACTTGATGTGAGTTCCAAGAACGTTTTGTTTTTATTTCATTCTGCATCAAAAGTGTCGAGAACTAATATTAAGGTTAATTTAATTTTTAAATTGATTAAACGCTATCGAGTACACTCTTTGGCCGATCGCATTGCCATCTCTTGGCATCACTAAATAACTTCTTGATTAGCATTATACGTGCTGGTACCGATATTCAGGTTGAAATAATAAAACGTCTTCCAACACTACTCGATATTACACTTATACTGTAAATGTTTACAGACGGTAAATATATATAAAAGATCTTATAATGGCGATCGATTTCGACCAGTCACACCGGTCATCATCAGGCCCAATCAGAGACTGATGATGATTCTTAGTCTCTGATTGGGCCTGATGATGACCGGTGTGACTGGTCGAAATCGATCGCCATTATAAGATCTTTTATACATATTTACCGTCTGTAAACATTTACAGTACAAGTGTAAATATATCAAATAGTGTTGGAAGACGTTTTATTATTTAAACCTGAACATCTCTTGGCGAAACAAACAGAATGCACTCTGTACTGCTTTATCAACTTACTTATACTCTACACCTCGATGATTAATCGACGATTAAAACCAGTTTTGGGAGAAAAAGTTATAAAAAGTTACAAATTTCGTAAACATTTATTTATTAATTTCAAGAATTTTTTGAGATAACTAGTTTAAACAGAGATAAATTAACAAGTGGGTAAAGCAGTTTGGTTACAATTTCAATCGACTGTGGTGCTACCTCAATGTGAGTGAGAGAATTTAAGGGGCAATTTAAAAATGAAATTACCACTAACTACTAGGCTAATATTATCAAAAGAACGCCTGGAGAAAACATGAACCGGTTTATATTTAGAGAAATATAATAGTGAAATTTGAGAGTATATTTATATAAATATAAGTATAAATTATGATTTATTTTGGATTCAATCCGCGCTAATAAATCATTTGGTCATCAAAATCATCTTTCGCACTAATCTCCTGCGAAACACGAGACTTAAAAATTTATGTTTTAGCAATTGCTAAAGAAAAAGCGTGAATTTATCACTCTTAGTTTGTTATTCATTGACAGTTTTTCCAAAATAAACATTAAACTTTTTACTCTTAGTTATTCTTTTAAGATTATTCAAAATAGTTTTTTTTTACTTTTTAAACAACAGTATTATTTTAAAATTAAGTACAGTACTGTACTTATTTTAAGTTATAGTACATTATTATGTATATTATTTAGTTTAAAAGTGTAAATTGTAAGCTTCGTTAAGAAATAAAGAAACCGCATCTAAACATGTTCTGTGTGATAAATTTTAAAAACAACTTTTTGCTTATGTAACTTATAACAAGAGGTGACTAAATTTGCTAGTCTGCGTGCAAGTTTCCTGTTATCACCTTCCAGGCTTGGCATGACATCAGCAATACACGTGATCACACACGAACAAGCAGAGCGCATCCGATGATACACTTTGCCAGCCTGATTGTCACAATCAGCTGATCATAACTGCGCAACCGTACTTGTTAATTAATTGGCGCGAAAACCCTTCTCTTCCCGCCACTTCCGGGCAGACATGATCCGTTTCCGCGGGAAGCGAACCGGAAGAGAGCCGTGTTTTCTCCTCTGAATTGTGTGAGTGGTTATTAGACTACACTACATATGCTTGTTTTCGTTGATTGATGATGCTAGTTTAAAGTGAGGTTATGTGCTAAGTGGTCAATCTCGCCAATGATAACATGGGCCATAAAAAACCATAGAAGCTACATTCTTATAAAAGTTTTCCTTCTCCACTTTTAGTCTACTATTAAGCATGTTACTATCCACTCTGATTTATTTTCCAATTTGTAATTAATTGGAATAATAAAACTTTATACTTTATTTATGACACCGACGAAATCTGGGGCGGTATATAGGCCTACTTGGTGATGATTTAGAGATCAATGTAATGTTAATTTCATTGTAATAGCAAATAGTTTGAAAAAATGAAAAAAAAATTGAGTAACTTATGGAACTCACCGACAAGTTTTCTTTAACTTAGTAAGGCCATGTTTATGTAACATTATGAATGAACATTCTTATTTGTATTCGTATTCTAATAAGTAAGCCTATGATGAATCAGAAACTACCATAAAAATTATCTACGCTTTTATGTTGGGTAACAAACAACAAATCCAATTAAAACTTGGATATTAGTCCGTTATAATTGTTCTTCACCAGCAGAAAACCCTCAACTGTGTGAATTTAAATCAATATAGTCTAGTGATTGCGTCAATGTAAATCTAAAAAACGATAGAAAAAACTGAATCATGTTACTGTACAAAAAATATTGCGTACACAAGGAATTTGGATATAACGTCCTCAAATAGACATCCAAATTTTATCTTGTACCAAAATATTAGATGAAGTATTTTATTCCGTTGCTCATCGAAACCTAGACTTTTTCAGTGTTGTTACTGAAGCGGCAAAATAGAAATATACGTGTATCATTTATGACTCACAAATTGCCTGCATTGTTGTGAGTGATCAGCAGCCGCTTCGGAGAAGTCCGCGTTGGTTTCGGCACCCTCATGACCTTTCCAGAGACGGGCCAAGGACGGGGATGACGGGCAGATCACAGGACCTTACACGCCTGGGGCCGTGCTGCCGTGCCGTGCTTGATAACGTTAGGTGACCAGACGAATCCGCCGTGGAGTCTTGCCCTATTACTCCAAGGTTGCTGGCCATCCTGTATAATTTCTTGTTCTAAGCGAAACTAGAATAACTATTATAGTATACGTATTGCTCGAAATCGAGCAATTTTTTTTAATACAATACAAATTAATTTTACTTTAACTCTAAATCAATGACATCCGACCAATAATTGTGAATATCTTTATACATCAAAATATACACGTATTTATAGCTGATTATCAACAGATTTTTAAAATGCTTTATTCAATCCCAATGTTAGATCTATTTAAATGGGAAATTTTTAGATTTCTATGGTGGATAGCGCCTTTATTTTCAGTCCGATTCTCATCAGTTTTTTTGCGGAAACAACTACTGATCAAGCCCAATCCAACGACACCAAAAACTTGAAAATCGGTTAAAAATTGTAGGAAGAGTTCCCAACACAAAAAAACCTTAGCATTTTAAATAAGTATAGATATAGATAATGAAACTATAAAATTACTTGTTTTATTGGTTTTTCTTATACCAATCTATTTACAGTAACTATACTAATCCTACACTATAAAACGAAGAGTGCTGTCTGAGGCCATGTACTTTCCACGATCTTGAAATTTAGCTGGTATATTTTGCTCAAATTTTGGTAATGGTTTGGCCAAAAAAGTTAAGAAGCAATCTCAAAAATTAATTTTGTTTAAAATTAAGATAAAAATTTCTAATTTTCAACAATGATCTTATGGGTTGCATTTTGGTTACGAAATAACAACGAAAGGTAGACAAAAATAAAATAACACTACTTAAGCAATTATTATTATCAACTGTTACCTGTCAGGAGGTATAGTTGGTTGTTGGTGTAAACTTAATAGCCAGATTGCCATGTTGCTATAACAAAATTGAATTAAGATCAATGAGCAAGGCTCGGTTAACCCGGTACTGTAATTTAAATGTAATATTAAAATTAATCCAAAAGGAAGAAAAGAAAAATTCATTTTTTTATCGCTAGGCATGTTTATAATTTTTATATGGAGAGAATGTCTAAAGTGTATGAGACAAAACCCTAATAATGTAATTTACTACTAAATATAAATAACAAGTTTTATAACATTCCAGCATAATGTTCAGTAGCGCCTTTTTATTGCTATCCTGTTACCGTGGCAACAGTTTATTGTCAAGAGCAGTAATGTTGCAGAACTCTTTAAACGGCAAACGCTGAAAATTACGAGTGATTGCTACTTCACAAAAATTTAAGTGCAAGCTTTAATGTTCTCTCTCCATTAACGTCGTTAAATCTACCGTTTAGATGCCAGAAAGCAATTAAGTGCAGAGTACAGCACTTACCTATTTATAGAATAGAAGTTAAATATTTTATGATGAAGTTGATAATGATACAATTATTGTACTTCCATCATGGCTCCAATCTCTTTTCTTTGGATTTTTTTAAGAAAACCTATACATTATAAGACAAAAGTGTTGAATATTTAGGAACTTTCTTTCCTAATTCCTAAAACGCTTTCACTATAGATTTGCACAAAAGCCAAACACGTGAACTATGCGTAACGCACGTGGTGTTCTCCTCAGAGATGCGATGACTCAATTTCCGGGAATGTCGAGGACCCGGCCGTAGTACAAGTGTCAACAGCAGGGGAGGGGTGAAATACTACGCCGCGGAGCCAGCCGTGCAGAAATGCATCACCGCGACTGGTGACTCGGAAAATGCCTACAGATCTTGCCACCGGACTAACTGGAGTGGTTGTCAGTTTTATGACATCGGTCAAACCGAAGTGGTTGTTGGTTGTTGGATTGTAGTGGTTGGTGTTGTAGGAAATCAGAGGGTGAATTGGTTGTCAACTTAGTTGTCAGACATCGAGCCAACTCGAGTGGTTGACAGTTTCAGGAAGTGAAGTGGTTGGATTAACTCAAGTGGTTGGTTGCAGGATGAGGATGCAGCAGGAAGGTCTAAAAGGGTGGTTGGAAGTCTCGGTCAACCAGGAGCCCTCGCTGAGTCGATGGACAACGCTGCGGAATGGCATACTTGTGTTCTACAGGTATGTAACAGATAAGACAAATGTAATCGAAATATTTAATGTTGCGTGTAGAAAATGTAATTTCAACAATTTGTCAAAATTTGTCAACAAATTTTATACTTGTTTTGCTCGCTGCTCAAGCAACCATGAACCATATACTAAGGTACTGGTAGCAGTTGTTATAACCTATACCTAATAATGTTTTGCTTTTATTTCTCTGGGCAACGGAAAAGAAAGTATAATCAATTGTCTGTCAACTCGAGAAAGATAATCACCAATAGATTGATCGTCCGCAGGAGTTGATCACCGCGTCTGTCTACATTTGATTTATTGCTTCCTCGCATCGCTGCCAACCTTGGATGCACCTACTCTACTTCTACCTTGTAGGAAGCAATCTATGTCCCTTGGAGCCAGAGGTTCCGTTCGACATTGTTGCAAGTCGATTGGACATTCAACTGATTGGTTCATGCAAGAAAACCCTCATGTACTTCATTATTAGTGGAGAAACTGATTTAATTTGTAAATTAAATCATTATAGCCCAACTTTCTTAATTTGCCCAAGAGCGTTCCTAATCCGTAAATCCCCCAATCGGGAATCCTCAGAGGCAAGTTTCCGCTCCGGGACCGCGAGTTCCTTCCGTCGTCGCACGCCTTGCACCTGTCTGCGGTTACTTTCACTATCAGTACCAGACGGGGTTGTGCCCTTCCGTTAAGCAGTTACTTGTGCGGAACCGCTGCAACTAACTGGCTCCGGAACTGGTTCCAAAAAACTAGTTGTTTTAGCTTGAGCAGCATAACAGCCAGCTAGTCACGCTGGAATTGAGATGTTTCCAGACGATGCAGTAAATGGTAAATGTAATCTTTTTCAAACTTAATTTTAGATTTGTGCTGTTTGTTGTCATTACGAGTAGGCTATTATACACTTTCATACAGCACTTTCATATGATATTTTAGGTTAACCTTACATTATGCTTTAGCGAGTGGATCAATCAACTATCGATAGGATTGAAAACAATTTCTCACTAATGGCAGTACAGTAAAAAATTCTAAGCAGTTTTCTAAGCAGTTTTAGTTACTACAAAAATACAAACAAACAAAATAATAATAATAAAATAAACAGGAAGAGTGTTGTGCCTGTTTTATTGCAACATAAAGACAACTCGTAGGGTAGGCTATGTGTGTTTTCACTTATTTGGTAAATTCTTCAAATCCTCGTACTCCGATGCAATGTTAGAAAAGTAGTTCCAAACAAAACAGCTATTCAATTTGGAACTGCTTTCACTGTAACGGCGCCGCGGAGCAGTTGCAGCTGCAGCAGTTGCGCCGACGCAGTTCCCCGCCAGTCGCCCCGCCCGGGCCGTCCCGGCGCCCCCGGCCGTCAAACCGGTTGTCCTTGGTGATTCACCGCATCGAACCAGTCAGTTTAGGATATTCCGTGACTCGCGCACCGCGACCGAGACACCTGTTACCGCGCAGGTGTTGTATCAGTGTCATCTCCCGCGCGCCTCACGCACTCAGTTTCGCGTCGACAATGTGCAACAATTGGACCTGATGACAAACTGGAATAACGCACAAGTCGGTAAGTTAGGTTAGAAAATGGTTTCGCAACCGTCGAGTATCTGGTTGGTTGGAAAGTTGAAAGTTTATTCTGAAAGTGGGTGTTTTCTCCTTTTCTAAAATTATTCTTATCATGTTTAAATAGCTTCGAGTTGAGCTATCACTGTACATTGCTCTGGAATGCATAATGATTATGGCTTTATGTTTTATAAAGGATTTCAATTTCTCAAAGTTCAACTATAAAATAAAATAATAAACAAAAATAGCGGAGACTTTTCTTATTTCAATTTTATATTTACAACTTTTTATTTAAACATAGTACCTTGAGCTGACTAAGAACTTAACATAATACTAAAAAATATTCAATATTAATTTGGTGTATTTTAAAATCATTCAGTGAGCATAATAATTTGTTATAGTAGGATTATAAATCGAAATAATGGATGGTACCAATATACTGAACTGCTGCGATTCCTTTAACACAATCATAACATTTTAAACGATACATAACTTAATATTTATTTTATTTGAAAAATGAAACATGAGTATCCTTTTTTTAGTGGTTTTATTCACGTAGGCTACACGTGTTTCGACAATAATGTCATGGTCACAGTATAATTTTTTATACTTAATATTTTATATTACTTAATATTGTATACTTAATATTTATGTATATTAAAATATTTTATAACTGCAATGTGTAATTTTGTAAATATAACAATACACCTGAATAAAATTTTTTGTATTACAATACAATGTGTAGCAATACATTTTTATTAGAAGTGTAAGAAGTCAGGACTAAGCCAGAATTAAACTATAGTATTGTATTTAACTACGGATAAGAGAAGTTAGTCTGTGAAGACTATAAAAAAAAAAAAACAAGATTTCTCCATGAGAGCTTTTTACTAATATGTTCCACGATTCCGTAATAGTTAATAGCATTTTCAGCTTTGATAAGCATTTTATAGGTAACTCAACACAATAACACACAATTGCTTTACAATTACATGGTCCATGGTTTCCAGACCGTAGACGATTTGGAGCTTAACTTTCATTGGTCTCTGCCTACAATAGTTTTCATAGTGCACAGGATAGAAAAATACTTAACAGAACTGATTTAAATACGTAGAATATATTCCATAATTTAATTTAGTAGGCCTGAGTAAACAAACACAATTTATTGAAATTTTTGTGAAACTTTATGTCAAACTCACTCCCGAAATTACAATGATTTTTATTTATTTACGAATGAGTCATTTTCTATCCGAGTTCGACGTTTATGGGTTTTTATTGTTATTATGTTCATCGAACTGTGGATGTTTAAGATTCCTGAATAGGATAGAAGTTTTGACATATGTAATTATCTGCTTTAATATATCACAGCGTAGGTCTACCATGTATAATTTGTTATAGAACGAATTTTGTCAGAATTTTTTTTCATGTTTGTTATTCTTAAAATAATATTTCATACCACTTTCTGCAAAGAGGAATATTGTTTGTTTTGCTGCATCTCGTAGTCTATGCAATCTGATTCTGACTGATTTGTTGTGTAATTTTTTTAATGCTTGCCACCAAGAAAACAAATGGCCTTGTAATTTTTGTCCGTTGTAAAAAGCACCGCCATCGATTCCCGTGTCATGCCGCTGCCGCCTTGATCTATATCCGAAGGTGATTGTTGTTTTGCCACTTTTTGTTTTGTGAAATAAGTGGGACTACACAGTGTTCGTAACTTACCGGTATTGCGGTATTGCTTCACACTGCTGTGCCTTGTGCGAGTCCAACGTTCTACCACTGACTAAAAATTTCTTTTATCTGTGGTTCCGCTAACTGTTTTCTTTGTAAATGGTTTGAAAATATGTTCAACTTTCTTCTCCACATAAAAATTAGTTTGTTTCCTGTAATCAATAAACATGTTACTTTAATTTTTTTTAATATTATTTTAAAATAGTAGAATATTAATATTTAAAAATTTTCAAAACTCTAATTGTAAACAAACAAAATAGACAGCTAAACAACATACAATAGGCCTATTAATTTTAGGCAAATTCCATAAGGTTATAAATATATTGAATCGAAAATAACCCCCAGCGGACTTGCTTGGTGATTTATTAATTTTAACCATATATATTTGATAACTTATGATGTTCTGAAATTAGGTTTACTGCATTTGGGGCTTGAAAATATATATGATAACTACTAGTAAAGGTACATACCAAATTTTACCAAGCAAGATGTAATAATATTTTTATTTTCTCCATGAAAACCCCATGGGGAATGAGTATGTAGGTTTACCACCATGTGGGTGGCAAATAAAATCAATTCTTACCTCGTGAAGGCGAATAGCCTACCGAATTTTATAACAATAAATGAGTGAAATAGAGAGGTTTGTTTATTACCAATAAGAACGTTTTCCAATATTTAATTTATAGGTAATTTTTAACGTTTTCCTCATTTATGGTAAAAACTAAAAATACTAAATTTTTTTAAAAATATATTTTGTAGTTCCTGTTAAAATTGTTAAATTTTAAAAGTTTTGGTGAAAAAATGTTCAAACCCCATTTTTGATCTTGTTTTTGGCTTCTAAGGACCTCAAAATGGAAACGTATCATGGTCCTGGGGCAGGCTCAGGTCTTACCATGACTACTACCGTAATAGCGTGGTAGGGAAATTCGCTAAAAATCAAATTGATTATGAGAAATTTACCCCTTATCCAAATTAACATAGTACCTTCAACGACTAAGTTATTAGGCCTATGGTACTTAATTAATGCAATAGTACCCCACCAGGTTAACCGAGCCTTGCTTGTTGGTTTTAATTCACTTTTGTTATTATTTTCATGGCAATAAAGTTATTAAATTTCCACCAAACAACCAACTATAAATACCTCTTCACAGTTAACCGCTATTTCAAAAAGACTGCTTAACATTAATGTTCCCTTATTTTTGTATACCTTTCGTTGTTATTTCGTTACCAAAATAGAAACCCATAAGAATATGTTAAAAATTACTATTTTTAAGCTAACATTTAGACCAAATTTGATTTTTCTTGGGATTGAGGCTGTTTCTAAACTTATTTTTGGGACAAAACACTCTTAAATGCAAAGTTTAAGCAAAATCTCCCCGCTACATTTCGAGATCGTGGAACACACATCCCTTCAGACAGTGCTCTTATTGTAGTAAAGGATTTTGCTTTTTTAAATGAACAGAATAATTTAAATTAATAGATTTTTTATTCTAATTCATATTATAGATCCGTCAATTCAGTTGCATCGTGGAATAGCCTCTGGATCACTTAATATAAATCAAAAGGTTTAAATTTAATTGGCCTACGAGATACCTGTTGTTATGATTTATTGACTCTTGCTCTCGAAGAAGGTCGTATCAAATTCTAGGTTCTCTAGAATTTAAGTTTATAGTGTTTCATGGGTACAGTCTTCATAGTTCCTATTGACAAAATTTTTAAACTAAACTTTTATTACCAACTACATTTGACTGGGTACATTGAAGTGATTACCTGTTTCCTTCATTGTGCTCATTTCATGATTCCAGTGCTACTTGTTTCTGTTTTACCCCGAAAGGATCAATTCTGGATCCAGTGGCCATCGTCATTGGACTAATTATTTTGCCATGTCTTTCTAACAACAAGTTGGCTTATTTATTAAGGTAACAGCAAGACCATCAATGTTTTGAACCAATTGCCTGGTAAAATATGAACAATTTCTCTGCTGTGGATATTTTTCACCCTTATTATTTTTTCTGTATTCCTAGTTTTAATATCAACATCTATTTCAGGAACCTCTCCGATGAATGTCCAGAGTTGGTGCTGCCTCTCCAGTCTGCCAGTTTGTCTTTCTCGTCAACCTCCCAGCTGATCCTCCAGTCCAGGGCATCCAACTGCCAGCTGAAGATCAACGGGAACCCTTCGTCTTTGGAACAGTGGCAACACTGCATCATTGCTTGTATCGAGGAATGGAAGAGCAGACGAAGACTCGCTGTTCTATTTAGGAACAGGATGAGATTTACCGAGAACTGTAGTGAGTTTATTTCTGTATTTGTATAGGTATATTTTGACAGTTTTAGTTTGTGTCCTTGAAAACGTTTGCCATTTCTTTGGGCGGAGTTCATGGCACAATTAGCTGCTGTGCTTTGCAAAAGAAGTTTATATCAGAAAAATTTAAATTTTATGGTAACTTACTTTACTTACAGTAAACCCAAAGTAAATCCATGAAAACATGCACGATTTCTCCATAAGTCAGTTTAAACCTAAACTCAGGTTTGAACAAAAATTGACAATTTGTTTAACATTGAATTAAACTAAGTTTAATGTTTCTATTTCTGATGTTTTTGAAGAGAGCGACCCTTGTTGACTTTAAAAAAATTTCCCCTTTTTCAGTATAAAATTCTGAAATGATTCTGTATATCATTAAGATTAACATGGAAACTTTCAAAGTCAATGAGGCGGAGAGCGGCCTGATGTGCTTTAAATTGTATTATTCCTTTATGTTGCCTGGGATTATCAGCTACATCCCTGCCGAATTTCAGCTTATTCGATGGAGTGTTTGCAGCATGATTAAACCACAAACAAACAAATATACTGTATAAAAAAACTAACTTCGCATTATAGTATGTAGGGTGATAAATGCACTCCTATTTAGAGGAAAAGTTTGAATATTAACAATTCTAAACAAGAAAAGCCTCCTGTCCCAAATAAACTTCACCTAAATTTCACCTTGGCCCTAGAATTTCTATATGTATCAAATGTTTCATTTGTTAACTTAACTAAAATATTATTTTCATGTTAAATTGACTTCTCAGCCCATTTAAAATTTAAAGTTCAACAAAGAAAGTTTGTAAAAAATTTCTTTTTGTAAGTTTTTTTAAAACTTCAACCTCTACATAAACATCTGCTAACATTTATTGTGATTGAAAGGTATGCTCAGTTGTAAATTACCATATTTTAGGTCAAAAGCTGATTAACAACAATAATAGTAGTTTTCATCACTAGGAGCAAAAGTGGGTTTTTTTGGTGCGCAATCATGTTTTAAGAACGAGGCGCAGCCGAGTTTCTAAAAACGATTAAGCATCAAAAAGACACTTTTGCTCCAAGTGATGAACAAAGTTTTTTATCATAATGCGGAATTATACTTTAAATAGTTAAAAATATTAAGTATAAAGTTGTATTTCTGAGTTTATATTTACAAAGTAAGTAATGAGCAGTTGTTATTTATAAACAATGCTCTTTTATAACGTTTGAATTTTAAAATTCTGCATCTCAAAATTAATAAATGAATGATAATATACTTAGCAAACAGCTGACTTTTCAGTCCTAGGACCTAAAAAATATTCCGACTGATTTTTTGTTTTAGGAAAAAAAAGAAACGTTTCTTGTACTATTAAGAAAACAAAAAAGTCTGATTTCTGTAGAATGATAAAAAAAACTCATTTTTTATTGTGTACATGTGAGAGGTATTTTATCAAGTTTGTGACAGGCATGATTTTTTGGGAACATTTTATTCATCTTATCAATTATAATTTATCAATACACAGTGGGAAAATTACATCTTTATTTTTCAACCTCTGCAGTTGCTTTTAACAATACATTTGTAAGGATTTTCTGCTTCATTGCACAGTGGCAAGGACTGAGTGAAGAGAAAGTTGCTAAAGTGGATTATCAGTAAAGGTACGGTAACAAACATAAAAGGCTAAGTAGAGAGATAATATGGCATTTGGAGGTTAGTTTCAAAATAGTTTCTATAAAATGCATGAAATAATTTAAATTTTTTCATAGCATTGCACTTTCGTAAAGTTTTAAACTGGCCTTGTATTTACCGTACCTTTTGTTTCAGAACTGGATACCGTTAAGGAGGATTGTTTAAACCCCACATTTTTAGTGGATAATGTTACCAAAGAAAATGTAAGTTAATCAACAAAGTGCATGGTTTTAATTTGGTGGTTTTGTGTTTTAATTTTTTTGTGATTAAATATAAAAATAATTCATTTTTAAACATAATACTGTAATACATTTCAGAGAATTTTTAAGTGAGTATTAAATTACTTAGTTCCAGTTCTCTGTATTGGATTATTATTACTCTAGACTAAAGAATGGCGCCAGTGTTTTTATGGCTGTGGTCTGTGAAACAAAATAAGTTATGGAGTTTGTTATCATTTGTTATCCGGTTGAAGAGTGGAAGGCCTTGACAAGTAAGATAATCCTTTTCTACTCAGTGAATTAAACATTAGAAAATACATGAAGATGTTCCATCCATAAACGTTTGCTTACTGCACCACTGATCAGACAGTGAATGTAATAGGTTAGAGCTACTAAATTTTCTTAATGATGGTGCTAATAAATGATTTTTTATTTTGATTCTATATATGGGGATGGGAACATTATGTGAATTCTAATTTTACTACGTATATCAATCAATCAATCAATCAATCAAATTTTCTTTATTCATGATTCATACAATGTATAAATACAGAATGGCGTCAATTTCTTGTATAGTTGTTACTAGAAAATAGTAAACTAACTTATACACTAAACTAAACATAAAACAATTCTTTACATTTCTTAAAAGAAGTTACACTCCAAAATATTCTTTGAATGAATAAACTGATCTTTGAATCAAATAACTTTTTAACTTTTTCTTGAAGGTCTTAATATTTTTTATATCAGTTATATCTTTAGGGAGGTAGTATACAAATTTTGTTCCTGCAGCTGTAGGTTTTTTATTATAAAACTGTAAATTATGATTTTGGATGGCTGGGAAATTTTTAAAACGGGTATTATAGTTATGATAAGCCCCCAGTTTCTGCAACGAATCCTCAGTCAGTTTTACCGCCATTATTGTTTGAAAAATATATAATCCAAAAACTGTTAGAATTTTTAGTTTTGTAAAATGATTCTTAACAGATGTGTTGTTATCTAAATTAAGTATAGTAAATTTAATATACATTTTGCAGGTTCATTGGAGTATCTTACACGATCAATACGGATCATGATTCTGGATTGTGATAAATATTGACAGTATTGTTTACTGGGCTTGACCTTACACAGTCAATCCGGATCATACATCAATATTTGACTTTACATTGTCAATCCCTATCGTAATCCAGGATCGCGGTTTAAATATCGCCATCTGTATTGAGCGTGTAAGGTCCTCCAATATGTATTTCAACTTAATTTAAATCTTAAATCAAGATAGGGATGGATAAATAATATGGAAGTAAACTACCGTACCGTACTTATTTTTCACTAAATGTCATTCAACTTTGTCAAAAAGTTTTTGAAAAAATATGTAACACAAAGAGGTTAAAACACATGATAAGTTATAAGTATTGTTCCAGTTGAATTCTGCGTTTTAGCTAATGAATGGTCCATTATTTATAATTTATGAGCTATTCATCGCATAAACTTTATCACCTAGTATTGCGCATTGACACACTAGAGCTTACTTGGGTGACGACGTTTGAGGTGAGTTGCTGCAACTGAATGAACCAAAGTTATAAATTATTGACACTATATGATTTAGCTGTTTTTATTATTTTTTGGTTGTAAAGAAGTGTCTTATATGCTAGTAAACAAAACCTATCTAGAAAAAAACTGTAAATTTTTATTTGATGAAAAAAGTGATTATGGTGATTACGCTTTTACAACTTCAACATGTTTGATTTATACATCAACCTAATCTCGCTATAATTTATACAGAGTTTTGAACAATAAATGCATTATAAAAGTAAATTAATATCTTTGCTATGTTTTCTGTTGTTGAGTTAACATTAATCATAATTCCCGACAAACCGTGAGGAATTTGAAGATTTCTGTAACAGAAGGACTGCTGTGTCTGTTACCTTATTCATTCCTGACGACGATTCCGCAAGATACTGAGATTCCCGGTAACACGAGGTGATTGTTGTGTTGCAGGGCTACTGGTTGAGCAGGATGGAGCGAGTTCACCGTCTGCGGGAGCTGAGCCTCGTGCCACCGGAGGACTGGCGGCCGTGGGCGACACTGGCCGAGGTGCGGGCGTCCGGGGCCGCAGGTAACTGGACTAATGGAAAACTATTTTCATCATACCATTGCGATAAACGTTGTTTTCGGAACAGTCAGCTGTGATCGAAACTAGTTAATTCCCGGTGGGTTGGGTAAACAAAGTTTTCGGGACTAAATAAATAAATAAATAAATAAATATCGCTTTATTGTCACAAAACATTTCAAAATCCCAGCGGAGCTGGTGAAACAGGTGACATTGTCATAGCAAAATAAGACTAAAACTATGAAAACAAGTGTTACAAATCATACACATCTTATTGGTCATTCAAATAATCTGTAATTGAATAATAATTCTTTTCTTAAAGGTACTTCTTAAATTCACTCTTAAACTTTGAAATATTGTTAATATCTTTTAAATTAGCGGGTAGACTGTTGTAAATCCTTAAACCCATGTATTGTGGAGACCTTTCATACAAGCCAAGGCGATGTCTTGGATACTGTAAATTTTTAAAGCGTGTAGGATACTGATGGGTGAATTGTTTATCATGGTACATTTGATAATTACTTTTCAGATTTACCATCATTTTAAAAATATAAAGTGAAGGCACCGTTAATATCTCATATTTAATAAACAAAGGCTTGCACGATGTTCTCGTTGGTTTAAATGATAAAATTCTTAAAAATTTCTTTTGAATTTTAAAAACTTTCTCGGCATATGAAGTTGCGCCACATAATTCTATATTGTAAGATAGAGAAGAACATTGCATACTGATGACTAGACCGCGAAACAGTGGTTTTCGGGACACTAAACAAGTTAATTTATTTTTATTTTTAATTACAGCTGTAAATAGTTCAAATACATGGAAACAAATAACAACGTAAGAGGGGGTATCTATCTATCTTCTTATTTCTATAAGGGTTTCGTCTGTTACATCCCTTTTTTTCTCGACATACTAAACCGATTTTTAAGATTGAGGTGTCATTTTAAAGCTTAGGTTATACCGCAGTGACGAATCATAATTAAAAAGGTCATATTGTTTCGGGCTTCACCCCCCTTGCCTTTGATTTATTTCTAGAGGGCGCTAAAATGTTGACCAACTTTAATTGCAAGTTCTTTAATGTGAATTGTAATTTAACAGCTGATAACCTTCAGATGAATTTTAAAAGCCAGACAGTAAAAAAAATAGTCTTTGCCTCTCATAATCAACATTCACATACTGTAGGTGAGTTTCACTCATACAGAATCATAAAATCCGCACGTTGCGCACAGGCCACATCGTATAGGTTTAAATTTATTTATTTTTATCCAAACTGTAAATTTATTAAAGGTGGTATGATGAAAAGTACTGTTCGTAACTTGTCCAAAAGTGGTATATTGGTGCTCGATCAAATTCAAGTACTCGGCTTCGCCTCGTACTTGAAACTCGATCTTGCACCGATAACGACCACTTTCCGAACTAGTGACGTAATATCTATAACTACATCTATGCCTAGGAAACACAAAATAAATAGATTTTAAAACTAGTTTTAAATGTATTCCCTCACACACAATAATAAATGGAATTCAGACGAAAAATAATACAGTCAACTCCACCTTTATTGGGCACTGTCCGACCATTCGCCACTTCAATTGCTATCCCATGTCTAGAAAGCTTGCTTTATCTTAGGGGCATTTTTTCCTGTATATGGTTGTTTCAAGGTCAAAGTCACAGTATAGAACTATTGCAACGTGTATGTTTATTTTTTAATGCTACTTTGCAAATTCATTAGCATTTGGTCTATTGAAAACTGTAATTTTAGGATATGTTGGTTAAACCAACAAAATTGTTTTATGGCCACAGCTTTGATACCAAGCTTGATTGTTATAAATATAGTTTACACTGTTCATACTCAGCAAATGGCTGGTTTGTTATGTAAAAATCAATCAACTAATTTCAAACTGTTACCAAAGGTTGAGAGAGGGGTAAGAAAAGCAAATGAGTAGTTGAGAGTAATTGTTAAATAATCTAAACAAAAGTAGTAAATAGTGCACATCACTATTAGTGATGGCTTTGTAGTACCTTCTTTGCAGTAAATTATATATTGATATTTGGAAACTTCGGAGGGGAGCTGACTGGAAAAAGGGAGCTTGTAGTATATAGGAGCACTGAACTACATAATCCTATACTATAATACGAGCACTGTCTGAAGGGATGTGTGTTCCCTGATCTCAAAATTTAGCAGGTAGATTTTGTTTGAACTTTGCATTTAAAAGTGTTTTGGCCCAAAAATAAGTTTAGGAACAGCCTTAATCCTAGGAAAAATCGAATTTGGTCTAAACTTGAAAATCGTCATTTTTAACACTATAACAAAAGTGAATTGAAACCAACGAGCAAGGCTCGGTTAACCTGGTACTATTCTTTAATCTGAGATATTTTTGTACCACCATAGTTATTAAAAAATTGCATTAATATTTTCAAGGTTTAACTCTTTACTCTAATTTCTACATCTCTTGACTTAATGTTCCACACATGGACCTGTAGTATACATAGATAGATGTGACAAAGTAAAACATCAAAGCTACCAACCACTTAAAAAAAAAAATTATTTTGTAAATGATTAATTAAATGTTTTAACCATTGTAGATGGTCTCTCCGAGGAACAGCTCCAAAGCAACGAGCTGCTGTTTCACATGGTCGTCAGTGAGGTGGTGTACAATCAGCAGCTGGGGCGGTTGGTAGACCTGGCGCGGGCCTCCGTGCGATGGAAGGACTCCCTGCCTCTGTTCAACCGACGCAGCATCATTGGCTGTTCCATGAGAGGTGCGTTTTAGTTTCAAAAGAATTGTTTTGTGATTCTGCATTGGTCTCAACTGTCATTAGGTCCAGTAAGGGATAAAAATATAGTCACGATAATGACTATGATGTCCCCCATAAGTCCTTTTTATCATTTATTTATTTACCACCTTTAATAAATGAAGAGTATATGTTTGAAGACTTAACTTAATTAAGACTTTATTGTTACGTATCCTGTAAAACTGCTACAAAGTGTATGAAGCTTATCAAGAAGTTACACATCTTTTACGATTTTTTACTTTGAAAGTTCAAGGCATTATTGAGAAGCCTTTTACATACTTTAGGTAAAAGGGTATATCCAGCAAAATTGCATTGTGGTTTGTAGAAATGTTTGATATTTGTATTGTGTTTTATTAAGAAAAGTTATTCCATTAAACATTTGAATAATATGCTGCCTACTATAAGCTTTACAACACTTTCTTTTCCTTTATGTTGATTCGGAAGGCATTAGCCATTAATTAACTGAACTTGAAACATAGCTAAGTAGTGTAAGATACTTAGAAGAGGCTGAAATTGGTTTTATCGCAGTCTACCTTTATTTCCCCTCAAAACTTCAATCCACTTCGTCTGCTTTAAATTGAAACCTTCATTCTTAAAGTCAGATAAGCAACCAGTAATCCAAGGCAAACTCGCAGAAATCATTAATAAATTTATTATGAATCTGTCTTTTGATGATTTAAATATAACAAAAGGCTTATTTGAATTTTTTTAACCATCCCACAGTGAAGAAGTGTTCGGACGCGTTGGTTCGAAGGCTAGAGGAGGAATGGTCCCAACCCAACTCGCTGATGACTGACTTGGGTCGCGTCTTTAACATCTTGGAGAGCAGTTTCAATGCAGCCACTGCGCAAGCTTATGTCGCATACTGCGATAACCTTGATGACGCCAGAACACTCTTTCGGAGGGCCACGTAAGTCTGCTATTAAATTAAAGTTATGAACATTGTTTAACGTTGTTCCTACATTGTAATAGTAGATACAATGTAATTCTTTTTTTTTAATTGAAAAATATCATTGTTGGTAAATAGATTGACAAAAGTACTAAACTAAAAAGGCTTTTTTCAATTTTCCACTATAAGAAAATTAAGTTACATGTGCGGCATTTTTTACACTATTTTTGCTTAAAAACTGAGTTTGCCAATATTTAAAATATTTCCCAAGAAATAAAGGGAGGTGACATGCAGGAGATGCAGGGAATCATAAGAAACTTCTGATCTGCAGATCTTTTTTTTCAACTATGGAGACAGTGGAGGTTAGAGAGAGGGCCCATAGTGGAACTTTTTTCCCCTTTTTCTGCCTTAGGACTAGCTTGTATGTAGGATGCTGCAGTTCTGGACTTGAATGAACTTTGAAAAACTATGGGGAAGGCAAAACGCTGAGGGATTAATAATAAATTATGAATAGTGGCAATCATATCAATGGGTACAAAAATAAAAATAGTACTCTCTTCATGTTGAAAATTGGCAAACTTTTTTTTTGGAGCTCAAAATTTTTAATCAGTGATAGTGCCATCAGAGCGCAACCATAGTGCTCTGACAGCCAGATATTAAATTTCTTTAGCATTGCAACATGATTGTTCTCCTTTGAAACTTAAATTTTAAAGAACTTAAAATTTGTTGTTTGATCAGAAGCCTTTTTTTCTTGGAGAAACTTTATTTGATGCTCTTGAAAACTTAAATGTTAGGAATACACCCCTTAGGCTAATGTTACCCGTATGGAGTTAATTTATTCAGCCATGTTTTAAGAAAAAAAGGTAAACATTTTTGGCTACAGTACTATATTATGTATAATTTTGAAATTAGTGTGTGAATGCGAATGAGAATCTTTAAGAGTTATCATCACCACTGTAAAAAAATTGAAGACATAGCTTCGCATTCCAATGCTTCAGACAGTGTTTTTAAATATGGTATTTATTGTTAAAATACATATTTTCATATAGATTTAGGTTGAGTCTAGGTCCCTCAAACCTTATGCAAAACCATGTTTTGCCCAAAAGCCATATGGTTTACTTTGTTGACTGTGCAACTAGCCCAAAGGTGAAGATGACCCTTAAGGGTCTGAGAACCAGGTGGACTAAAGTTAGAACGTAATTGGTTATATCTTACTGTCTCTCAAGCCTTCTCAACGTGGAGTGCCCTGCAACAACAATATAAACTTCTTTATACCATTTTGTCCATAAGGATTATCCTTCATTTATTGCATTCATTGACCAAGCATGTTTTCCGGAGATTCTGACACATTTGTGTCTTGCGCAGGCAGCGGGACTCAGTGCTGATGACGGATGTGGTCAGCGCGAGGTGTCACATCGAGCTGGCGCTGCTGCCGATCCAGCGGCTGAGCCAGCTCCGGGCCTCGCTGGAGCAGATCCGACGAGTACTGCCCTCCGACCAAAACCTGCTCGAGTGTCAGCAGCTTAACGTCACCGTCTCCGGGGTCAGTGTATAAATAGCGCCAGTCATACACCTTGCTCCATCAACTTGTGGTTACTTCCCTACATTTTATAACTTTAGTTTTGAAGAATTTGTTTGATGATAGAGCTGCAACCTATACTAAACAAAGGTTGAGCAGTTATTCGTTCAGTCAACCATAATTTTGATTTCTTGGCAGGAGAGTGCTAGAACAACACAAAATACTGGAGGCTGTCCAATCGGATTTGAAATATCACAGCAGTTAAAGTACACCTTCCTCATAATTAGTTTTCTCCTGAAAAGGCAAATTAACAAAATTGCAAATTTTTATTATTGTATGTAACTGAACCTGGTCGCTATTTGTTAGTAGATTTTTGTTTTCTTTGTGCTATCAATAGAAAGGAGGGACTTAGTCAATAACGGCCCAGTTGTCAAATCGGGAAAGAAAAAATACAATAAATTTAGTAATTCAAACTTAGCTCCAATTAATTTATTGATTTCCAAAATCAGTCCTGTACAACAGGTGAGAGATTTAAGGATTATTTTTTTTTTTATGCAATGAAGACTTTAGCAAAGCCACTACAAATTTTCTCTCCTTCGCGAAATGGAAAGATATTCTTCTTACTATTTGAACCCTATAATTTACATAATTAATTTGAAACAATCACAGTAAGTTCCTATGTAACAAAGAAGAAGTTAGGCTACTCTACAAGGTTGTAGTTTCTCTTCAAGCCTTTACTACTCCTTCAAAAGTAATTTGAATAATTTCTGTCATACAGATTATAGAACTCTGCTACAAGGTGTTGTCATCTCTTCATGGCACGAGCTACCTAGCAGACATAGACAACATGTTGGACTTCAGCAACAAGTTGTCGACGCTACGGCTGAATAAGCGGCAGAAAATAGAAGCGCCAACACCCTTCCGAGGCAGCCCCGACCCCCGCACTCGTCCTCGACTACCGCTTCCTGATGAACTCGAGGCCTGCGGGAACACCCTCAAACCAGAAAACGGAAATCACTACGTCACGACCCCCACTCTGAAGAACAAGCCGTTGGATGGTAATCAAAATTTAAACGAGACAAGTGAGTCTCAAGAGTCTTTCAACCTGATAGACTTGAGATCGTTGGAAAATTTGTTGGTTGAGACCAAAGTAGACTCTGGATCTTCGACTGAAAGTGTGAGTGTTTCCTCCAGTTCTGATCGGAGCAGCCCTGGCAGTGCTTACGAGCAGATTGAGATGAAAGAGCTCAGAAAAAGTGAACCTGAAGATATGCTGCAGAAGTCCTTTGAGAAGCAACCTCTATACCAGGATTATAATAAGGTAAATATCCTTTCATTTTTTGTAAAATGGCATGCCTTACACAATCAATACCTAAATCATGATTCTGGATTGTGATAAATATTGACAGTATTGTTTACTGGGCTTGACCTTAAATAAACAATATAGATCATTGAGCGGAGCGAGCGAAGCTCCTATACTACACTCTGGCTTTTTATTTACAAGTACTCCTCCTGAACGGCTGGAGCGATGTAACCATCTATGGGAAGGTATAAATCTGAAATGGTCCAAATCGGACATAAGGGCTCTGCCCTACGGCCCTTTAAAGTTACCATGTTATTTTAATAGGAGAATTTGTTTTGTTTACTGTGTGTTGATTATACAGCTGTTATAAGGATCAAATTTAACTGCAGACTGTTTCTATCAGCTGTTTGGGAATACAGTAGTTTTAGGTGAAATTGTTGTTTTGTTTATTTTAGTGGTTTGTTTACCTTTGTACGTGAATGAAATGCCACTTTTACGGAGAGGAGGTGCAAATCTTGGACAACGCATTATTTAATATCTTGTTAACATATAATACCCCGTCGCAGCAAACCTGCGTACCGGTAATCAAAAATTATTAGAGTATTGCCGACTTGTGGCGAATAAGCGCAGCGAACAACCTAAATCTGGCAACGAGTGTGTGCAGCGAATGAGCCGACCCAAAAGGTGAGTGAGCACAGCGAACGAACTAAATTGACGGCGAGTGAGCGTAGCGAACGAGCTGACCCAAATGGCGAGTGAGCGCAGCGAACAAGCTAAACCCTGACGGCGAGAGAGCGTAGCGAACGAGCTCACTTGAATTACCTATAAAACATTTGCTATTATTGATTTAAAAAATAGTCGCTCCGCTCAATATTGCAAGCAGACAACTGCAGTGTATACCTAGTACATCAATATTTGACTTTACACACTCAATGTGTATAGTGATCAAGGATCACAATCCAAATATCACGTCTTGTTTGAGCAAGTAAGGTCCGTCATTGAAAGAGTTTATTCATTCGGATCTAAAGACACATAAATGAGTTTCCAGGTTATCTATTTCACAAAAGGCCATATTCTTTGTTGTTCACCCAAAAACACAGGGCCTGATACCTATACTACAATTGAAATCGGAGGTTTCAATAATGATGTATATATATTTATTCGCTCTCAGTTATAAATTAAACAAAATAATTGCTATGTTAGAGTTTTTATTTGGTCTAAATGCTCACTTTGCTTAGAATTAGCAATATTCATACAAATGTTTTTCATTGGGACTCAGAAAATCTTTTAAGGGTAGACCTGAAACATACAGACATATCAATCCACAGTTTAAAAAATGTTTTATTCTATAGGTATGCTCTCACTATTAAACAAGCCTGACAACTCCACCATTTTTTAGAACTTTTAAAATATAAATCAGCCAGGTTGTCGAATCAGATTGTTGTGTGACCCCTTTGTGTTTGGTTGGAATGCGTGACTGAGCATAATCAGAACCAAGGGTCATGGGAGACAGAGCAGTGAGCTGTCAGTTGAGCGGTTTTGTCTCACTGATGCACATCAGGCAGTGTTCTGGTAGTAAATATGTTCTGTGATGTTACTCATCAGGAGCTTGGGCAGCATGAAACATGTGAGTCGTGAATTAATCAAGCTTTATGAAATAATCTTAAAGTAGTTTCTATAACTACATATCTTTAACATTTATCTCTGGAGGGAAAACATAGATAAGTTATATGATTCTTCTGATAAGTATTGAAACAATCAATCTTGTTTCAACAAACAAATGTTATGTTTGGATGGAACAACATCTACCGATGATAATCAGATTAAAAACACAACTTGGAAATTCATGTGAATTTAATTGAACTATCAGAGTGCTTCCCATCTGATAAGGATTGTTTTGAATTACGGAATGCGGAATTGTTTTGATTATAAAGTAAGAGTTGAATTTCATCTTTATTGCAAAATAATTAGCTAATAGTTGATTAATTTTTTGTAATTTTTTTTACAAGAATTCTTCCTAAAATTTTTAACTAATTTTCAAGTTTTTCTTGTCGTTAGATGGCTTGGTCTGTAGTTGTTTCCGCCAACACTTAATGAAAATCGGACTTAAGGTATTTGAAAAGAATGAATATATAGAGGCATGCTCAGAAAATGTGTTATATTTTACGCTAAACTTGAGTATCTACTGTATCAAGTGGCCAAGTAGTCTAATAAATCTTATCACAGTAAGAGTGCAGCACTGTGGGATTGAAACCTGCCAGGGGTTTGCCTCTTTTGTTTTTTTATGTTAAAAAAATGTATAAGGTCTTTTGAAATAACTTTAAAATATTTTTTTTCAATTTTTTCTACTTATGAATTGCTACCTGGGAAGTGATTGCATGTAGCAACGTTTCCTGCCATGTTGAGTCTGTCGCTTTATTTTGCTAGACACTTGTTACTTGCAGCCAGATTTTGGTTCAGGTACTCTACGACAGGTGCCAGCTATTCTCTTATGGGATAATGCTTAATAGCCTGTGGTAATATAAATGAATAGCGGCGCCTGTTACACATAAAAAGATCTTGTCCAGAAATACGATTGTCAGTGATGATATAGGTACCAAAGTAATCAATACTTTTAACAAAATTTAGTTACCAAATTTTTATAAACTTTCTTTCCCAAAATTTGTCACCTGGGGCTATGTCCTTATCCAGCTATATGTGCAAGCTGATAAAACTTATTCTTGATAGTCGCATAAGGTCAAAAGATTGTAGGCTGATATTGTGAGAACAATTATTCAATGTTAGCCCTCTTTCACATTGGGTCCCTGCGACCGAGTGGCAGCCACCCGTAGGCCAATTAACCTGTTGAAAATACATTGAGCCTTATGGAGCCTTTCACATCAGTGCGTCGCAGCGACCCACCTCGGTGGCGGCGACTTGGTCGCCAGAGAACTGTGTCGCACGGCGGTGGCAGCCACCCTGCTTTTTAGCAACTCATGTCGCTAGCGGGGCATTGAAACATACGGAACCTTTCACACTCGGTGACTGTGACCTAACCTGCCACCACATTTTCAAAATGCGCCCACAGCTTGTTTACGTCGTCTGCCTGCCTCCTTCCCTGTGTCTGTACCTTGCGCATCGTGAGAACTCGGTCGCAGCCACTGTATGTATATGAAATGACAAGCGTGGCTGCGACTTCTACGAGTCAGTGGCTGCCACCATTGACTATGTACACTAACGTGAATAGACCTCTCATCCAATGCATTTAGTTTGAGGCAAAATTTTGGAAATTCAGGGGACGCGGCACCAGAGTCGCTGCCATTGATCTTGTTATTATTCAGCTGAATTTACAGTGCTGCAAAAACACTTTACCAAAACATAAACATAACTTTCAGTTATAAAATGTTTCATCCTTGGTTGAGAAGAGTGGTAATACTGATTTATCTATCATATGTTACGCGTACTTCCGTGGACGCCGCACGAGATCACACCACCGTCAATAGGCTTCACACACGCCTATGCTATGAGAAGTCTACTCACGTTAGTGCACATAGTCAATGCTGCCACCCAGTTGCAGCGACCCAATGTGAAAGCGGCCTTACTGTTTACAGTACGTTCACTGGTTAATCCTGTTATAAAAAGGTACGTTTTCTACTGACCAACTAGATGAGAGTGCATTGACTGTCCTTGAACCAATAAAAGTACAATATGACTTCAGCTTATAAGAAACAATCTTAAGAATCTAATCTGATTATGGCATGGAATTCGACTTGAATCGTAGATATCATGTGTCGTCGTTTGTTTACTACCACAAAGGAATGCACAAAACTTGTTTGTTTATATCATGTGTCTCTAACGTGATGGATATTTTTTTGAAAATGTAGAGATTGAAAGATAAGCCAGGCATATTTAATAAATGTGTTTGTTTTGAGTAAGATCAGTACGTGATAGGCTGTCAGTTTTGTTTGTGCTGTTATCAGTAATTATTTTTATAACTTTGTTGGCTGTTATTAGAAAAATGTTAGAATTTTTTTGGAAGAAGCGAATTTTAATCTTGCCAATTAAAGTAAGTTACATTTTTTGGTTCCTTTTTTTGCTACACTCCCCAATTTTTTACATATAGTGTTTCAGAAGACCATAATTTCCTACGATTAACTTTTGGAATTAATTTTAAAAAATGGATAAATAAATCAATAGGGACTAGTTGGCACAAACATTAATCAACATGTTTCATTTGTTTTTTTAAAAAAAGGGTATTATTAATTTTTTTTACTATTCCAGCAAGTAATTAAACTTTTTCTTGTGTCTTTTTAATACTTTTTCATATTGTCTTCATATGTTTGTAGTTCCCAAAACATTAAAAGTCATCTTTACCTTTGGGTTGTTATAGCGCAGTTGGCTATGTTAACCATATGGCTTTTGGGTAAAACATGTCATTTTATTCCTGTTTCGGGGCGCTGTTTTCAACCGATTTTCTTGAAACTTGTTAATAATTTAGTTGAATAGTTTACAACAGAGCTCTCATACCTTAAAGTTTTAAAATGTGAAAATATAACTCTCATTTACTTAGAAAAGAAGTGATAATTTAATATCAACAATAATATGAAAATGAAATATCTTACCTTACAAAATCAAAGAATCCTATGATAGATCTTCATTTCTTAGAGGGCGTTGGAATCAATCCAAATTCCGCCTTTCCCCCATAAGAGCAATGTTAAACGGGATGTCAAATAACTCTTTTATTTATAATCAGAAAATAATAGTTTATAGCTCTAAATAAAGGGTTCATCAAGGCGGATTTGGTTTGCGAGAGGAATTTTTTATAAAAATTAGTGTTTTTTACGAACTTGAAATAACAAAGCAAGTTTTTTACTACTTTTAAAACATTTTCTACAGAATTTTATAAAGTATTTATAAAGAATCGATCTCGCAAAAGGAATGGGGAATTTAATTGTGATTCAAACGCTATTTATTCTGAACCAATCGGACAAAGAATAAAGAAATTATATGACAAATGTCGGGGACAAGTTTAGCATTGCTCTTATGGGAAATAAATCCAACATGGCGGCACTCCAACGCCCTCTTAAGCGTGACCCTTATTGGAAAAGTTTAATGGTGGAAGGGAGAGGGGGGACTTTTGGGGGGCTCTTGCTACCTTTGGATGGGGGTTTCACTGAGTTTTTTTTTTTTTTAATTTAATGTGGTTTTATTTAGTTTTTTTTTTTTCATTAAAGAGTAAATTTTTTCAATTAAAAACAACACTGATTCAGGTTGCTATGGATACACATTATTTGACAATAATGTTAGATCTTATACTTTCTTGTATGTGTTACCTTATAATTATTTTTTAACATAAATCCAAATCCAGTATATTACTCATTTATACCACCATATATTTCTTTGATTAACCAATTGGAAATTCGCTAAATATGCAGTTCTGCTGTAAAGGAGGAATTTCCCTTTAAAGCTGGTTGGAATGTTATTTCTAAGAATGAAACCTGTTATATGCACCAAATAAGCATATAAAAGCATGTAACAATTTAATAATGAAACAAACCTTCAATACTTTGCCAAAATATTAAAAAGTTTTGAATCTTAGATTTTAAAACTTGCTAAAAATTTTATATTAATTAAAACTTAACCACACAGTAATTTTAATTATTAAAAATAAAAACTATTCACATAAATTTTTAGATACATATTTGAAAAAGGAAGTGTTCAATGAACAAAAACATCATTGGAGAGAACAAATCAAATGTTGTTGGGTAAACCATTCTATGCAGTGATCTATGTAACAATACTGCAGCTTGTGTGTGTGGCTGTCTCTCCCCCCCCCCCCTCCCCCTCAACTTTCTGCCTACTCTGCCAATTTCAGTGTATGTGTTCATCCGTCCGTCCGTTTGTAAGTAGGCTTCACATATTGTGCTTAGCATAACAGTGTTTGTTGCAATGCGGCCATGTGTGTTTGTGTGCGTTGGTGTTTCTCTTGTAGGCGTAGTTATACGTGCAACAAGAAACGTGCAAATCTAAAAAGTAATAATTGGATCTGTTATATTGTCTGTTTGTTACCTAGAGGAGTAAGTTTATTTTGTTCTTTTTATATTCGTCTGTTACATTTTGCACGAATATTTCTATGCATGAAGCCATATTAAAAAATAACAAACCCAGTGAGTCATCAATGGTTTTAAATCATTTAATTGTTGACATTCATGAAGGTGTGAAGATTCACGGAGTCTTGTGAATTTGGTTAATGCATGGTTTTTACTTTGGATTCGTTTTACTTATACAATTAAAAGAGAATATTTTATTTTGAAATCGTAATTTACTGTACATGCCAAGTTATTATTCAATTGTATAGATTAAAACTGAATATATGAAAATGAATGAATCCTAAGCTTAACACATATACTTTCAATATAGTAACAATATTAAACAGGAAAAATAATTGCTATCATGGCTTTAACTATTAAGGTAGTTGTTGATTTTTTCTGTTATTTATAGTAGTCTAAAATTCACTAATTTAAATTTTAAAACATATTTTTAAACTTAACAATTTTACCCTAGTAGTAGTGGCAAATAGATAAAAGGGAAAGTGGACTTGGTGTTGTAACTTGAATGACAAAAAGGTTAACCATAATTTCTTTTTAAATTAATTTTTACTCTCATAAAATTAAATTTAAAAGATCCAAGAGTAATTGACATCATATCCTGCTAATCAAGTTTTAAAATCATCATTTTAAATCTTTCTTTCACTTAAGTTACTTGGTTGAGGCAGGGATTTATTGGAATACAACCAAAGAAATTGTTTCTTGTTTGTTCCTATCTTCTGTACAGTATTATAGTTTTGCACTCTAGAGAAACTTTGCTCTTAATAATTTTGTTTATGGTCCTCAGGAACTATACAAAAACATCAACAAAGTTAATTAAAAACAAAGCATAAAAAATCACATGAATTGTGTTGTATAGTAGGCGTCACGAAAATGCGAGCCTGAATTTAAAACAGTGTTGCCGATTTGTGCCGACTAATCCAGCTGTTGGCATGTGTTATTAATTACTGAAAATGTAGGAAAACATGTAAACAAAAACAAATTGGCAACATCTCTAGGTAAGACTAATGTAAATCAGCTTCCAGCTGTTTAAATTTCCAAGCTCGCAATTTCGTGACGCCTAGTATAGTATTCATCATTCAGGTTTACTATAATTTGACTTTTTATGGTTAATTCATTTTATAACCTTTATTAATCAGGGCTAAAAGTGAAATATAGCCTATAGTTTAAGAAGAATTCATTTCTTGAGTATCAGTTCTTGCATAGGTATCTCATACTTTAAATTAAGCATTTCACAAATAATTTTTATACAAATGATAATTTTTTTTATAATACATTTAAAGAAAAGGGAGCAAAAAACATACTAAAACATCATAGAAAAAATTAACTATTATATTATTATTTCCTGCCATTTACATAACTTGTATAACTTAGTTTTACTGTAATCTTTCAAGTGGATTAAAAAATAACTTAAAATAAAAATACATTTCCGTCCATAATAACTATTTCATTTAAAGAAGTTATAACATTGTAAATCCATTATCTTATGAATAATTATTTAACGAATGCTGATTTCATTATTTAGTGAATCTGTTTATCTAATCTAAACTATAAAGAGTTATCTTCTGGCGTCCATTCACATCCTTCCTGTGTTATAACTTGGGATATATGGCTATAAATTCACCAACCCATATATTTTTGTTGTTGTATAAAGCCATACAGTTAATTGGAAACCTTTATTTGTAAAAAATATTATATTTTATTCTATCAAAATAAAAATAACTTTAATTCTAAGCTCATTTGAATTATCTTTTCTCACCACATCTAAGGAAAAACATTTAATGTATATTTAACAAAAAGCTAATTACAAATTAAATGATTCATGGATGTTATCATCGAGGGCAAACCCGGCCGTCGCATCGCTATCACTTACTGAGTGGGCAGTATTCAGATTGACGCATTGTTACATTTGTTTGGCCTCTAGTGACTCATTCAAAATTGTGTCAAAATTTAGTTGAAAACCAAAGTCTGTTATCACGAACAACTGTTGATTGTTAATGAACGCATAGACGTATTTGGGGAAGGAGGGGATAGTGGGGGTCAGCTGCTCCTCAGTAGTTTGGTAGAGTTTCTGTTTAAAAATAATTTGAAGGATAGGACTAGAACTGGGCTTCCATTAATATAAATTAATTTGCTAATACAATATGAAAATTTGAAAAGGGTTGGGGAAACTAACATTTTAGAGTCATGCTACAAATAAAAAATCTTGCAGTGGATTCTATAACACTTACATCTCTATTTTCTTAATATGTTATTTGGCCTTGGGCAAATAGTTTTATGGTGAAAAAAGGGTAACAGTAGACAAATTACTTAGGTGGGTTAAGTTTCCTCTTTTTACTAATATTACTTAATTCAGTAAAGTTAAAACTTTTTGTTACATAAGGTACCGTACTGCATATGTACAGTATGAATAGGGAAAAACCTAACCTTTAGTTTTAAGAAACCCTATTTATTGTTCTTTAATGTGCTTAATAAATACATAATCCAGTTTTTAAACATGCACTTTTTCGTAGTTTAAACCTCGTCTGCACTGGTTGAAATTGTTAGCCGAACATTTGTTTGTTGGTATTTTTTTCTAATATAAATCATATGATAGAGCAATGTTTGTTAGTAATGTTTGTTGATTTTTTTGTGTCCACAGAACAAGTTTGCCACAAATGTTTGGCCAGTGCGGACACAGCTATATGTTTTAGTGTTAATCTTAAAGCTTTAATTTTTATATTTTGCTTCACAAGTAAGTTTTTATCTGAGACAAAGAATCATTTACATCATTTTTCTTTCATTCCCTCTTCTTGCATAACATCTGATTTCAAATCATCTCTGACAACAAAGGGCTCAGTTATAGCTCACTTATCAGTTCATTATCACTAGCGCCATGCGCAGACAGACACACACTTGCTATCTATATATATAATTCTGTAAGCGATATTTCTTGAGCAAAATTGTGAGCGTCATACAGATCGCAGAAAGATGGGAGGGGTCTCAAATTAAAGGTCTCGGTCCCATGCACGAGGGAAAACTATCGGCGTGTCCATAATGTTTAAAGGAAATGAGAAATCACGTAAAACGTCCTCCATAAGAATAGCATGGGGATTTAAAAACGTCTGCTTTGTATACATTAAAACATGTGTTATGGTTTAATTTCAAAATGACACACAGATGATAATATTGAGTGAAGATAACAAAATTGAGGAGGTCTATGTAAAAAGGGCTGTAGTCTGAAAACCAACAATTGAGATATGGAGTGTGCAAAACTTCATTCGAGTGTATCTTTTAACCTGAAACCTAGGCAACTTAAACTATTATTAATGAAATAATATTCAATAATCGGTGATTCGTTTTATATTTACAAGTAGGAGTGTTTATTTTAAAATATTAAAGAAATTCCTTTTGCAAAAAATGCTTACATATGCCCTTTTTCAGGAGATGGCTTGCCGCCATGTTTTTCATACGCCCTTTTTACATAGACATGTTTTTATAAGTCCTTTTTACATAGACATTACATCCTTTTTACATTGGCGAGCTAAACATCAGCTGATACAATCAGACAGTAGAAGGTGAAACAAAGAGATACAAACATGAAATTTCACAGACTTACAAATGAAAACACAAGGCATCTGAAAATGCCATCTCCGCAAAAAGGGCGTTATACCGGCATACGCCCTTTTTACATAGACCTAAACATCAGCTGATACAATCAGACAGTAGAAGGTGAAACAAAGAGATACAAACATGAAATTTCACAGACTTACAAATGAAAACACAAAGCATCTGAAAACGCCATCTCCGCAAAAAGGACGTATACCGGCATACGCCCTTTTTACATAGACCTCCTCAATTATTCACACCAAGAGAAGCAATCTATATAATAATTCTGTAAGGGAAATTTCTTGGGCAAAATTGTGAGCGTTTTACAAATCGCAGGAAGATGGTAGGAGTCTCAAGTTAAAGGTTTCGGTCCCATAAAGCGTATCCATAAAGTTGCAAGGTAATGAGAAATATAGTCAAACGTCCTCCTTAAAAATAGCATGGGGATTCGAAAAATGCCTTCTTTGTGTACATTGAAACACATGTTTTCGTTTTATTTTCAACCGAGATACAGATTATAAAATTGAGTAAAGAACTATACACATAAGGAGATAGATACTATATATAAGGAGGAACAATATATAAGGAGATTTAACCTTACATACTATTACAAATTGACTGCTGGTTTTACTGTTGTTACTATAATTTAAATTGGAAAAAAAAACTGAGGGTGTATGCAAATCATAAAATGCATTCTGATCGTTGATAGAGATGCAATGGGCGATGAATTGTGGTTTGAGAAACAGCTACATTATTTCCATTGTTTATTTGGTTTTATTTTAAGTCGAAAAGTGTCAAATCATATTGAATGACGATGATACATTAATTGATACTTAATGTACCAGTCAGTGAAGTTTTGGTATTCTGTTAGCTGAATTTTCCGAGAAACCTTTTATTCATTTCATAGATTGTAGGATTATAGAAGACGAGTTAAAATCAAAGACGTTTGTCCTACATATTAGAGGAAAATGCAGCAGGTAGGAACTTTACAAAAAAATGGGAAATATATAAGAATGATTATTTTCTGAAAGGTTCTCCTTAAAGATTCTCCATGTAGTGATTTTAAAAAAATCTGCTTTGTTTATACACAAAATTAAGAGTTTTGATTAGGAGGGATGAATATTCACAGCAAGTGAAAATGCACTTTGAGGTGCTGTGTTTAAATTTTGTGACTAAAACATAAAAAATAAAAAACTGACTGGAACTAAAAATCAATGTTTTTTTTCATTGCCGCTTTTTTATGTTATATTAAAAAGCCGTCACAGCTCAATTAAGGGACTAAGATTTCTTTCAAAACTTATTTTCTATAGATCGATATGTGTTTAACAACAGACAATATAGAGCATTTAAACGGGTGACCTAATAGTACAGGATTGATAAGAGTACTTGGGGGGCGAATGGTCTGTTCAAACTTTATTGTTAAAATATTAGGCTTATATATCTCAAATTAAAATTAAATTTTCTGGAAACCTTTGTTGTGGAAGAAATGGTAATACGCTATGGTTCATGCTATTTTAATTTTATGATTAGGGGCTTTTGCCCCTATGAGCCACTAGTTAATATTCAAATTCAGATCTCAGCTGAACAATTGAACACCGTAGGTGTTGCTACTATTTGCGTCACAATTACTGATTGTGACAGATCATTAAACATTGCCCTAAATAAAAAGTAAAAATTTACTAGTGTGCACAAGCATACGTATATGTTTCAGTATAAAAAAACTACTCATTTACTAATATATATAAATTTGAATGCTCTTGAACGATTTCTTATGATAATTTTAAATTCTGAAGTACTAGGTGAACTCCTAGAATAGTATTTTTTTGTTTACGGTGGAAAAACCTTCTTGCTGAGCTCTTATCTACAACATCAAAATCGTAGATATAAAATGTAGGAAGTTTATTTAAATACTTAGTTTTATTATCAAACACATATTTTGACTCCCAGTTAAAACAGTCATAAATTCTAGGTAACTATAATTCTGGGTCATAAAGAACCCTGTATTGTTCCAACTATAAATAAACACAGTGGGGAATTTCATCTCATATGACTAAGATGGATAGGTATTGCAATGGGTAGCAAACTTGCTACTGGCGTTCTGGTGTTGTTTTGAGGTAAGGCACGTTCTGTCAGTAGTGGAGTGATAGGCCAGTCCGTTACTGTTGTTTGTTGTTACATCTTGTCAGTGGACTGACCATATGAATGGCTTTGGTTGTTGAATTGTTTGCTTCATTATGGTCTTATCTCCCATTCCCTTTTCAGCTGGTGAGTTAGTTTACTTTTTATGAGTCTGTACAAAATTGTTGTTTCACGTAAACCATAGGAAATTGATTTATATGTGTTTTTTTCTGGGTTCGATCCTGACATAAAACCAAATCCTAGATACCACTACACTATTTTCTACCGAAACTTAGTTTACATCCTGCCATGACACCTCAGAGATACTGCATAAGATGTCACTATGTATTTAAAAAAAAATAACACATAAAATATATCATTATGATTCTTACACATACGTTTTCAAAAGAAACTTTTAGACTTACAGCCATTCCAATTTAGAAATTTAAAACATAAAAAGCATACAGCTTCAAAATATTAAAAAGATTATCTTAAATTTTATACTTAAAGTGGTTTAAATACCTGCATTAAGTAATCCAAAAAAATGCAAAAATGGCAACTAGTTTCGACCCTTCAGTAGGGGGTCATCTCCTTCCCTAAATGAGATGACCCCCTACTGAAGAGTCGAAACTAGTTGCCATTTTTACAACTTTTTGGATTACTTAATGCAAGTATTTACACCACTTTAAGTATTGAACAGTAATCCGGGGGCTAAACAATCTTTCAGAATTAAATTTTATAATTAATCATGATCTAACTAGGTCATTCAACAAAGATTGTGATGAATCTGTCTACCAGAAAATGTCGTTTTATATAATGTGAAGAAAAATTCAATTGTGTGGTTTTAGCTATAAAATGTATACTCTTTTAAACAATAAAATATATTCAACTATTCAATGTGTGATTTTTGGTATGCTTTATCACTTTTTTGTTAATAAATTAAAATTATCTGTTTATTTTTTATTTCTATGATGGTTTTATACTGTATTTTATCATATTATATTATTTAAAATATATTTTTAAGGTAATATTTCCCACCTGAAGACAGGGTCAATTTCTAAAGGTGCTGAATCTGTTTTACCAGTCATGGAAAACGTTCATAATAATTTCTCATTTCTAAAAACACATTTAAATTGTTGCAGGCTGGAAAAGAGTTTCCGGAAATAGACCCGAGTATCCAATCCAAATCGATTTTCTACGCCTACCTGGACCTGACGGAGAATGTGTACGAGGACGTCCACGAGACCTGCAAGCAGGGTCCTCTGCAGCCGCTGCGGACGTTGTGGCGGGAGACTGACGAGGTCATCAACAGCGGCGTCCTCGGTGAGTGACAGTTGAAATGCTAACATGTCAGTGTAAGTGATGTGATCACAGACCTGCAAGCAGGGTCCGCTGCAGCAGCTGCGGACGTTGTGACGGGAGACGGATGAGGTCATCAACAGAGTGACAGTTGAAATGCTAACATGTCAGTGTAAGTGACTTACACTAATTACAGCTATATCTGAAGTAAAAAAATTACATTTTTATAATGTGCACCATATTAGTACATCAACGTCAAACTTGAATATATTGAGTCCAATTTAATTCTATACACATATCAGGTTCATTAGCTGAGATAGTAAAATTAGATTAACTTCAAATGCCAATGGCAACAATTTAAACTTGGTGGTAACTCTGATGGTCATAACAAAAAGGTTTTTCAGGGTAAAAATATCCCATTCTATGTCCACCAGGCTATTATTGTTTTTTTCCAAATAAAAAACAGCATTATTATTGTTGAATTAAAATCAAAAGAGTATTGGGACTCTCGGTGCTTCGGCAGTGTTCGGGTACGTTCGGGACTAGTCGGCTCCTGTAAGTAAACAACTACCGAGTTGTTCAAATGAACGAATCAATCAAGTGAATTGAATGAATCATAAGTAATTTTCTAAAAGAGTCATTTGAATCAGTGACCACAGAGAATTCTTTGTTCGCCGATTCGTATCGATTGTAAAATGATAACTTTGTTTCGATCGCGATCTTAGAACCAGGCAGATGTTTCATCGGTTTTGTTTACAAGGTTTCATATCCTTTTTATCATACAAAGGTTAGCGTTATTTGATGGATCTCACAAGTACCTACGCCTATATACGAGGGCTATTCAGAAAGTAAGGAACGTTTCCGTCTTAAGCAGGAAACCCACTAGCCCGGCGGCCACCGTCACCGTCCGTCACCGGCGGCGGCCGGCGAGCCCGGCGATCGCCGTCAATTTTTCGAGCGAAAACCCACTTGTCCGTCGCCGGCCCGCCAAGCTCCGTCATAAACGGTGCTAAATACAGCAGTTGCAATGGAGAGTTCGTCGGACGATGAGTTGTTTGTGATAGCCGCGGCGTGTGGTCATGATGAGGAAAGATTGAAGAAAAGGAAGCATAAGTTCTGAAGGTTGGGAGTCGACTGCAAAATTTGACGGGTCCGCCGGCCGGCGAAAATGCCCCCAAGAGCAATGGTCGCCGCCGGTGACGGACGGTGACGGTACGGAGCCGTGCCGGACGGGTATAGTGGGTTACCGCCCATTTAAATCATTGCAAAGCAATGTTGCCGGGACTCGCCGGCCGCCGCCGGTGACGGACGGTGACGGTGGCAGCCGGGCTAGTGGGTTTCCTGCTTTACGCCGTCAGGCGCGCGTGTATCGCCTATATTAGGGTATGAGAGCACTCGGCCGTGACACTAGGAGCATCGTCGCTCTGCTAGTTTTCTTTATTTTTAAATTCAAAATGGCCGCTTCCGTAGAAAATGCCGCCAGTTGCGAAGTGCGATCGGTAACACGGTTTTTGTTGGTAAAAACCTTAAAACCGATAAAGATCCATCGAAAAGTGTGCGAGGTGTATGGGAACAATGTCTTGAATGAAAGGTTTGTGCGTAAGTTGTGTATTCAGTTTACATATGACCGAACCAATATTCTTGATGAGCAGTAGAGTGGACGACCGAGCATTGTGACTGACAAACTGGTCACTAAAGGTGACGAGAAGATCCGTGAAACCCGCTGCTCCTCCATAACGGAGCTTTCGCTATCTTTCCCTCAAGTTTCACGGACTTTGCTGTGTTGAAACTGAAAGAATAAAAATCTAAATTATATACTCCCGAATGTGTAACTCACTCACTCATCGGGGTATCAGAAATTCGCCAAAAGTCGGTAAAGTAGATCTCCTATATATCATTTACTACAGAGTGATTCCCAAGCGAGAACTAAACTTACCGACCTGTATTATTGAGAAAATTGCCAACATACTGGGAGTCGCAGATTACCGAAACACTCTTTTTTAGAAATTTTATAACATTAACCAATTGTGCCTTTATAGGTAAAGCGGTCTATCCACCGAGAGTAATTTCAATGTACAGGTTGTATCTGAAATTACCTCTCCAGACCGGAAGTCACTGATGTCAAATACAAAGTCTCACTTTAAATAATTTTTTTAGTTTTACACGGTTTTTAAGAAAACTTTACAATTTGATCTTGTACGCGTAATTTTAGCAGTTTATTGAATATTTGAGGTTGAAATTTAGATTTTCCTCATTCTTCTCTGAGCATTTTAGGTTAAGCAAAAATGTCTCGGCACAAAAATGTCTTAGACTCTTTTAAATACGTTTCCAACAAAAATTGTCAGTTTGGTCCAAAATGTTTTTTTTATTAAATTTACAACATGACGGAGATTAATGAACATGTATTTAAATATTTAGTAAAACTAATCACGTGATAATTGATGTTTTATGATGGTATATTATTTTAAATGAGGTTATTAGACATTTACATGTTTGGTAAGTTCTGTTATATGTAAAATGTTCAGACATAATATATGTTAAATTTTCCCCAGTTAAAAAAAATAATGTCATGCTATTTATTATTCTAAATCAGTATGATTAGGGTTTAAAATATTAAATTTTAAAGTTGCTTCAAAATTACGTCTGGTCCCTTCTGTATTGAAATCAGTGTCAATCAACAGAGCAAAATGTGTTTACCTACAACGGCACAATTTGTTTTTTTTAAGTACAATTTTAAAAGAGGTGCAAGGTTGGTATGGGACACCCGGTAAGACAGTATCATATTTGCACGATAGTCCTCCCAAAAATTGGTTCTTTATTTGGGATGGCACTTAATTTCTAACGAACTCATTAGGAAGTACATCATTGACTTTACCTGATAGCATGCTAATTTAAATTTTACAATTCAACAAAAATTTTAACTAAAATAGCAGATTACACAATTGATTTATCTTTTAGTGCGTAATAAGTTAATGTTTAATTAAAAAAGGTGACAGTACAGTATTTTCATTTAAAATAAAAAAGCTTTTTTATTTCCTGCCCCAGAAAACTATCTGATTTCAAAATTTAGCGACCAAACATTTTTACCCAAAATAAATATGACTTTATTTTTTTTCTACTCTAGCGGCCAAATTATAACATCTGAGGCAATCCTCGCGAACATTTTTCAAGTTACTACAAGTTTGGTTCTATGAATTTTTGCCCCCCAGTCCACACAATTAAACATAATTAAATGTTTCTTTATTTTTGCGGGGAATTTTATCCCATGTAGACGTAATTTTAAAACTACTATAATATTTTACTCAGAACCTCCACTTTGCACATAGACATATTTTGCACAGTACCAATATCAATTAAATTATCAAACTTAAAAATTATCACGGTGATTTTCAATATCACGTATTCTTCTTTTGAAAGTGAGTCGGAACGAATTGCTATATCAAGCAACTGATTGTTTTACTTTGATTGTTATTTACTGACCTGGTCCTACGGCTAAAACATACGTCCTTTGATGTGTATGGTAACTTTAATATTTTAACCATTATTTAACATACTTTTGTTAGTAACTACTGTATTATTGTGTTTAGAAGTTTGAAGTTTTTTTATTTGCTTTGACAGTAATTTTTTAGGAAATTAGGTAAATTTAAAGTTTTACATCATTAAAAACTGAAATGAAGGAATTGTAATGAATGCCAATATTACATTATGTATTTATCATTCATTGTATGTTCAATATTACTGGATCATTATGTTATTCCCTGGAATTTCAACACAACTAATTGAAGGATTGTAACTGAATAGTATTTTTGTAAATAAAAGGGGTTTTTGGCAAGTTTTATCCACTTTGTTAAGATTTCCAATTATTTTGTTTTAATGGAATTTTTCATTGTTTTCGATGATCTACTGCACATTTTTATGCAGTTTATCCATTTAATTTTTTCATATATTTATTTATACGTATTTTATAATTTTAAGTAAATACTTATACAATACCTACATAATAAATTTATTCACAACTCCATTAACCTTTATAGAATTCAGGGAATTAGGGAAGGGGGTTTGGGGAAAGAGTCTCTGAAAATATTTTCATTCCTTAGATTGAGTTAGTTGCATAAGTTCAAATTTAGGTTATTTCTGCAGTCGTGGGAGTTAATTTATGTTATAAATAAACTTACAAACTCATTTATTTTGCTATTTTGCTCATTTACAAACTCTTATATTTATATGTATTCTGTTCATTATATGCGACTTAAACAACAATTAACGAATTTCTGGGCAAACCCCTGAGGGGGCATGGGGGCGGAGCCCCCATCGAGCCGTAGGCGAGTCGATAAATCTCTAATCTCTATCGGTTTTAAGTTTTTTGCCAACAAAAACCGTGTTATCGATCGCACTTCGCAACTGGCGGCATTTTTTACGGGAGCGGCCATTTTGAATTTAAAAATAAAGAAAACAAGCAGCGCGACGATGCTCCTAGTGTCATGGCTGGATAGCAACTGAGGCCCCGAGCTCTCTCATATCCTAATATAGGCGATACACGCGCACCTAGCGGCGTAAGGCGGAAACGTTTTTTACTTTCTGAATAGCCCTCGTAGTTCCCACTTCATACTAACTTATTTATTCTCTATTTTGTTACATAAATATAAAAAATTAAAGATAATCGCTTATAACCTTGTAAAGTTTTTTTTTATTTGTCAAGCTATTTCATCTATAATAGACAATTATTGTGAATGAGGCTTATTAAAATGGCCACGAAACTATAAATAGAAATTTAAACCCTCAGTTGACGCCTTTGCATTTGACGACACAACAAATGCACGACCCCGACACGGTATTGGTGATGGTGAGCACCAAAATCAGGGCCGGTTTGACCATGTAGGTTACCACGTTCGCTACCAGCCGCCGCATATATGCGGCATTCAGGCTACTCCCTCAGCCCACCAACAAAATCATACACTTCCTGTATACCGGCCCTAGTGGCTGTGTCTTACGCCACAGACCATTAATAGAATCAATAGAATCTGTCCACAGGTGTTGCCAACTGGCCAGGAACGTCAGTGATCGTCCCAGCCACAGACCAAGCGCCGCGCACATGCGGCGGACAATCCCGTAGACCGTGCCTAAGCTATCTAACCTTTAAAATAGACTGAAGAAACAATATACCGTAACTAAATTGATTAGCTTTCATCCACTGCCTAATTATTCAATCAATATATCACATGAGTGAGAAACCAACGTACAAAATCAAATGGTATAATTCATAATTCGTAATTCAATTGTCTTAAGAGATTATAGGCATTTACGTCGCGCGAACCCTAATTAACCTCACTTTCAAACTGAGTGTATCCCTGGTAACTTAACTCTTTTTTACTGTTACTTACAAATTTAAAATTAATTAAATATTCAAGTGATCCAAAAGTACGTCTCAGAATATTAACGTCAATTAATCGATGAAATTCGATTTTATCGTATTAAGACAGGTGTGGAAAAACAGTTGTATCATACAGACAAAAGAATAGGTTCAACATTCTATTCGTGAAAAAGATCGATTCAAATGAATCAATTCGCCAGATGAGCCGAATTTTCCATTACCAGCTGATTAAATCAGCGGGTTTACCCGAGTGTTGCCGAACACTGCCGAAGCACCGCCAGTCCCAATACTCTTTTGATTTTAATTCAACTATAGTCATAAGTGCTCAGATTTTTAATGTATTGTATTAGATTTTGCTTAAAATTAGTTTATACTTTGGAAAACTTTTTTCATGAGGCTCCTTGTAACCACTAATTGATTTGGAATGTGTTTGAATAATTTTTTTTTTTTGCGTTTCAGACAAGCTGACGCCTTCACAGATCGCCCTACAGGAGTCAAAATTTGAGATCCTAACGTCGGAAGTCTCATATCTGAAATCCCTCAATATTCTCATCACGCTGTTTGTCGAGTCATCAGAACTCAAAGAAGTCTTGGACTGTGAGGATCGCAGAAGCCTCTTTGGAAACATTCTTGAAAGTAAGTTAAAATGTAACTTCATGTTGAGTTGTTTTCCGGGTCACGTAGACGAATAATAAAGGTTAAATACCTGCTGTCTGCCGTGTGATCCTGGTAATCCTACGATGGACTACACGTTTTGACGTCCTAGGTTATCATCCTCAGGTCCGCACAAAAAACGAAGTTGAAAAAACACAGTTTCTGTGCGTGTTTTTTAAACATTGACGCGACCATCAAGTGATGTAGTCAAGATTTTTAAGTTTTTGTGCGGACCTGAGGATGATGGCCTAGAACGTCAAAACGTCATCATAGGATTACCAGGATCACACGGCAGACAGCAGGTATTAACCTTTATTATTTTATAATGTAATTTTTAAACTAATAATTTTTTACGTTTTACTAGTTATGAGTTATTTGAGAGACCACAACTACACTTTAATCTACCCACAGTCAACTCTCGCTAACTCAAAATTCATGGGACTACGATTTTTCTTTGAGTTAAACATGTAGTTCAAATTACGAATAGTTCGAGTAACAGTGGTAATTTTTTTGTAAATTTGACTTACAGTGGTAACATACAGTCCACTATTGACTGAAGATAGACTTTAGACTGGATGTGTTACTGAATTGTTACGTATTGTGCGCCGAGTTTTCGTCTTAAAGAGGACACTGTCGAGAAAAATTTGAGATATAGAGATACACTTAGACTTGTGGAAATAAAAGTGCTAATTAAATACGACTTATGTACTGAAATCCCAATTTTTAGAGTTACTTTTTGTATATCTTAGACTTACAGAGGTCAAGTATAACAGTAAAATTATTTTGAGTTATACAGTACATGGGTATTTATTTTATTTAGGCAGGTTTATCAAAAAGATTCAAATTAATTTGAGATACCAAGGATTTTTACTTATCGAGGTTCGATTTAGCAAGAGTCGACTGTATTTCCAAGTTCTTGAATAACTGTGGCATATTAGGACACTCAAAACATAAAACATGTTAATTGCATAGGGGTTAGGTATAGCTATGCTGTGATCATCGATTTTACATGAGTTTACTTCTTTGCAGTTCGCAAAGCTTCCGAGATCTTCTTGTTTGACCTGGCGGGACAGTGGGAGGAGGACTTCATGTTACCGGACATATGTTCGGTGATCAACAAACATACGAGTGGAACATTCAGGGTTTACATAGAGTATTGCAGCAACCAAGTGCGCTTCCACAGGACTCTGCAGAGGCTCATGTGAGTGTTTGTAATGATTTGTTTTTATTACAAACAGGACTGGCTCTACATTCTATGGTGTCCTTCGGAAACGAGTAGATAGGCGTTCTGCACCCCAAAATTTAGTTTAGCCATTTTTTTTTTTAGAATACAGTAGAACCTTGATAGTTTGACTCTCAATAATTCAACACTCCTTATAGTTCGACCCAGCCTGTGATAACTTAACATCTTAGTAACGACCGACAGTGTCTAAGTTGGAAACTGACAAAGGTGAAAATGTAAACAAAAAAGCGGATGACCTGAATGTTGGTTATGTTAAAGTTCAATTAAGTTGTGGTTTCATTAAAATTTAGTGTTTCCTGAATTCAAATCATGATTCTTATACCCCCTCTGTTGAAATTGCCCAAATAACTTACTACTTATAGTTTGACATTTTGATAGTTCAACACTCAAACTCCACAAAGTGTCAAACTATAGAGGTTCTGTTATGTTACTTGTCAGGCGCTCCTTACTGATTATGCAACCAGCGAACAAGGAAATTCCCCCCTAATGACACGGAGGGTTGTTGTTGTTGTTGTTGTTATTGGTGGATAAGGAGACCCCGGCCAAACCGTTGAGCACGTCTGCCTCAAAATGGGCATTTTGCGCAGGCCTACGGAAGGATGGGATATTGAAGGAAGAGAAAGGGTGAGGCACAGGACAGACTGCCCACTCATGTTCCAACTAGGTTTTTCTATTCCCGTCACACTCCTCTCCCCCTGCTGTCTTGAACACTGCCGCCTACATATATCCCAGCTAGGGATTAACCATGCAGTTCGCATTAACACCCCGCTGCCTTGATCATGAATGGGGTTTGAAGGAAGGGAAATTGTCATAGTGGACAGCCAAAAGACTTACCACAGTGTTATGACAACTTTGTTTGCTGTACCCAATGTCAACTTCGCAACTAGTATAAAACACTTTTAAAGTTGTCCTGGGATGACACGGAGGGTTATTAGGTTCCACAAAATATTGACAGAGTGTAGAGACAGTCTATGTGTATGTATATGTTCTTGTCCTTTTTTCAATTAACGATTTTAGATTCCCAACAAATTATTGGACTTGTTCTTTTGCACTACGCAACATCGAAAGGTGAATGATGCCTATAAACAGGAGACAGAAAAAAGGTCTTATAATTTATGTACCGGACCATTTACAATTCATTGTCAACAAAATTTTCACTTAAATTATCTACCCTGCTTTGGCAAGATTCAAGTTCAAACACCAAGAACTTGGACACCCTCCCATTCAAGAGGAGACCCGAGACTATCAAGAGCGTTCTTCAACCGATCGGACAATTTTGTGTCCATCAGTTAGGAGCACTGGTCTTTGATGGTCGGGGCCTCTACTAAAAATTTTTAAGATCTGTCATATGGAACTTGTGCCCGCTGGGGCGCTCATCTCCAAAAACTGGGAGTGGTCTTCTTGGCAATGGCACTTCTCATTGGATCTCGGCGCCCTGGGTGGTCACCTAGGTTGAACACATTTGGTAGAGCCGGTAATGATTACGAGGAGCTTTCAGAAAGTACCTTAGATTGGTCGTGATGTTGAAAGTAGAAGTATAACTAAAAAAATTTTGGTCCATTGAGGATGTTAGGTTAAAATTCTTATAGTGGTGTAGTAAAGGTTGATGGAACATTTTTCTTTCACAAGCCAAATGCAATATGCAATAAATCGTCCTATGGAGTGCTGGTAGTATATCATTTGATTTTTCACATCCATTTCATATTTGCACAATTTCAACTAAGGGATTTTTTAATAATTTATTAGGATTCTTTATTTTCTGGGATGTATTTTGTTATACCTAGGAACTAACTGGATTCCTGTTGCAGGCAAGACACAGAGAAGTTCATGCCCGTGCTGGCGCTGCTGGAGGGTTTGTCGGCGTGTCAGGGCTACTCGCTGCAGTCGTTCCTCATGTTGCCGGTGCAGCGGGTGACGCGGTTGCCGTTGTTGGTCAAGGCCATCCAGCGGAGGCTCTCTCCCACCACGGAGGAGTTCACGACCTGCCGTACTGCGCTCACCGCTGTCAACCAGGTATGCTTCTGCCAAACTACAGTACAGGGTGGCCAAAAAGTAAACTTTCAGTATGTTGCAGGTCTTTTTTAGAATCGAAGCGGGGGTGATAAGCAGTGGTAAAGTTAAGTTAAGGGGAATTATAAAAAAGTCTTTCCCTACTGCTATAAGCACTCCCCTAACTTCTGCAGAGTTATATTTCCTCCCACAATCAACGCTGTCCATTTTTCAATCTGAGCATATTGTTTTTTTGTTTTTTTAACACAGAGATACATCAGAAGCTTTAATGAGGAGTAGTGTTTGATTGTCACTTAGTGAGTACATGAGCAACCCAATATCAGAAAACAATCAAAGAACTAAACATAACAGTTCAGTATTTCACATGGCAATGAAGTTTGATCGGACAGTGAAGAATTTCCTAGGAGCACAATAGTCATTAATCAGTTCCAGGGCCGTATCTAGGGGGGGCATGGGGGGCACGTGCCCCGGGCGGCAGATTTTAGGGCGGCGGAAGGGGTGGCAAAATTTGATGTTAAATTTTAAATCATACTAAACAAAAATAAAAAATATTTTTAAAACAATTACAATATTTTTACATTTAAAGATGTTATCACTCAACTCCATTGGAGTTTTACGAGACGTGTACTGTACCCGTAAGCATGACAACAATTCTCATGTATTTTGTGTGGGAGTAAGTGAACCAAGACCACTAAGCACCAGTGTCTTGATCGCCGAACGCCTGACCAACCATGTGATGCGCCCGCAATCTTCCCCGCCCCTCTCTTGTCACCCATGTCAGTGTTTCCAAACTGTACGGTAATTGTGGGGGCGTATAGTAATTTTGGCCCTCGTATGGTGTACGGTAATAAGGCTGTAGTCATGTTGAAATGTACGGTTTTTTGGTGGAATTAGCAAGTTTATTAGCTGAGAGTGAGTTTCTATATCAATACTTATAGTGCTAAACCGAAGGCTACATGTACAAAACATTACCAAACTTATAATTTTTAATATACTTCAGTTAATTTCAAAATCGTAGGAATTTAATTGATGTTGGCAGCACTATTATGTCCCAAAAAGCAATAAGCTCAATCAAAATCAGCGCTAACCTGGAATTTAAACAGTGTTTATAATAATTAAAGTCTATAGGTTATTTCCGTTTAGCACGTTGAGTGCTGAAAATCGATATAATTGCGTACCAAAATTGCGGAAGTATATTTTTTGGTTAATTACTAGGCAATTGCTTGTATGTTGGTAAAAAGTCGTCTGAAGTTGTGTAGGGGTCTTTTTCTGTCAAATTTCATGACGTCATTTCCGGTACGTAAATTAACGTAGTCCGCCGGTGGTGCTGGCAATCGTCACTTAGGCTATAACTGGCAGAACTCTCATCGGAGCAATTTTCATCATCAGAATACACGTTCTCCAAAAAATTCGTCCTCATTACCCTGCTCCAATGCACAAATAACACAAAAAATAGCAATATAAAACAATAGGAAACGATAACACTTTGTGCATTGCGCGCGTCGGGGGAACCGGCAAACGATGATCCGTGAATAACTGAGCACATGGACTGCACGAATAAGCAGCGAGCAATATAACCTCTCCCGGAAGTGCCTAAAGCCCACACTAAAGAATGAACCTATATAACATAGTCCGGGAGTGTTTCGTAATATAACGCAGGCCGCTGAACACGATGCTGCCCTCCTCACCCCTTAAAAAATGGTGGACCGGGAAACGAACTATGCCGGATTGAGCACATGGACTGGCACAACAGGCGATGAGCGTATCAACCTCTCCCGGCAATGGCTAAGCCCTCACTGAACCATTATGTTTCGGGCAGGAGCGCTGCGTAAATTAACGTAGGCCGCCGTCCGCGCCACTGTGGCACTACGTTAATTAACGTACGCCGCACTCAACGTGTTAAGAGCTGGCTACTGCTGAGCTACTGTACCGCCATATTGGTTTTATTATCCATTTTAGAATAATGTTAACACGCGTATCTCTAGGACCCTATTTTTATTTTCAATTCAAGTTATACTACATGGTTTTGTTTACTCAAAATGAAACAAAAAGCGAGTTTTCTGAGAAATTGTTTTTATAAATATTACAAATTACCAAAAAGTGATCAAACTAACGAAAGGTTAAAATGTTTCTGGCAAAAGGCCTTCTTTACTTTATTATACGTAACAATAGCATCTAAATTCTATTGAAAATTTTAAAAAATAATGCCAAAGAGAGGAGTGTTAAATATTATTCGTAGGGAGATAAAACCGATATGATAGCTGAGAGCGACAATGCCACTGGCTCTAAAAAAAGGGTTACCATTTGTATGGTAATTCAGCCAAATTCGCCACAATTCCTTGTTCAGAATTTGGTAACACTGTCCGTGATTGTCTCATTGTGAAGGTAGGTATTAGCAGTCTGTCTCGTCTTCTACGCAACTCTCTGGCCTTAATGCCTTCAGAGTTGTGATGTGACGTCAATGCGAAACTAGCGTTTTTACCCTGATAGTTCGTAAATAAAAGTCATAAAAGCATAATCTAAACACTAGTATTACATCTGTTATATTAAATATGGATGGCAGAAAACGGCTCGGTGGAGCCGAATAGAGGTAACGAGCCAAAATGAAGAAGGAAAAAGAAGGTGAACTTTTGCGGAAGAAAGTTCAATCAAAAGGCCTATGATTTCGCCTCATGTTTTAATTTATAATATTGGGAATTTTAGTTTTAAGGGGTTGTATGTATTTGTTAAGACACAGATTTTTTATTATTTTTGGACTAACTAACACATTAAACTTTTATAAATTTTTTTTTATCAGTAAAAAATAGTTTTTTCTCCTTTTTTGGTGTTGTAATTATGTAAATAAAATTTACTTATCATAAGACTTTGTAGTTTTACTTTCTGACTACATATAAGTAAAATCTTAAATCAAATCACTAATAAAGTCGGCGAGCTGGGGGCGGCAAATTAGGCTTTGCCCCCCCTCACAAATGTCCTAGTTACGGCCCTGATCAGTTCTTCCATTGTTTTTTTCCAGTATTGGTTCCCTTGTGTAATCATACAGTGCCATCCAAACGTTCCCCTAAATTAAAACTTCAGGAGACTGCCACATTGCTCAAAGAAGCATTGCACTCAAGTGGAAGAGCGGACATCACTGTCAGAGTAAGGAGGGAGAACTCATCGAAGGGTAGTAGAGTGCTGAAAATGGTAGGGGTGCTCAGGGGCGCCCTGAGAGAGAGCCGACCAGGGCGGACGCCCAGGGCCCCACGGCCAACGGGGCAATCCACGTTTTATAAAGGTCACACTTCACAAAAATTGTAAAAACTGCATCAATAAATATTTTAGAAACAAATCATTCAGTAATAATTGTGTTGATTAGTTCAAATCAAAATTTAAATCATCTATCAGTCGGAAATGAGTAGTGACTAATTCATTGTAACTATAAACCTTGTTTTACAAAGCAAGTGGAAGTGAATCATGATAGCATTGCATTTGGCTGCATGTAGGCCTACTGGCCAGCTGATCTTACGCACTGAAAAAAATGGCTCGAGCGCTCACTCGGGGCCTACGAAAACTAGCAGGCGCTCATATACTTCCCTCCCACCACCTAATTGAAGATTAGAATGATAGGCAACACTTATGACCTAATTGACTAATTAAAGATACACATAAAAACGGATGCTAAGTCAGGCTATGGCAATGCTTTTATATGGAGTTAACTCTTGAAATTTGGCTGCTTCTAGTCACGTGACCAAAAAGGTATGCAGGCCCGTTATTTTTCGTAGGCCCCGCCCAGATCCATGCAGACCATATGTTGTCAACAAATGGTTAAGTCAACAAAGTTTATAGTACAAGTGATTTTTTTTTTTTTATTAGTTTATTCAACCGAACAGCATTGAAATGTTACCCATGCACTTAATTTAATGCTCCTGACTGTAATTTAACATTACTGTTCGCAAGATAAGCCAATTAATCAATCTAGGGGGGCAGATCAAAACCTTGCTCTGGGTGCCTATTACCTTCGGGGTGGATCTGGGGGTGCTTCTTATAATCCCTTTAACTCTATCACTGTTCATCACCCACATCTCAATGCTTAAAATGACCTGCAACGTACTGAGAGATAGTGTAAAATTACTTTTCGGCCATCCTGTATAGTCTTGATGATGAACCATATTTTTGGTCATCTGATAAAGCTCTACTATTGCTGAAGTATGTACGATACTTTAGAAATCCACTCTATTTCCTCATGCATCGCTCTCTTTTGCAATGATAAATTAAAAAAGATTAATCTTTCTACCAAAGTACCCCTTAGTGAAAATTAAACTTATTTACTACAAACGTCTGAGTATAGTTTCAAATCTATATTGTTGGAACACTTTAGTTCCCTCTCTATACTGCATAATATTCTGTACAATTGTATCTACTATGAATATTATTATCATTGTATTGTATTAAGAAAAGTGAAAACCCTTATATAATATACTTGACCAATGCTTTTCCAAATTAGTTTCATCATTGGTGTTGATGTTTTGGGTCATATATATTTATTTTTTAACTCAACAGTGAGGATTTAAAAAAATATGATCTTAGATTTTGTTTTGAGAAAATAACAGATGGATTTGTGTTTCAGTTGGTAAATGAGTGCAACGAAGGAGTTAGATCCAATGAACAGGAGGAAAAAATTCTCGCTTTGTCGCAGATCCTGACAAGTGGTACCAAAGAAAACGTGAGTGTTATGGAAGTATTATTTCTTTCCCTGTTAAAATGTATCTTTCCATTCTTAGTTTTTTATATGAAATTTTAAAAACTAAATAAAAATTTTTGGGACAGAACTGCTACAGAAACTGTTTGCAGGCGGGCAAGATCCGTTTTAATAGTAAGGTACCTTGCTTTCACTTTAATGTCCTCTTTATTGGCATAGAACCCTTTACTCTTCAGAAATCCTGTCCTACCCATTGATTTATTCTCTTTTTTTTTATCATTCTTAATTTTCTTGAATAAGATCAAATAGTTTTGTAAGAACATTGTTTACATACACATTTACTTTTTGTTCTAATTTTTGTATTTTTTTGTTGTATGTCACTGATGCATAAAAAAACGGGTCATATCACTGTCTATTCCTTTTTTTTAATATTGGAAGGAATTTGTTCAGGCATGCATGGATTTATTCATTTGATAGATTCGATTGACTGTTTCCAATTCTTCACTTTTGTTATTTGATATTATAACTTTTAAGTTTCTAAATTATTTGATTAATTGCTGTAGAAAGTGAACAAATTTCTGACTGGAGTGTGGATTGGTTGAGATTAACTTTTTGAATATGAAACATAGGAAATATTCAGTCAACAGTAGATTAGGATTCATCTCAACCACCTGGTAGTCTCTTCACGGTGCTGGTCTTTTTAAATGGTTGGACCGATTAAAAGAATAAATTAAGACACAATTTCTTACAACAAATCTTGGCATTTGTATGCTTTCTAATTGCAAAGTTAAACCCAAACATGTCAAGACAAGAGATATTGTCGTAGAAAATACTTTTGTCCAATGATAATGGCAAGGAAGTGTCTCATTAAATACACAGCTTTATAATTAACAACAGTGGAATAATATACTCAAGTTTTGACATAAAAAAGCTAAGTAGAAAATATTTTAACTGTAACATTGGAGTGAGCTTTTTCATTCTGTACTTTTCTTCAGAGTCTGTTTCATTGGCTATTAACATACTAATGGTATGAGTGATTGTGCTTTCTGTTGTGAGCTTGTTGAATTATCTCGATCCATAAAAAAAAATGTAATCTATTCTTATTTAATATGCTAAGGGTTTTTTATGTAGAGAACTCCTCCTACAATTCTCAACCGATTTTCAAGTTTTTGGTGTCGTTGGATAGGGCTTAGTCTATAGTTTTTTCCACCAAAAAGGATGAGAATCAAAAACAAGGGGGCTATCCACAAACTAAATTTTGAAATTTTTCCATCAGAATAACATTGAGATTGGTTTGAGCTTTTTAAACATCTGTTAACGTACATCTGTAGTTTTTCGTGATCACTGATATTTATAATATTGGATTGGTCATATTTCATTGATTTAGAACTAAATGTAACTTTTGTACAGTATCAAAATAAATTGCTCGATGTCGAGCAATACGTGCACTAGTTTTATTATAATAACTCATCCCCATCACGTCAATGTATATTTTTCTTTTTTCCCTCTTAGAAGCAACCAAGCAATTAGACTGAATGGACAAAGAAAATGGCTTGAAAAACTCCATGAAATTTGATTGATGAATTGTATACAAAATTATACAAATTCATAAAACTAAAACTTAACATTCTCTTTTACAAAAGAAGATAAAAAATCTTAATTAAGGGAAAAAGTTAAAAATCATTGTCATCTAAAACATATTTTTACTTTTTAAGGAGGAAAACAAAATCAACAGCTCAACACCAAAAAAATCTCAAAAAGGTACTCCAAAAAAGAAAAGGCATTCGTCGCTTCCTTGGAAGATATTTTCGCCGACGTCTGCTTGTGACGTGTGAATCGCCAAAGTTCCTGCTCACAGCCGCAACTGTGACTTTGTGATAAGTAGCCGTGTGTGTTTTAGTCTTATTTGTTAATTCTTATAAATGTCACGTGCATTTCCTTTTGTGCGGTCTTGTATCTTGTTGTTATGTATAGTCTAATAATTTTGTTACAACTATCAATAAGTATATGTAATCTCTTACGTTTGATTCTTTAAAAAAACTTTGTGTTTGTGAATTTATAATGATTATGAGTAAAACCTTTTTTCAGAGATTATGTTCGATTACATGATGCATTTTTTGCTTGGGATGAGTTAAAATTGTAACTGATTGTGTTAACATAAATAATATATATCTAAGTCTTAATTATTTATGGTAGCAATTTTATATTTTGTTTTTATGTTTTAATCTCTCTTTTTGTGTGTTTTTAACAATGTTTATTTCTATACAGGGTCAACGATCTGTCCTACATGTGTTTACTTTATATGAACCAGCTATGTACATGATACACTCACATCTTTAAATAGAATAAAATATGTTAAGAAACTTATTTTGTCTACAATTTCATGATTAGACTACAATTTTAAAGTGGGCTAATATTGCCAAATGAAGAATACATTGTCAAAATACAGTACCGTATTTAAATTTAAATATTTTCCATAGAATGGCTATATAGCCATAGAGAGAGAGATATAAAATACCCTTTTACAAAATCAGTCATTTTAAAAATTTAAATAAAAAAATTGTTATTATTTCATTATCCTTTTTAGAATAATATTCAATCTAAAAACCATAGGCAATATGTTTAAGGCTGTGTTTCTATACATTTTATTTACTGTACACCTGCAAAATCTTTGCTCATGCTCATCTGTTCTACATAGGCTAAGTGTATCAAACGTCTATATCTCGAATTGGCAATTTGTTTGTTTACGTTAGAACTTACAACCGAACAAGGCACCAAAATACAAATATTCAGACATTATCAGTTTACTCATCTTGTAAAACTTCCTCAACTGTTATTAGTTTGTTTTATGAATTATAATAATTTTAATATGTAAGAAATTCCTAAACATACAGCATTGAAACGCCAAAGAGAATAGTAACGCTCATCAAAAATGTTTCTCATTTGCCAAAATCTCATACAAGAATTAAAATGGAAATTTTTCATGGCCAGTTACTTAAAGATTGCATTGCTAAAGTACAGTACATTAATCAAGCATTTAATTAATTTTTATATATGTAGTATATTTTAAGTTGATGTTACCAATGTATTGAACTTTTGTACATATTACATACCCTAATAAACACTTTTGTACAGAATCAAGTGTTGTCTGAATTATCCATACCTGAATCTTACACCTTAAAAGGACAAAAAACCGGTGAGATGAATAAAATGAGCCCATGATTGAGTTAGATTGGTTAAGTCATCTTCTTACAAAACCTTATAGAAAATTTTAATAACAAATCTTTGGGCTTATGGGTTGTCGGCATATGAGCAATGGAACACAGAGCGTGTTTGAAAGTACATAAACAAACCAGGAGAAAAATTAAATAAATTTCACTGTACCATATGCCCTATTAGCAAGAAGCTCTTCTGAAGTCTTATCAGAAACTTTTCAACTTTTCAAAATTACTTAATTGCTTTTTTATTGATTGCAAACAAATGACTCAAATATAACTGATTATGAACTAACAACGAAGAGTCAAAAGAAATAAGTAATGAAAGTGATGTTATATAGTAAAATATAAGTAATGCTGTGGAAGTAGTTGATAATATTTTTAAAATGTTGAGTAGAAGATTAAGTTATATAGTAAAAATTTACAAACACAATGTTACAATAACAGAAATGCACTAACAGGGCATTATTTCGAAAGGAAATCCCTTAGAATGAGCTACTTTTGAATTTTGATCAATAACTTTCTTGATTTTTTACTGTTTGTTTATTGAAACATATATGGGCTATAAATTGTACGGGTTGGTATTATATATTTAATTGGCAGACTCAGGTGTATGGATGCTGCTTTGCTACGTTTGGCATCTTGAAGTATTGTGCACTAGACTCTCTTTTTACTGGTCACTTTTCAATCCTCCTACCCTTTCTGAAAACAACTTGCTTTTAACTGGCTTTATTGAAATATTGATAATTTTTTATAAATCAAATTATCTCTTACACTAGTTGTCTTTTACGAAAATAGCAATGAAACACTCAACCTTTCAAAGCTATGTCACTTCATAGACCTGTTGTTTTTACACTTTGTTTTTATTCTCTTATTTAGGTGATTGAAAAATGTAATTTATACCTAAAACATTGACCTTTTCCCGGTACAGCAACATGTGTTATTGGCTCAAGCTCCTCTACACCTGTCTCCGGACTCTAGATATGATGGCAGGTATGAACAGCTGTTACACTTGGTCAGCTGTTCCGCAGTAGAGGTTATGTTCCCTCAACCTTCAATAAAGCAACACTAACTCTGATATCAAACGAGCTCTTCTGCTGGCCGGCCTGACACCGTTTATAACCGTGGTGTTTATGTTGAGATTTTATCAGTGCAGACGATTGTAGGCCTACCCGGCCTTGTCAGCTGCTGCCTGCAACCAGATTTTATCTCCGCAATTTCTTCCTGGGCGTGAATGCGTTGCTTGCACATTCCTTGCACACTTGAAATGTGAATGGGTTTATTTTCTTCAGAGTTTGTTGGGACATGCTTATTATAATAGTAAGTGTAGGCCCAGCCTTGGACACAGTTTATGGTTTTAATGATTTTATAGCTTTGTAAGTATGTTAAACCTCTAAAAGGATCTAAGCTAAACGACTGTACATAAGATATTGCCAAAACAAAATGCAAACGAAGATATTTCCATGGCAAGAAAAATAAATTGAACCCAGAGCGAAATGAATAACAGTTGTTATGGGCGTTTATAATTAAAATAATACTGTGCCTGAAAAGACCCGATTGGTATGGGTTTCTTTGTTGGCAAGTAAGTGTCAATCTCAGAAAAATCTTTTTCATACTACTGCATGGAAATAGTCATATTGCCACACCTGTAAACCATACGCAAAACCGTTTATTTCCGGTTTCCGTTTCATCCTGCTCTAGAGCAGCGATATTCATTCCCTCACGATAAGTCAAATATGGCAATTTAAGGTCAGTTGTTGTTACAAACCATGTCACAGCTGTTGGTCATTGTTGTCGTTTAGCAACTGCTGCTTTTTTAGTTTGAGGCTATGTATGATATTAACAGTGTGTTCCACCAGAAAAATCCAACATTACCATAATGAAATTTTCTATACAATAAAACCTTTAATCTTTTGCAACTAAAAAAATAACTTTTATTTGAGGGTCAATGGACCACATATTCGACCTAGCCCTAGCCCTGTAAAAAAATTGTATGTGTATTACGAACAGGGGCGTAACAGAGGGGCCCGCAGACCCCGCGGTGCGGGGGGGCCCGCAGCTAAGGGGGCCCGCAGCTAAGGGGGCCCGCGGACGGGGCCCGTGTATTGGGAAATATGTTTATGTTAAATAATTTTTTTACTCATGTTATAGCAATTTTACATTTTATATGGCGCCATTATGTTTTCAAAATGCCTGGAATGTAACTTTTATAAAATATCAAAATATTTTTACAGTTAGTTAGATTTTCGGCAGACTGCTGGTCTGCCGCTAGCCACTAGCTCTTGTCGGCTCAACCTGCCCGCCACGCCATGCAACTCGTCGCGCTGTGTGTTGCGGCAATTTAATTTTCGAATCCTTTTCAAAATTAAAGTTAATGAAAAATTATCTATGAAGCACAATGTACCAAGAAAATCTTATTTGCTTAAGTAAACTAAGTAATAGAGAACGAGACACGTACGTTTCAGAGGTACGGTAATCAAATAATTTGCTTCCCAAAACTCCGTAAGTGCTGAGAAGTTCCAATGAAGACAAAACCAATAGGCCTACTTTTGAGGAATAGCGATAAAAACATTTTTCACTAAAAGGAACAAAACTATGGAAATTAATTTTAAGCTTGGGGATTTTATTTTTTATAAGAAAAACACTGTAAATGCCGATAACAATAATGCCATTAATTACTTTAAATATTGGATTTGTTTTTTCCTTCTTAAGACACGTGTTATTCGTTGTGCTTAGAGTTAAGAATCCTTGGTGTTAGCTTAACAATAGGCCTACTACACTACAATACGAGGAATATCTGTGGTGGATGTACTTTCCATCTATCTAAATGTAGCAGGTAGGTTTTGTAAACTTTTTATTTGGAAGTTTTTTGGTCCAAGCGCAATTATAAGTTTAGAAACAGCCTAAACCCCAGAAAAAATATATATTTTTAACTAAGTTTAATAATTGTAATTTTATTAAACAACATTATTGACCATCAAGTAAAAGAAAAAAAGTTAAATAAAAATAAAATATTGCTACTTTTAAGCATGGGTTTTGGAACAGCTGTCACCTGTGAAAGGTATACTGTATAGTTGACGTTAACTGCAAAGCCTAATTGCCATGATATTGTTATAAAAGTGGTTTAAAACCAACAAGCAAGTCTCGGTTAACCCTTTACTTTAAATAAAACACAAATAAGATAGCCTACATTGAGTTTTGTTACTTTAATATTTCATAATATATCCAAGAGAGGGTAAATTTATAGAACAATCAGATAGGCTTAATTTCTTTAAAAGGATAGACTGTAGGCCTATAATAAAAGCAGGCTATACAAATTTTTAAATACAGTAAATTCCTTGCGGCTGCATTGTTACAATAACTGTACATGCATTAATACTTTAACTTTGTCTAAATATATATTTTTTTGTAAAAGATAAGTAATCAAAAGAACTCTACCACCACCTTAACCATTGGTTGACACTGATTTACTAGTGGGAAACAGAGATAACCGGTGCTTGGACCTATCTGAGGGGGCCCGGAAATAAGTTTGCAGGGGGGCCCGTAAAAATCAGTTACGCCACTGATTACGAACACTAATAGTCATTGCCGCTCTCAAAATGTTAGGCAGCACTCAGCTGACGCTTTGTGCGGCCATCTACATTCTCGAGTTGCAATGAAGTAGGGGAGACCGGGGATGGTTGTCACACTTTTTAGATTGTTAATTTTTACAAAGTTATTCGTAATCTTAGTTTATCAAAAATATATTTATCATTTGAAATAAACTTTCCTTTACACTATATATTTTTTTCAAATTGAAATCTATACGACAGATATTTATAAAAAATGTTTAAAAAGAGCATTGCAAGTGTGTCAACCAGCCCCTACGGCGGGGCATGTTGTCACAACGTATGGGGTTGGTTGTCCCTAGTATTTCTTATGGAGAAAAAAAGAATATGTACAAATTATTGATATGGGTAAAATCAAACAAAACATTCAAAAGTAACAATAGTTTAATAGAAAAATGATACTTAAAATAAATTACAGTAAATTCAAGTAGTTTTGAAAACGTAAAACTTAACTGCAAATTAACTATTTGATTAACATGTGACAACCAACCCCTTACTCTATGTGACAACTTGCCCCGTGCAGCCATTTTTTTACAAACATCGATGTATACCGAAAACTGGTAATCGTTTGTTTTGGTAAGAAATCAGATTTAATACCTCGCAATATGCCTAATGTTATAAAATGGAGCTTTTATTCATAACTCATCAGATAAGAATGGTGAAAAATAATTAAGTGTCTTAAGAAAATTTACTCGCCAGGAGTAAAATCAGAAAAAAACCCAAAATTCATTGGAAAGTACAGATATTCACCCACTCTCTAGAACAATTATCTCCATACTAAAGGAAGAAACAGCACTCGTAAAACTAGTGCAAAATATAGTTGGTGGCAGAAGATATAAGCTTTGTGACAACCAACCCGTGTGACTTTCAGCCCCGGTCTCCCCTACTTTGCGCTCTAAATACGCAAATAGCTATTTCGAGGGAAAAGGAAGGACAATGCTAACCTTTATGCTGAAAATAGGTGAAAGTGTTGGTAGAGTTAATTATACAGTAACTGGCCCAGGAGAAAGAACGAATAAACAAAATCATACATTGATCAAGATTTGATTGTTTTATCCAGAGCTGCACTGGATATTTCCTGTTCTAAAAATAGTTTTCGTTAAATCATACGATTATTTGTTGTTGTTTGACACAATCATTTTCAAAGCAACTCTAGCAGTTTAAAAGATATTCATAGTTTAATTTTTTTTCTTAATTCAATACCGACGAAGCAATTACATAAATTGAAATGTGATTATGTTTTAGGTAAGTGGGCTACATACAATTAAGTGCTGGATTATTCGGTATGATTGTGTTGGTTTTATGCGATATGGTTTTTTTCAATCAGAACAATTGCTTTCTGTGCTCAATGGTTTTGTAGTTTTTGTGGGAAAGCACATCAGCTATCCCCTTGGACGTCCGATTGATAATGGGAATGTTGTCTGTTCAAGAGGATATGCGATAGAAACAGTCAAATAATAACAACATTTTCACATAAATACTATTTTAATTTACAAATCCTAATCCGCAAAAAACGTGTCTAAAAATATTCTTAAGTACAAACGTCTTAAAATATATTTTCATTTATAAATAACAATACTGGACAGAGATTGTTTTACAAACGACAAAATATATATGTAAGTAGATACCTACGGTATTAAACAAAATGTTCACATATTTACATTAAAATCTACAGTCGAGATCTTATCGCAAAGGAATTTTACACTCAAAAATGTAAATAATTCACTAAATTTAGTAATAAATGTACAAGTTTGTTAAATATTATTTTTTATAATAAAATCTTATGTCACAAAAAGCAAAACAGTATTAAGTACAAAAACTGCCCTAAAAGTTTTGAATGTTCCAAAGACAACTTGAAACAGAGTACTCCACCAAATAAGGTATTGAATTTTAAAAGACTATAGAATTTTAACTTGGGACTTTACAAGTCAAAAACAGCGGTATAGAAAATTTAAAATTTTACATTAAACTGTTATAGACATCACACTCCCCACCAGTCTGTCACAGCCAAACCTGATCTACATTACATTAGTAGGCCTATATAAACCTCAGAGAAAAATATACATCAAACAATGCTAAGATTTTATCTCTAACTAAATGTACATCCGAAAATATATACACTTTGAACACATTATAGCTTGATATCGACAATTGTACTGAATAAGTACCAGCAACTTGGATTTTAGTATGTTCAATATTGTTACAAACATTAAATGTAAATGGTATAGTATATAGGCATGATTGTTGAAAATTATAAATTAATAGACCTAACCACATATAAAAGTCAATTTTTAATTTATTTGTGGAACTTTTGTTGAAAGTTCTGACTAAAAGCTCTTAAAAATATTAAAAAATTATTGTTTGCAATAGTAATATTTTGGAAAATTAACGTCACACTGGGTTAACGAATTCTTAATCATGGTAGGTATAGCAAAAACTTGTTTATTTACAGAAAATAGTTGAATCTGATACAAAAATAAACAAATTTTATCACAAATTTAATTTGCGATATTTTGTTAAAGTTTTAACCGTTGTACAAAACAGGTATTTATATGAAATTTGTTTTAAGTATAGTCTAAACTGTTTTACACTACAATGAAAACGACCCAATTACTTTAAAGTTTGTTACTACCAATAAATTGACAATAATCTATCTGTTGTGTCATTTACAAATCTGAACAGCTCCTTTTACAAATATACAATAAAAATCACAGAAAAAGCATAACGAACTTGCTACGGGCACGTAAACTATTTTTTTTAATTTTCAGGGCTTAAAATAATATTTAAAATAAACTTACTTTGGTTTCTTGAAAGTATAATATCTTGAAAGTAAATATCTGGTTAATTTTTCCATAAAATGTGTCCATAAAAATATCATCATAAGTTTGTAATGACTTTAAACCTAACATTTGCAACAAAAAGTAATAAAAACACACATAATAACAATTTAAATTAAAAAGGTACTGATTTTAGAAAAGAGCTTCATATTTTATCTGTTTAGACTGAAAAATTTAGAGCACCAGAGACAAATGCTCATGAAATCCGGTCCAGTTTATAACGTTTATTATACATTTGTTACACTACTTAACAAGTTAGGCGTAAGTCTACAGATAAGAAATATTTGAGGCAACATTTGTTCGGACTTATCACAATAGTTGTATGTACAAAGCACAGCACTTAACAAGTTAGACACCCTGAAAAATCACGTCCATATTGCACATGGAAGACAGGGACTATCACTTATCCTGTACAACGATTCAATCACTTTTAATCACTAAGTAACGAGTTATAAAAATAATTACATCTTATATACACATTTGGTTCTGATGCTGCAATTAAACCTTATCACAAAGGTCTGGGAGATGTCAGCCTTCGACAGAGAATGATAATACATTATATTACAATATATATTTATAATAAAAATTTATAAGTAGTTTAGAGAAATATGTAATTTTGGGGGGAACGAAGTGTGGGTTGTATTATTGTAGTAACTAAGTTAAAATGTAGGTGATTGAGCTACTTCGGAGGTGTGAGTGTTATAAAACCTTTTATACAAGTTAATTTTATTATAAAATGTTAACTGTTAAAAGTAATACATTATAAGTATAGGGATCGATCTATACCTAATATGCTATTTTAACGTCTGTCATTTGACGCTGAAATTTTAACAATAGTTCAATCAAGAATGTTCTTTTTATTTGTAACATGTAACAGATTATATGGAAGCCTTGTTTTAATACAGTCAAAATTATTCAAATTAAAATCTCGGTTCTTAAAAAAAACATTACTACATATTACAGGGCAAAGTAAACAAATGGCAGTACATGGTAGAGAGAGCACCTCCAAAGTTCTTGTGCGTTTAGAAGCCCTAAAGCACACTCCCGAGTCGAAGGCGAGTAGTGTGTAAATGCGAGTTCTGGTACAGGACTAGTTGCCTGTGCTGCTGGGGCGGCCGGCGGCGGTGGGGGTGGCGGGCGGGGCGGGGGTGTGAGGGGCGGGCGGCACGGGGGAGGGAGAGGCGGGTGCGGCGTGGCAGTGGACGCAGTGCATGCAGACGACGCAGTTGCCCAGCCGTCGACTCAGCACTGCCCGCAGCTTCAGCGCCGGCCCCAGCTTCATCCCCAGGGCTGACGTCAGGTGCTCCTCCGTCAGCAGCGGCAGCGCCGACCCGTCTATCCGCTGCTCCCGGAAGTTCTGCAACAACAGGGTCATGGTTAGATTGATGGGCTGAGGTTGAATAAGAAGTAAACAAAGAGGGAGAATAAGAAGGTTTATCATCAGACTGTTTAAGGTTCGGAGTTGCAACAACGCCTCCTAGAAGTTCACACAAAACCCGCAAGAAGTGACGCTGGCCTAATCGCAGAAGGCAGGAACAAACAACTGCAACCTATGGTCTAGTTAAGATTATCACCAAATTGGTTACGTTAGGTTAATTTCATTGGTGTTAGCCTATATGGTGATCAACATCCCTTGGATTAAGTTATCTATAGTCTATCTAAGACCATACCGGCAGTTGTTCATGACTTGATACGCAAATTAAGTGGTTGACAAAAAGCGATCAAGGCAGTGTCGGTTTGTATCCATCGAATGAGGTACCATACAAAAATTTGTATAGAACCCTAGTCTTTCCCCAAATGTTAGTTCCAGCAGCCCTTAACAAAACTTGTCAAAAGGCTATGGGGTTGTTATACTCTTAAATAAATTTGGGGTGCTGAGAAGTTATATGACCAAACAAATTAATTCAGAAAGACCGCCATTGATATGTGACTAAAATCTGTTAATGTAATAGCACGCCCAAAACAATTTCATTTTGGTCACAGTCAATTAAACAGGCATATAAATTAAATACAAGTGCCAAATGTTGTTGCAAATTTAAAACTGATAACAGTTCTAATCGGATTAAATTGAACAACTTCTGCAACACCCGTGGTAATTACTATCGGGCGATAGCGTGCGTAGAATAAATAAGAGTTTACAAAACGCGAAAGAAAGTAGCGCTCCAAAAAGACTCAATACTAATAAACAATGGTCGAACAATAATACCGATTGCCGAATCTGATCGAGAGCAGGTTCCAAACTCGACGGCGAATATTTAGTTACGCAAACCGACGGGGATAATAAACAGAAATAACGATTATTGTTTGAGATAATACCGGCCGATGTTTGCGGGACGGGGTGTAGCGGCGCGGCGCATGTTAGCGGGACGGCTAGTACACGGAGTGCTCTGGTTTTCCACCTGATCGCCGCCGGAATGCGACCACGTGACCCGGGGTCACCTGACCGGCCTTGCCCCACCCTCCCCCCACACGGTGACGCTCCCCCCTACTCGGAGACGGAGAGAGAGAGAGCGCGAGTGCGAGTGGCTCTCTCTCACTCTGGCCGGACGCCGCGTGGCAGACGACACGCCGCAGCGCCTCACTGCACCGCGTCGCGCAAGCCTGCTTGATTGGGCAATTGGCTGATTGAATGAAAAGATCGAAAAATTATTCTCTGAAATGGGAGAAGGATCTGACATAAACCAACTAGCCGGTTTTTTTTCTTTAAATCGAATATATGGCAAACTTCCTCTACAAACCAATTAAGTAAAATTTGAACTCTGTTGTCATTATGTCAAAGGATCGACTCATTTTTCATCCATACTAACTGAAAATTTTCAAAGCAGATGTCCAAAAGAAAACGCCACAAATGTTATTTTGAAACAAAACATCCCGTTGAGAAAACTATTTATCATATCGACTTAAAAGACAAATACAAAAATATAAAATATCATGACCCAGGCCTAATAAAAAACTCACTAATACAAACAAAAGATCGTAATGAATGGTTAGAATTAAAATATATATTTTGCTTATTACCGCAATAAATCAATAAAGAATGAACCAGTTTACCCCAACAAAGCTCCTCCATTCAAAAAAACAAAAGAAATTAAAAAACAAATAAAATTACAAATCAACTAAAATGCAAACATAAAAACGATACAGTAGTTGGAAACGGGGCGTCCCACAATAGCAGCAGCTCGTCAGCAGATATTTATCACGGGGAACGCTGGTGGCTCTGCAGATGAAGACGTCTGCGGCGGCGGCTGCGCGGCGGGGAGTCCGTTTTGGATAATGCGGCGCTCGTCGCTGTTTAGCATCGAAATGATCGCCGCTCGGCCACATTCAATTAAACAGCCGTTCCGCCGCTCAAAACAACCACCACTCACCGCTCCACCGCTCACCGCCGCTCATCGTGTGTCTCGTCCCATTACCAACACGACGATTAGACGTCCAAACACACTGACACTGCGTCGAGACCGCTGTTGACGCGATTACACCGGGGTTATGCTGGACTGGAAAGTCAAGAGTACGTACAGTAATATGGAATTGGTGACGTCAGCGCCGTGTCACGTGATGCTGGAAGATGCACATTCTGACGTCGCTACTGCCAAGCCAAATGTGGAGGTCATAGTTTAAATACACCAATCGTGTGGTCGCAGTTGATAAGGATATAGTTTACGAGAAATTCAATCGTAAGCATAACCTCTTAAAGTCATTTTTATAGTTACTATTGAAACCATTAGTATTTCAGCATTTGTTGGTTACACGAATCAAGAAAAGGGTTCCAACAATCCATGACAGAACGGTGCAGTTTTCTATTTCATGAACTTTCAAGAACTACGATTGTACGATGAACCACCAAAGCTAAAAGTCATCACTAATGATATTGAAAAACAAACTGTCAATCATTCCCTGCGCAGTGTCAAATGTGGTATCAGAAATTTCAAAGGAGACCAAGCTCTTTGATTTTTCCTAGTCCTATGGATACTATGGATTCGCAGCGAATGTTTTTGGGTTTACGTGATTGCCAGGCATGAATCAGAAGCTATTTTTACAAAAGACACGGACAATATTAAATGACTATGTATGATGTCATATGCAGATGAGCGCGCTTGAAAATACCTACAATAATAGTAACCGGTAAATATATCATATGGACAGACCACTAAGCCCAGTTAAAGTTCGATAAGACTGTAATAGGTAACACATCCCATAAAACACTATGATAGACTCCACAGCACAACATCTCTGCGGTGTAGTCTGGAGCCATCGCCGCGCCGCTCGCCGCCTCCCGTGAGGCGAAATCAGGGTAGTTTGTCCGGGAATGGCCGGCGCCCCTCCCAGCGCCGCGGGCCCCGATAGCCATCTCGGGCCCACGCGGCCCCCGACCTGCCCGCCCCGGCCCCGACCCAACCCATCATGCCGCAATTAACATTTAATTAATGCCGGCAGCCGCGCGGCATATGCAAAGCGGCTGTTCTGTCCTACCAGCAGCGGCTCATGTTTAATCGCCTCAGAGAATAGGTGTCCTAAGGGAGCATTGCAAAGATTGGGAGAGTAGTGGGACAGGTGGATTGTCTTGGAAGCAACAGATTTGATCTAAACTTTTAATTACAGTACGTAGAGCAAGAGGACACCATATGGAATTATCATGGAAGAATGCACTTCAAATCAAGGAGCCAATCTTAACACCTAAACGAAATGCTTTCACGAAAATAATCTACACCAAAAATGCGCAAATACCTAAACATAAACTGAATACTTTACCATTAATCTACTCTTCTCAGTGACACAAACGAGCAGTTTGTGCTAATCACACCTCAAGACAACCCGTCAATCTAAATCTCCGGAACATTAAATAATCTGCAGCCAATAAATAGTGGTCAGCGCGTATCTATTGGTCTCGCGTCCACGGAAGGCGTCCGCCGGACATGGAGGCCATTCCATAAATCGAGCGGCAGCGGCAGCGGTGATGAAGAGTCCCGGTCGGGCGGCGGCTGCACCAGTTGTGGAGGTCAAAGTTCAGCGGCGGCGGGGGGTCACCTGAACTGGACTGGGGTCAAAGAACCGCCTCCGACCGCGCGGTAGTCGATACAAACTCCAGCGCGGCTCTCCATCCTCTACCATGCGTGTGTGGAGATGGCAGCTGAGGAAGTTGCAAGGGTCATCGTCCAAGTTGACTACCTTTAGAAGGGAATAATAGGTTTGATACTTGACTAGATGGAAGAAGAAATTAAATGCCAATGCTTTATTACTTTTTCCCGCAGATGGGGTAAACGATTTGGTCCCATGAAAGTATATGATTATTGAAAACGGAGGAAGAAACGCTTTCCTTACCAGCGGAATCAATTCTCTAATAGTTGGTGCTATTATGAACATTATGAATCAGTTCAAAAACCGTTTATTTTACCTTCTAAATTTTTTAGAAACTGAACACAAAGCCCAGTACACTATGTAATTATGTTCCTACATTAATGGAAGAACGGTAACATCAGTACAGTTACATATTTACGATCATAAATTAAAACAACCCTCAACCTCTCGCATAAACCCTTCCCCGATATTCATAAAGATAGGTAAAATGATTATCATGGACTAGCCATTGTTGTTTAGTATATATGTCTATATCCGGAATAGATGAGCCGAAGCGGCAAGATGCTCGCCTAGCCTCTAGCCCGGGCCTCTGGAGCACCGAGTGGGCGAGCGAGGCTAGCCGTGGCCGAGGCGATGACGTAGGCCTGCACACTCCTGGGCCATGGGTGGTGACCGCTCACCTCCACCTTCACCGCACTCCACACACACGTCACTGCTGCACCTGAGATGCTCGCCTAGCCTCTAGCCCGGGCCTCTGGAGCACCGAGTGGGCGAGCGAGGCTAGCCGTGGCCGAGGCGATGACGTAGGCCTGCACACTCCACGGGCCATGGGTGGTGACCGCTCACCTCCACCTTCACCGCACTCCACACACACGTCACTGCTGCACCTGAGATGCTCGCCTAGCCTCTAGCCCGGGCCTCTGGAGCACCGAGTGGGCGTGAGAGGCTAGCCGTGGCCGAGGCGATGACGTAGGCCTGCACACTCCTGGGCCATGGGTGGTGACCGCTCACCTCCACCTTCACCGCACTCCACACACGCCACTGCTGCACCTGAGATGCTCGCCTAGCCTCTAGCCCGGGCCTCTGAAGCACCGAGTGGGCGAGCGAGGCTAGCCGTGGCCGAGGCGATGACGTAGGCCTGCACACTCCACGGGCCATGGGTGGTGACCGCTCACCTCCACCTTCACCGCACTCCACACACACGTCACTGCTGCACCTGAGATGCTCGCCTAGCCTCTAGCCCGGGCCTCTGGAGCACCGAGTGGGCGAGCGAGGCTAGCCGTGGCCGAGGCGATGACGTAGGCCTGCACACTCCACGGGCCATGGGTGGTGACCGCTCACCTCCACCTTCACCGCACTCCACACACACGTCACTGCTGCACCTGAGATGCTCGCCTAGCCTCTAGCCCGGGCCTCTGGAGCACCGAGTGGGCGTGAGAGGCTAGCCGTGGCCGAGGCGATGACGTAGGCCTGCACACTCCTGGGCCATGGGTGGTGACCGCTCACCTCCACCTTCACCGCACTCCACACACGTCACTGCTGCACCTGAGATGCTCGCCTAGCCTCTAGCCCGGGCCTCTGAAGCACCGAGTGGGCGTGAGAGGCTAGCCGTGGCCGAGGCGATGACGTAGGCCTGCACACTCCTGGGCCATGGGAAGTGACCGCTCACCTCCACCTTCACCGCACTCCACACACGTCACTGCTGCACCTGAGATGCTCGCCTAGCCTCTAGCCCGGGCCTCTGAAGCACCGAGTGGGCGTGAGAGGCTAGCCGTGGCCGAGGCGATGACGTAGGCCTGCACACTCCTGGGCCATGGGTGGTGACCGCTCACCTCCACCTTCACCACCTGTGACCTCTGGAGTACACACGGCCGTGAGCTAAACCGACCGGAAAAGGCGCGTCAGAAGCAACGAGTGATACAGATTGATTTAGGATTGGTAGCATCGTAAAAGCGTTAGGATTGAAGTTGGATGCCAACCATGCCCTTTGCATCGAACTGTATATGCGGTTTTATGAAATCAGAAAATAATTATTTATGCCATTAGTTAAAGTTTGGGAATGGTATTAAAAAGGCATGATGTGATTTTCAGAAAAGGGGATGAAAATAGATGAGGGGTATAAATAAATAGGGTGGACAGGGGGGGAAAATAGATGAACCTTATAAGACGATCTCAGCTTAGATTACGTTGATTTTGAAGAACAATAGCTTTAATAATTTTATCAAAGACCTTTCCGTCATTGCGCTGAAGAGGAGATCTACATGTACTGTATGATAATTACTGAAGCAGTAAAGCTAAATCTTGGCGCCTACACGACCATGCCTAAACTACCAGAAGGAATTATTATGTTCATCTTATCAGCCATCTTCGGTTAGGCTATATGGAAATACCCTTGCTTTGTAGAATATATAAATCATCTTTAGTTGTTATTTTCTTTGGGTAAATGTAAAAACCAATGTGAGTGATAGTTTTTAATTGATCTATTTAAGACAAAAACTCCATTGTTGGGCTATTAATTAACAGTCCTGCCTAAGGAGAATGTCGGCCTTAGTCAGTAACAAGACTACAAGATCGCGCCACAATCATCCTACAAATATCTATCTTCTTATCTACCTTATCCTTCTTACCTTCTTATCTATCTTCTTATTTCTATAGGGGTTTCGTCTGTTACGTCCCTTTTTCTCTCGACCTACTGAACCGATTTTTAAGATTGATGTGTCATTTTAAAGCTTAGGATATAGCGCAGTGACGAATCGTAATTAAAAAGGTCATGTCGTTTCGGGCCTCGCCCCCCTCACCTTTGATTTATTTCTAGAGGGCACTTTAAAATGTTGACCAACTTTTATTGTAAGCTCTTTAATGTGAATTGTAATTTAACAGCTGATTACATTCAGATTAATTAATTTTAAAAGCCAGATAGTAAACAAAAATAGATCTCTGCCACTTCATAATCCACATTCACGTGCTGTATGTGAGTTTCACTCATTCAGAATCATAAAATGCGCAATTTGCGCACGGGCCCACCTCGTCTCTAATTCATATTCAGGTTAAAATACCCACTATGTGAGATCCCTGCCTCAAATAGTGATTTAGTGATATTGAAAGGTGAAGAAATATCGAAGATTAACTGGCCAAAAGCAGTTACTATATTCAAGTTCGTGGTCTATCTTTCTTCTAAAGATCCTTCTTTCGCAACAGATCCTCTCAACACCGATTTGTCCCGTTCACGTTCAAGACTTTCCTTCAACCCCAATTGGCCGCTCCGCTCCGCAGTGCCTAGTACATGAGCCTCAGCCCCGGCCGGCCGCACGTGTGCTCGCCCCGCGCCGCCCGCGGCCCCGTCACGTCTCGACCTTTGCTCGACCCCGGCTCCCGGGGCGACCCCTCCAATCGCTGCCCCCCCACACCCCCTCCCCCCATCCCGCCATTGTAGCCGCCCCGGCCGCGGGCGCTGCATTGTTGCCGGGAAAAACCGAAATTATTATTACCGGCGGTAACCCGGCCGCATTGTATGTTAAACACGAGCGGCGGCGGCGGCGATGCTGCTACCGACGCTCGCCCCCCGCCCTTCGCCCCCCAAGCTCGGACCCCCTGCGAGACCGTGCTGCCCCCTGGCGGACCGGCCATTGTTGTGCCGATTGTATCGCGGACGAGTTAATTTCGGAACGTTAATCTTCGCGGAAATATCCGGCCCGAGTGCAATCTGGAGTGGTGCAGATTCGGTCAGATCGGAGAGGACGCTCAAAATAGTATATTTCCACGTCAGCAAATGAAAACAATTAAGTGGTGGTTAACAATTAGAGTATTATTTAATTAATTCGAAAATTGATGGAAAGTAAATTTACCAAACAGGGTGAAACATATATTAATGTGTTCGTAATAAGTGAACAAAGTCAGGTTACCAGTTATGTCACTAGACTATACAGTAGTGTTTTTATTTTTGTATTTTGTGTCTATCGACGCCAGTGGCATTTTTTAACGTTTTTTTACGGGGGACGTTCCAAACCCCAGTCTTGTTACTATCTAACATCGACCAGTTGTTAGAAAGCATCATTAATTAATAGCCCAATGACAAATGGCAACTGGGTCCGGAATCGATCCTTTAAAAAGCTACTAACTTTCCTCAGGATCGAACCGGCAACCTATGGATTCAAAGGCGAGCACTATAACCATTCAGCCACCCAGGAAGATGTATATTGTATTGTTTTCAAATTGACTTTATATACTACTACGCGTATAACCTGAAATGATCTAAAGTGAACTCATAGTTGTTTTAATTTATACGAATTAACCATATTTTTTCTCATCTTTTAATTATTTATTTATTTTAATTTTTGTTCAATAGGTGCATGACGTAGTAATTAGCGCCGGACTTCAGGATCATGATCAGGATCATCAGGAACGATGTCATGGGTTTGAAATAGTATGTTTTCAACCCATAGAACTGGATAATGTTCTGCCCGACAGTTTAATCAGTCCATTGCCCTGTATCTACTGTAGAGGCTAAGTCCGTGACCTTAAAATTATACATTCCAAGAAAAAATGCTGACAAAACCGAATATATCCCGTTTTTATAAGACATTTTATAAACTTCCTCATCCGTGATGTCGCCCAACCTAAACTGCATTTAGTAATAGAATTCAACAATTTCAATGACGGGCGCGAATGTAAACATTCTTCTATAGGCCTACTATTCAGAACCCACTAAAAAGTAGGGCCTACACAGTGCCATTGCATTCCAATTCTAATGATTTATCTATTTAAAATACACGCCATGATCAAGATGAAACTAATTCCACCAGTCAATACCAGTTCCAATCTGCGGAAAATTGGTTCATGAATGTTAATCCGGCCGGTTAATGGAAGCTCCGTGCGCGGGCTCGGACCGATGAAGACACATTTCATATCAACTCTGAGGTCAAGGTTGCAGACAATGTTTAAAATTACTATAAATAACCCCGTCATTGGAACGGTAATTAGAACTATCGCGCCGCGGGCCTCGTGTAATCGCTGCACAGGATATTCCAGTTCTGTTCTCTTTGCTCCGCCGTCACATGCGTGTTAGGCACGCAAATTAATTTCTTGATTTATCTCTATATTTTAAACACGTCTTGCATAAAAATGCTTAGAGCTTGTAGTTTGTTTTATGTAAATTTTTCCTGGAAGGTTATTCCATGTTCGAATTTTTATTAATTTAATTATGTGAGTACATAATGCTTCAAAAATCCTACTAATATCACAGTAATAATCACTCAATAGTTTTGCAAAAGTGACCCAATAAAACAAAGTTATCTTATCGATCTCTAAATAAAAATAAACGTACAAACAATCTTTTTTAATTTAGTTAATTTTGTACAGCTAAATATTTTAGATATTACCTTTTTGGGCGACCTAGTATAAAACCATTCAAATAATACGATTGGTAAGTTATGTCATGGTTATAGTAACTAATATTTACACGTTTTGATGGTGAAGAACCATAGAAAAACATTTTGTGATCAGAAATTTCGGTAATTCAGCAGCCTGCATACTACAGTAAGTGAATAATAAAATGCATTGCTAAATTTGTGATATTTTACGATGTCAATGATGTTGCCTGAATTCATAACATATCAATGCATAAATTACGTATTACTCGAACAATTTAATTGACATTGGACTGCTATACGAACTATAATACGAGTATTTATCTGTAACATAAGACTGTCGATAATTCATGAAGGAACAAATACGACGATATGAAAGGACTCTGTGGTTTGAGATTTACCAAACGATTTGTAATCTGAAGTGACTTTCGGTAAGAGTGGCTGCGGTGTACCGTCGGGATCGGTGCAGTCCTGGTACTGTATTACCTAAAATAATTTTTATTTCTATGTTCACGGGCCTTACAGCACTAACATTTCAACTTTATTTCTACAAAGCACACATAGGTTGGCACTTACTTTAACCACCAGTTTCACTCCACACTCTACGCCCAAATCACCCATCACCCTTTTCAAAGTATTTCGTAAGGTAACACGAGCCGGCGCGGCGATGGTCTGGCGTTACGTGAAGGGTCAAAATATGTGGGTCAATCACCCAGAGTCGAGAAAAGGGAAAAGTAAATGGCGCAAATGTTAGCTGAAATGTCGCCGCTCTCTGCCCTCGCAAAGGACCTTACAGTCGACGGTCCACTCTCTCGCTTCCGGTATACACCATGAGGCTGGGCCGGAGCGATACACCAGGAGCAGGAGGCATGGATCAAGTTTGAAATGTAATCATAAAAAGAGGAAGAACTGAAAAAGGAAATTGTTTGCGAAGCATTGAAAAGCGCGCTTGATGTGCGCGTGTCATTAAAAGCCACCTGAACGTAAAATGTATACAGAAAGAATAGATTTGAAACGAAAATATTATCGCATTTCAGCATTAATATGGTTTAAATAAAGTATCTCCAGCAAACTCTGTAATGTGTTGCGTTCTTTCGTAAACGTCAACATTATATTTTAACGAAATGACTTTTCTAAAACACATTTCAAGGTAATCTTCAAGCTAATCCCGTGTCGGAACCTCGCAATAGCTCTTCGTTTTGACGTCTTCATAAAAGCAAACAACACCCAATTAGAAATAACAAATTTCCATGATGAATTCGCTGAGGTTTGTTGTTTCAGAGATAATGTTTAACCCTACTGACAATGTTCTTTTATCACCTTGAAAAATCTGAAGGTAAACATCTGGCTAAGAGGACGAAAAGGATTGAATCGACAGCTGGAAATGGACAAAAAATCGGCCGAACGAAGACAAAGGGTATTTTTAGCGGCGGAGCGTTTTTGTCCGCCAGAATTATCGGGAAGACACTAAAGTCAGTTTTTAGTTGGGTTCAAAAACACCGCGTCCCGAGGGCAAAGGGCCGACCCGAGGTGAGAGCTTGCAGGTACGGCAACATGCTTGGGCGATGGAAGGTAGCCACAAGATTGGGTCTTGTCGGAGAACTGGCAACTAAACTTATAGATTTACTGCATTCGGTTGATTCCAAAAGTATTTTTGCCTAAACTTCCGAAATAAACCATTCCCACAGAAAGAATTTTCTTAAATGAAATTTTTTAATTCAGGAATTTACGCAAGGTAGATTAATGGTTAGAGTACAACGAAGAAAATCCGTAACTTAATGGGTGAAAAGCAAACAATAGAAAGCGTAAAATTATTTGCATGAAAATATTACAAGAAATGAGTAATTAGAGTATCGAGAAAACTCTGCATTCAGTAGGCCTATCATACACACCAGGAGTCGGCAGAGCGTGAAATAAATGCAGCGAGAAGCCAGGTTGATCATCACTGTCGGCGACAACCATCGATGGTCGGGAATAATCGATGATGCGATCACAAATGAATGCAGTTAGTAGTGATGCGATAATCATTGTCGGTATTCAGGAGTAACCGGTGTTGCGATCTCGAATACCCGCGATTACTGAGATATCGATCAGCCTCAACAGATACTGCTATAGCGGGCCGCTTATCGCTACTGAATGTCCTTGGGGAGGAGTCTAATGAATTAGCCTCTCTGGTAATTTATTTAACACGGAAAGTTAAATACACGTTAAGGTTTGATTAATAGGGTATTTTTCGAGACAAATCATCGCCGCGATTTCCGCGGTGGTCCCGTCCCCGGTAGCGGCCTCGGCAATACTTGTCTCCATTCGGGGGGAACACGGTCGTTTCTCATTTCTGGAAACCATTCGTCACATGGTCCAGAGTGGCCACTTTCCAGACCGAGGGCCGATGTGAAATCGAGATATCGATGTTAAAATATCGATTGTCCCGTGGTCGCGGTTGTAATTAGCTCGATAATTTGGAGCAGCTGTGAGGGGGGGGCTCTTGACAGCCCAATTTAAATATTTTGACATCCTGACCGAATGGGACCAGTTTTACACTTTTTTCCAGTCGCTCCCAAAAGCCCCGAGTGAAAAGTATTTTGGGAGCGATTATATCTCGGAATTTGGAAACTGCGATCTTTCCGGAATTATTTAATTGCTGTAGGATGCAGTCGTAATTTTTCAGACGACACGAAGAACTCGGGTTTCTAGGTGTTTATTAACTCGTGACCTGAGTCGTAATTCTGAAGATGTCAACAGATTTCTCAAGGTTGGGATTACAGTTAATGTTTTTACAAACATAAATCCAGATGAATCGTGTTTAGCTTCTGCAATCCAAATATTTTTCGATACAATTTCAAATATTTACTTAGACAAAGAAAGGTTAACAAAGAGTACCGGTACTTTATTACAATAATAAAATTTAGAGTTTTCTTATATTGTGAATTGAGGGGTTTTTCGCCATGATTTTGAAAAATTAACAAAAATGAAGTACGGTAAGTTTCTGATTCATATATTAGGGGAAACACCGTTAGCTAATTTTACTCTATATCAAGAAAAAACATAAACATAAAGTTTTGGATTGATAAATAAATCTGTTGTATTAATTTCCTTCGCTTTATAAGGATTTTTAATCTTTTGTATTTATAAAGAATTTTATAGTAGGTATAAATTATACTAGATTTTGAAACATTTATGGCCTATAGTTTCAATGCACATTGGTTTTACCAATCTGAAATGAGGTAGCAATCATTTAACAAGTTTTTTCTTGGTTAAACATATGACGTTATTTACAAACAAATGAAACTAAATTTTAGGTTAATGTCAACGCCACTTGTAAATAAAGTTATTTACAACAAGGATGCCCAATTCAGTGAACGTAACTACTGTATCGCCAGTTATCGAACCCATCGAATTCATGTACGTCGTCCTAGTGTACATCATGTTGGATGACAAAGGTTTCCGCTTCAACAACCCGTGCGTGGGCGTCCTGCTGCGCCCCAACCTGGTGCTGACGACCCTCAGCTGCCTGGAGGTGTCGGTCCACGGCGCTATCGACACCGAGCTCATGTTCATCTACCTCCGCAACTCCCAGGTGCTGCGGCCTGAGAGGATTTTCGTCCCGGAGAAGACGACAAGCTCCAACGTGGCGCTCATACTCTGCGAACCATCCAAGATCGAGCAGTTCCCCCAACTTCCGGTCAAGGAGTTCAGTATAGATGATTACCGGTACTGCACGCTGTGTGGCTTCGGGACGGATGAAAAAGAGATCAAACTAGATGCGTTCAGGGCGATGACGATGAACTCGACAGAGATGCAAATGTGCGGAAGAAAAGGACAAGGAAAAGAATGGATATGTCTTCACTTCAAAAACGCGATTCCTTGTCGAGGAGATGTAGGAGCTCCTTTAGTCTGCAATGGCACCATCCACGCGATCTTCAACCCCAAGATAGTGCCCTGGGGGCCGCCCAAGTGTTTGGACACTTACGGCGCCGCGTTCACCTCGGTCTACGCGCTGGTCCCCTGGGTGGGCAGGGTGAACAAATCCGTGGACATCCCCGTGATGGCGGTCCTCAACACCTCCTGGTGGTGGATAGCCACCGGGGTGACGGCGTTGACCATCACAGCCGTCATCTACCTGGCACTAATGAGGTACGTCGAGTGGAGGTGCGCCAAGATGGAGGAGGAGGAGTTCAGAGAGGACAGGGAGCGAAGAGTGATCTACGTCAAGAGCAGCGAGATGTCCAGGATATCCAAAATGTCCAGGATGTCCGCCAGGAAACTGTGGAATGAAGAGTCCAGAGCGAGGCTGAACGTTCACGATAACCGGCCACCAGTGTAGTGGAACAATGAGAGAAATGGGAATAGGCTAGGGTACTTTAACTGTGATTTTAGACTTGTTCAAACAGTAGCGGGAAACAACCAACAGTTATGTATAGACTTCTTGGTAAGATATTTGTCTAAGCCAAAAATATACACATTTATACAAACCCAAACTATATTGTAATTTTAAAAAGGCTCCGAAATGAGTCTTTATATTTTCTGCGTGATTAAATATTATTTCACACATAAGAGTTTTCAAAAGCATTAAACTATTCACTAAATGATGATCAAAATTTCAATTCCTTTCAATTCCATCTGGCCCAATTAATGATTATCATTAATTGTTGCACCTATATCTTTGCTTTCGCTTTCTGTACAGCCATAAGTTAGGTAGGCCTACCAAATTCGTTAAAGCACATCTGATCTTGCAATTCAGTTAAAATAAATCATTTCGACCTCAATAGAATGTGAATAACTGGACATCCAAAACACAAAACCACAGTCACCTACCACAATGGAACTGGTTTGATTCTTCGTCAACCAATAAATCCGCGTTTCACCACATGAGACCCAACCTAAACAAACTAAACTCCACAGAACACGCAGGAAGTACTAAATTCACCTAAATGTAAATCTAGCTTCGAATTAGTATCCTCACAGATCGCTCTGCCCCTGTCGTATCGCCGACCGAATTACCATTCCGGATATTTTTCACAGCGGCGCAGGCTCCTCCGCGGACAAGTTGAACAAGTATCACAGCCTACTGCATCAATTATCGGCCCGAAGCTCCGTAGGCGGTGTATAACGACCAGGTGACACTGTCTGATCTTCCACCGCTGCTCTGATTATCTGATCGAGGTGGCGGTGGCAGTGGCAGCGGTCACTTCCCGCCACGGCCATCGCCATCGATGGTTACAGAAGGCAGTGGCTTTCTCCCAGACTAGATCCTCTATCAGAAGATCGCTCGGACACCGATAACAGGCCACTTGTATGCCGAGGTCACTATCTAGGGATGGGCCGGATCTACAATTGTCCGTAGTTGGGGTGAAGACGTTCGTTATTTGTTTTGACCAAAAGTTGATACAATTTAACAATTCTTCGAGCTTTAAGTTGTAAAACACACTTATGTGAAGTAGTTAACATATTTTTCATTAACATATCCCTAGAAAGTAAGATTACGTTGGCGGAAATCATTTCGTTTCATAGTTCGTCGTAGCCGTATGTCCATGAAAAACACTATTGATAATTTAAAGGCCATTAATTTCGATTAAATCAAATAATCAAATAATCAAATTGGTGTATTAGACTGAATGACAATTGCTCAATGCCAGGGTGTATCCTCATAACAAAATACTGTAGCATACTTTAGCAGACTAATAAGAATAAGAAATCGATTCAAACTTTTTTTGTGAACTTACAAACAATTTTGGGAAACCATCCAAATCCACGAATGTTGGAAAATTTCATCCCCACTTTAATTTCACGCCTCGTTAATTATTGTAGACGAAACGGCCAATGCCAATTTCCGAAACAAATCGGTCGGATTGGAACAAGCGTAAAGTTGAAATCCAACTTTTTGAACGGTGGCCAAATGGTCCACGAAAGGCGTTCTCAATTGAGACATCACAGAACGGAAGCTGGTGACATTTATCTCCACCATTTATAAATGTCAAGGCACCGTTTCCCGTACCCATTACGATCCCATGACCAACGGCGTTAGTAGCTAAACACACAGTTGCGCGGACCATTACGAAATAATCACCGGCCGCCCACTTAATTACCATTGCGCCGACTATACATTTGCGCATGCGCATTTCGGGTGACCCGCCGCGGCGCATGCGCGATACATATGTATGAGCGCTGCGTCCCCGGCGCGCAGGCGCAATGTTACGTTGTTTACATTTAATTGCGCCGTAATTGATTGATAAGCGCGGTTTTTCCTCGGACCGGTTTTTGCCCGATTGATATAGTTAGGCGAGATTGTGATACGTTTGCCGATTACGCCGTTTAGAACCGGAGTAATGACGGATAAATATTTATAAACGACTGTTTTATTTACCTTCCCGCCGGTAATTGGTTTCATTTCTCTCCGTGGACTCGCGATTAGTCTCTGTGAGTCCGCGTTCTATTGATATTGCGCATTCCCGATGTCTCGTAACTCTCGGTCTTCATACACTCTGTACGGTGATTGCTTGTGCTGTGGCAGGACAGTTTCACTGGTTACGGAGAGACAAGACATGCTTGATGTTCAGTTGGCTTACTTCCATGATGATTACATAACAGAATCTGATTTAAGTGATTTATAAGTGCAGAGCTCTATCACTCTGATTCATTGTACAATAAGGTACAATGCGCAGTTAAATCTATAACTTACTGCGGCGCAGTTTCTCGAATACATACCTGAAACAAGAAAATAAATAGGTCAAATTCAAATTCACAAAAGGATTGTTAGGCTACAAGAAAAATGTTAAAGGAACAAACAAGTATGATCAACAGTTTATTATATGTTAATACTATAGAACATGTTGCATCTGTCAATGTGATGCCGTCAATGCAACATGAGTATAGATAGTGCTAAGAGGTTCTACCGACCAACTAGCTAATCTAACAATCTCGGATATAAAATTCCGTTATATTGTATTTCCCGTCTATTAAGAGTCTTCATCACCTTTGGCAAAATATCCATCGTACACTCTGATTTCAATCACAACTGTCCTAGTACAGTCAGGTGCGCCCAACTAGGGCGAGGGGTGAGGCGCGGGTACATTTCTAAAAACATCGGACTGCGACGTCCCACACACGCACGCGCAGACTCGCTACAATGAGAGTTCGGCCAGTCCGATGCTGTTGCAGTGTTGTCCTGTCTACATTTGAAGAGTATTTTAAAATTATTATTAATACTAGGCTCGAACTTTTCCATTTCAATATAGCCGATTAACATTTTACAGCGATTACAATTAATTAATGGTTTTCAATTATTATATTAGCTATAGCGTTTGAACAGAACATCCGATTTAGATTAAATTTGGTTCAGGAGTGTAAGGCAGTATCTACTTGAATGAGTTCGCGAACCAGAATGATCAGTCAATACAGAAACTAAACAAAATAAGTAATTTTAAAATGATGGAACTAAAGTAATTATTTTCTTTAGAATAATCTGACGCAACGTAGGCTATAGAGGTAACCCCCGCACACAAAAAACACTTAAGTTGACACCCACTAACAAAGGACATATAATCAACCTCTTGTAATGTATGCTAAATTGCGTATGGGGCCTATATTGATAATTTTATTCGAATTAACCGAACTATGAAAGAGTTATACGAGTTATACTCGTATACTTATAACTCGTAATATACTTAATTAAATAGCCTAATTAAAATTACAATTTTGTTTACTAATTGCTTGGAACCATGAAGTTTCTATTTATGTTTCTAGCCTCAGTGTTTGAAAGTCGAAACATCTAGCTGTGTTTTTCGGTGCCGCTTTTTTACAACAGTAAGTTAAATTTGTACAGCATAATAGCTTCACTGGATTTTACTTTTAATGTTTTTTTTCTGTAAAGCAGTATAGAATAATTGTAATTTGAATGACATGTGCGACCGTACCTCTTTTCTCTCAGACCATGGAAGGCTCTAATTAAATAGTGGTCAATGAGACTCTGGCCCAGAGTCTAAGAATAAAATACCTAATCAAAGTAATTAAATATAGTAATTAAATCAGCCGATCATAATTTTGAAAATTCAAAGAAAAGAAATTAGAAAAGAAAAGAAAGAATTCTTTGAAAATTGCAAATGTCAGTATTTTATTAGAACAACTATAGGCTAACAAAATATTCCGGATGATGATGAAATCTGCTCAGATGAGATAATTTTTCCCTAATAAAATAAATAATTTTTCCCTTATAAACAGAACTGTATAAGATTTATTTGTCTTTTTAATTGCTTCATCATCACGTTATCCTATTGAGAACTGAACAAATCAGTGTACCAAATTTCAACTCTCTTGCGTATCGAAAAAATTGATGATTAGTAATGAATGAGTGAGGGATTTGTTTTTTAAGGTGGCGACTCACTACCTGACTTTTCACCGGACCGAGCATTGTACCGAGCAAAAACAAACAGCAAGTCCGGAAGTGTGTCAGGGGTCCGTACATCGGACCGAGCGCACTGGAGGCTGTTTTGAGGCGAAACATCAAAGAAAAGATTGGTCAGGTGGACGGTCCGATGTACGGTAGTGTGTCAAGGTCAATTTTGCTAAGAACGCCGTACCGAGCGTGGCCCCGAACGCTCGGGATGGAAAGCCCCCCTCCCTTCTCCACCCCATCATCTAGCGCCCTGACTCACGCTCTCCCTATCCCTCTATAAACTTCCTTCGCCTCGCTTGGTGGATTTGTCCGGTACGATGCTCGGTCCGATGTCTTGTTTGGCGAAATGTTCGTAGTAAATTTACGTCCCTTTATGATGTAATGTACGGGAGGCCTACGATGCTCGGTCCGATGTCTTGCTCGGCGAAATGTTTGGAGTAAATTTAATTTCCCTTTACGATGTAATGTATACGGTACGATGCTCTTTTCGATGTCTTGCTCGGCGAAATGTTCGTAGTAAATTTACGCCCCTTAACGATTCAATGTCCGGTACGATGCTCGGTCCGATGTCTTGCTCGGCGAAATGTTCGGAGTAAATTTACGTCCCTTTACGATGTAATGTCCGGTACGATGCTCGGTCCGATGTCTTGCTCGGCGAAATGTTCGGAGTAAATTTACGTCCCTTTACGATGTAATGTTCGGTACGATGCTTGGTCCGATATACGGTCTGATGGGAAGTCCAGTAGTGTGTCGCCGGCCTTATAAGCAGCACCTTAAAAAGGAATTTCCTTCAGGTGGTATCTGGCGGAACCGTATTCCGCGCACTTCCGGTGTTACAGTATTTGTTAACACTGCCATTAGAAAAATTGATGAACGGTTTAGGCTATTTATTTGTAAGATTAAAATTTGAATCTCATCTGTGAGAAGTTGAAAATAAACTTACACATTACTAGTTTTCTGTATTATGTACTGTAAAAACCAGTATAGTGCAAATAATGTACTGCTCGTTTTGAGTACATAAAAAATAATCGCCAATAAACCATAGTGCTGTATAAACACACGTGTTCTAAAATTGAATTGTACGAGTAATTTAGATGGATAAAGAAGTATTCAAATAAATACAAGGAATGTGTCCCCCAACATCACTGAGTGATTTATAATGCGATAATGTTTGTGCGTGTGTGCTTGTGTTAGTGAGAAAGACGACGTTTGCGAAAAGGCTAGTAGCGCCTCGAACGGACGAATTCCCAGACCCCGTTTTTGCTCAAAACATGCGTTCGTAGTCCCCTGTTTCGGACGCCATTTTTTAACCGATTTGACTGAAAGTGGTCTTAAAGTGTTCAGAAAGAGTGCCTGCGTGGTTCTTGTACCTCGATAGTTCGATAATTTTCCTTAAAAGTATTTAAAAAAAATGTTAAATATCTAGTAATTTTCTCCTTTTTTAACTGTATTTTTAAGTACTACCGAGTACGTTTTTTATTATTATGAGGTACAAGAACCACGCAGGCACTCTTTCTGACCAGTTTGAGACCAATTCCAATAAAATCGGTTCATAAATGTCGTCCGAAACAGGGGACTACGAACGCATGTTTTTGACGTTTTTCGCAGGGGTGATGAAGACTCTTAAAGGTTCTTGTTGAAAGAAATCAAATTATGAAATCAGAAAATCTAAATAATGTCTTAAGCATAACAATTCAGTTTTAGAACGACCCTTTCCTACACATTTTCTCTAAAAGCTTCTCTTCCCAAAGAAGGTTTTCACGACTCCCTGTCCGTCTCTCACGTCCCCGACACCGTTACCCCATCGCCGCGGGTACGGGAAAGCCTCCGCGACGACCCGGGACGCCGCGCCGCGTCCCGCCGGGACAAAGCCTCGATCCCCGGGACGTGCGCGTCCGACGCCGCTCATCCTATTTTCCACGCATGTCCACTCCACTTTTTCTGCCAGAGCGCAACAAAGCGCTGCCCGCTGCCCGTCGCCACGTACCCGTGGACGTGGGCGTGCCGCAATAAGTGAAATGTGATCCGGGATTCGCCATAGCTGAGGCCATGACGGCCCGGACTGTGATGCAGGTGGGCACGCGGTCTAATTGCGGACTGTTCACAATAATTTCTTATTCCTCTGCGGATTACCGTCCACTTGAAGGTATGAAGTCGCCGACCGATTTCTTATTTTTGTCACAAGCAGTTCAGTCTACAATCTACACTTCCCGACAAACTAGAACAACGAAAATGGTATAATCATAAAAAATGTACATTCTATATATTGCTAAGGTTAAGCAAACATTTTTTATAAGTTGAAAAGAAGACAAGATTTTACTGTATCGGTCGGTCAATGTATCCAATACTTTTGAACATAAACCAATAACAAATTGAAGGAATATTGTCGGCTGACCGGCTGTGCTTCTAAAACCCCAGTACCGTACGAAAAGATCCGAAATCGATCATTTAATCAAGTACTTCCTGAACTTGATGAAAAAATTAAAACCATGGATACAGTAGGTAGGCTTAGGAGAATTGAATCACAAGAGAATCGATTGAGCAAATAATTTGATGGTTTCTATGATTAAGATGCCTTGAAAAAAATATTCTTCACAATCATTTGCATTCATTTATCAATGATCCTCTGGATTGTTCATTTATTGAATAATCTTCCAACAATCTTAATAACGCCATTTAAAATATGATAGGCCTATTATTTTATTCCAATGGAGTATTCAATACTTAAAAAGTAACTAGATATTTGATTCTTTTCACTACTATCCCATAATTATATTCAGTGGCTGCATTTCTGCGGATCCACAGGAGTATGAAGAATCATTTGATCGCCAGTAGGACGATGATCAAGTGGCAATGACGAGCGAAACGTGCGAAGAGTGATGGTGATTCTGGTGGTCATCTTGATAACTGTACTTGTACTTCGGGGAATTTGATCGTTCCAGCTGTGTGTTCGGCAATGCAGAGAACAAAGAGGAAATTAAGGACCATGATCAACTGACGAGTTACAATTTCCTCTGTGGAGGTGTGGAGCCAAATGAGTGACCACTTGGACTATCTAATGAGTGGGTCGAATGTTGATACGTATTTTCCTCTAAATAGAAGTTAATGTTCTTGTTTCGAAGAGGTGCTTCCTTTGTTCCTTTCTTCGTTGATGGTCCACAATGGTAAAACGAATTTGTCAACAAACGTTCAACTGGATGTTCAAAAAATATCAATGCCAATGCTACAAGGGATCATTTCCGTGGAGGAAACCACGTATCCCATAGATTACAAGTATATCACGGTAGTAATATGAACGGCAGCGTATCCCGGAGCGGTGAGCGATGCTATGCAGCAGCAGCAGGGAGGAAACGGACGCTCGCACGTGTTGATGCAGCGGCCGTGGCCTGCAGCAGTAGCTGTGATGTATGGGCGGTAATAAAGCCAGGCCTCGGACCCCGGGGCCCGGGGCGGGTCGTCCACGGCGGACGGGGCTCCGCCGCGCTGGCCTCCAGAGCCCCTGAGAGCGCTCGGCCAGGGAAGAGAGAGACCAAGAGCTGGGACTGGGGAGCTGCGTTGGGTCTTGAGTGATGACAGGGTTAGAAAAGTGAGGCGTTAAACATTCGTTTGGTTACCGGTAAATTGCCTTGAGATGTGGATATTGTTTCTTAAAAGGAAAAGGAAATTCTTCTTTTGAGAGCAATTCAGACATAGAGATTCTTGATTCGAAGAGAAAATGCATTGGAATGTAGATAATCGATGAATGCATTTAGTGTATTCATGAGTAAATGTAATGAGATAGTTGCATCGTTGCATCAAAATACCAGAGTTGCCGCAAACAAGTGTATTGAGATATAGATTCCATAGTAAATTGCCTTCTACGAAGTACAGTACCTTCATCTTTGAGGAGACCCCTAAATAATATGTATATTTTTTAAGTCAGCAGTCTTCTTCCGTGAACGGATGATTCCGTTTTGATAACATCCCTATCGTAGTATAAACATTTCTCATGTGATCAGGTATTACGAAAAAATTAACCAATTGCTCCTAAATGACGAAATAGGTGATATAAATAGTTACTTGAGTTGAAAAATTGCTTCGGTTCCCCTAATTTGTCCAGAATTTTTAAAATGCCGCTCCATTCATTCCAAAAAGCGGCGTCGACATTAAACCCTGAATGTTGCCACTCTGGTTTACCTCGTTGAGCAAGGCCCCCAAAATTTCATCCTGGTAATTCTGCAGGGCAATAACGTTAATCGTGTGAAACATACAGCCGCTTATCTGGAATCACCTTTTAATTCAGCGCGATTTAACGCGGCGTCGCTGCAGGTTGGGGACATCCTCGTATATCCGGCCCTCGTATATCCAACCGCATCGTATATCCGACGGGTCGCCGGGTCACCGGAGTCCTTGAATCGAGTATCTGCTCATAGCTCTGAGACGTGTTGGCCGAGCAGCCGTCGCCGTCGTAAAGAATCGAGGAATTAGCGCTGCTGGAGCTGGACGGCGACGCGATGATATTTCTCACGGGACTTGCGGTTTCTCACGCTCTAGTAATGATTTGCAAAGCAATAACATTCAATGTACAAGGCCTCAATGATGATACGAAGGTTTTCTAGGTTTGTTGCACTTTTTCATGAAGCTCTTGGTCCTCACTAAAGATTACGAAAAAAGAGACCGATAGCAAAGCTCTCAAGACTACTGTACATTAAAAATAACTTGTCTAAAAATTTAGAATCATTTTTAAAATCCAACCCAATTCATATCTAAAACTTCATTTTAAAAGCAGTATTTTCGTTACAACAGCTTTTTTCCACAGTTTAGAACAAATCTCTATAATATTCGTGTAATTTGAAGAGCTATGCGTAAAGTTGTTGCCAAGAAAAATTAAATTTGCACCACTTAGTCTCGCACCTCTTCAACCTCATCATGCTTCTCGCATTTGAATCATGTGTTACATGTATATTCCAAGCGTTAATTCTTATTTTTACGGTAGGGTTGAGGATTAATTCACTTGATTTTAAGCACCAAAGTAACACTAATTCTTTTATAACTGAAATGTCTTCTACCTAAATACTGGGCCTTGTATCCAAATCTACTTTAACTTCTTTAATCAGGCGAACTAGACTAGAGGACTGGAGGATTAGTTTACTCTTCTGCTTTTCATGCTTTCTCGGCAGTTGCTAGATCTGTGACGGCTAATCGAGGTACACATTGCTATGAGTTTTAAAGGTTTCTACGAAAGTAGACTGTTCTGCAAATGTCAACCAATCGGAAAATTCCGCTAACTTTGGGTTGACCTGAAAGCAGAAACCTCTCAATCATCCAAGAAAAACAATTCGCAAATAAAAATTTCTTCAAATTTAAAGTAATAGTTTTTCCACACATTGGAACAGCCTGACCCAATTCATCGGTGCCGATCCATCGTCCATCCGCAACCCCGGCCACCTTGGCGGGGGCGGGTCCGGTGTCTGCGACTGATTCGCACTTCCAGCGACACGACATGACGAGCGGCGAGCGCGGAGAGCGGACGCGCGCCGGACAAATTAGAGACGGACAAAGCAAAATTGGAATACGGAATCGGAAATTACAACCGGGCAGCGGCTAATTGCGGGCGATCTGTAATTTGGAGCAGAAGGGGGCAGCGGGCGGCGGGCGGAGGGCTGTGGGCTGGGGACACGTGGGCACGAGATTATATCCGCGGCGGGCACGCGGGAATGGTAACAGACCACCTGCGAGACTGATATGACCGTGTAGTAGCGGACGGGCAAGGAACGATCCAAGGGGAAGACTCAAAAAGTGAAGGAGACAAGGCATGGTAAATTCATCGATGTATACTACTGGATTGCTCGCGCTCGTGTTGCAGCGAACCGATTCGCGGTCCGGCCGAGATGAGCGCTGGTGGGCAAAAGCGCCGGCCGCTAACACGGGCAGGATAGGGAAAATCGTGACGCGCGCTTACTAAAATTACATTTTTAAGGCAATGAAATTTTTTATATACACAAAATCTTTTGATTCGTGTTCTCAAGTATATTCTGCTTCCATAGACACACATATTGGCTACTATTTATCGTTATTTTAATTTTAAAATTAATTCAAACTTGGAATTTAAGTGAAATGTCATTTCCAATTGCTTCTATGAATGGATTTAACCCTTTGTAAATTATGGCAATTATTTTAACCATTTTCTCTTACTTTTTATTACAAAATCTTACAATTTATGAATTTAAAATAAATGTTTGATACATATTATTTTACACAATACAGTAACACAGTTTGTTCTATTATGAAATACAATGTAGCCCAGTATATCGACATTTAAAATTATATGTAACATTTAAATTTATTGATACAAATGTTTTTGTTGTAGTATACAATCCAAATTTCAAGATGACTATGTTTTTAGTACACGTTTATAAGTGTAGGGTGAGGTTACAAACAAATGAAAGTGGTAAGTTACATTTTATAATCATATACTTTATTGATCAAAGCTTAAAACTAACTTGTAACTTTTTATAACTAAAAACATCTAGGAATAGGCCTACTAAACATTTTTGAACAAAATTAGTTTGGTCAGTTTCTGCCTCAGACCAATACTGGGCAAATTGGCAGCACTGGTTGCCTCTTTGGCCCTATGATGCCCGATAATTTTCAAAAACAAGTTCCCAATCAACTTTACTAACAAAAGTCGATGATTAACCTCATCGACACAGTTTGAGGTATGACATTTAAAAACTGAGTATTTAAAAAAGTTGCAGGCTTGGTTTTAATTGGTTAATTAGTTTTGGTGTTTAATTGTTTATCAGTCTGAATGTCTGATAGCTTATATAGAAACTGGCAATCTTAAAAACATCTTCTGAAACTCTTACTAATCTACTAATCTAAAATTTTTTCTTTTAACTGCATGAATCCATTTTTGTAGCAGATTTTTGTCTTTTGGAAATCTGGGAACATATACAAACACATTCGTCAAAATATATTCGATAAATAGTTCATGGATAGTAAATAAAGTAAATATAACGTTATGTTTTGTTCGGTACCCTCTGACGACTTTGCTACAGGTAAAAAAATCTACTATACTACTCTAACATTCTACTACATTTAATAAATAACAAAACACATGGGTTCATGTTGATTTACATAGCTTAGACTTGTTAGTTATATTTATAATTAATTACATACACTTAAAATTATTACAACATTGAATTAGTAGTAATAATAAGAATGTAAATTATAACTAGCAATATAACATTTTTTTTTAACTAATTATACGTACCTGTGGAATTTTATGTCCGTCCCCTTCTTGTATCTGTTAGTACAATTGTAAGCTGTACAGGAAGCCACCATTGTAAATAAACATTTTTACTCAACAAAACTCTATCACATAGCCTAATTAACTGTTGCTTTAGGACTCAGGAGCAAGGACCCGACGCGACGACGGTTGTTGATGTAAACAAACACAACTCTTATCCACCCACTGCTTTACAGGGGGTTCAATATTTTAAAGTAAAAATTCCCTGTTTTCCCTCTTTCAAAAACATAATTCCCTTCTTTACAATTACAAGCAAACATGGTAAAATTATTTTAATTTCTTTGCGGTTCCTTGTCATTTGTAGCGGGTTTTTATATTCGATGTAACTGTTGAATTAACCCAATTATTTTGTTATGAATCGTTAATATTTCACGGCATTTTAATTACAAATGTCAAAATAAATTATTAATTAAAAATGTTTATTTGTACACAGCAACCAATAATTATCGAATGAACTATGAGATTTGTAGCTCCAGAAGCCCGCGGTAGCCTCAGTGAGATCACGAGGCTCAAAATGAACTTCGTCGCGCCACTATTATTTATTCGATTGCCAACGATCTAGTCATTTTATTGTAGGTTTCTTGATCAAATCATGAAATTCGTCTCATTGGCTACAACTTTCCCGCTGAAAGTTTGTTTCTGACCCAAAAATAAAAAAAATCCTCGCTTAGTGACTTTTCCATGTCCGACTAAATTGATTCTCAAACATTTCCACCTTTAATAATTACCTTTAGTTTAGGAACTAAAAAATATTTATACTGTTGGATTCAATATTTAATATAGAAACGGAATATATAAATTTCAATGCACTTTAACCACTCTGTTGTAGTACAGGAGCGTGTAAACGGCGGCGCGCACTGTCGTTGAAATGACGCTGATTCCGCAGTTGCCCACCAGCGCTATCCACGCCGGACCGTTTGGGGCCAATTTAGAGTTCAATCCAGTAGTATACATCGATGGGTAAATTTGATTTAAAATTACCAAAGTCAGTAAAGAGTAATGGATGCATTTGAGGGGTTCACTAAACTGTGATAAGCGAATTCTTGACTCACGATTGGGGTATGCCAAGAGACTAATAATAGACAAGCTGTCTTTGCAAAGTTATAAAATTTTCCAAAGGACGTTTTTCTCAAATTAAATTTGATCTGCTCATGATCAAACCAAACCCATAGGCCTTTACGATCGGACTGACAAACCCCCAATCATTAAGGGAACGTGCTCTTTCGACTGTCCTTAAAAACTTAACATTTTGGTGGTTAATGAAAGAAAATTTATTGGAACTGGAATTGGATGGGCTAGATAGGCTCTACAGTAATGTTGTTGATCAACATTTGTATTAATGAAAGAGTAACTAACTAGAATACAAAACAAATACATCAATCCCTACAACAAAACAGACTTGTTTAATTATTTGGCGGCTCTAAGACTAAAATAAACACGAGAGGGAAAAGCGTTAAAATAACGCGCGGGTGACGGGAGGGGAGAAGGGCGAGGCGACGCTGGATGATTTAAACCGCACGACCGAGTTTAACGTCGCAAATTAATTACGCCGGCCGTATTTCATCCGGGCGGACGTTTTGACCTTTATTAGAGTCGGGAGGAAAGTGAGATGCGCAGAGCAGCAGGTCGCGACCCTCACTGCGCATGACTACCTGGCACCAGGCACCACGCATGCGCAGAGTGTGGAACTGTCTCATACGCGGTCGCCAAGGATCAGCTGATCAGCAAACTGGAAGGGGGCGCACGAATATTATGCAGGAGGCATCTGGGAGGGCACCCCACATTGTTGTTGTCATTATATACAGTATCTATAAAAATATGAAGGACCATGAAGGTGTGATTTTGTCTCGTCTTTGCCTTGTAAGTAATAATTCTACACACCTGAAATAGCAAAGTTAAATAGGGCACACGCAGTCGCCTCATTTACAACTTAATAAATATGGACTTGAGTAACATTCACAATGGCGCAGAAGGGAACCAACATCATCACTTTTCACCTACGCATGGATTTTTACTGATGCTCTTTGCAAGATCAATTTTTGTTTGCAATTGAGGAGGTCTATGTAAAAAGGGCGTATGCCGGTATACGCCCTTTTTGCGGAGATGGCGTTTTCAGATTCCTTGTGTTTTCATTTGTAAGTCTGTGAAATTTCATGTTTGTATCTCTTTGTTTCACCTTCTACGGTCTGATTGTATCAGATGATGTTTAGGTCTATGTAAAAAGGGCGTATGCCGGTATAGCGCCCTTTTTGCGGAGATGGCGTTTTCAGATGCCTTGTGTTTTCATTTGTAAGTCTGTGAAATTTCATGTTTGTATCTCTTTGTTTCACCTTCTACTGTCTGATTGTATCAGCTGATGTTTAGCCCGCCTATGTAAAAAGGATGTAATGTCTATGTAAAAAGGACTTATAAAAACATGTCTATGTAAAAAGGGCGTATGAAAAACATGGCGGCAAGCCATCTCCTGAAAAAGGGCATATGTAAGCATTTTTTGCAAAATTAATTTCTTTAATATTTTAAAATAAACACTCCTACTTGTAAATATAAAACGAATCACCGATTATTGAATATTATTTCATTAATAATAGTTTAAGTTGCCTAGGTTTCAGGTTAAAAGATACACTTGAATGAAGTTTTGCACACTCCATATCTCAATTGTTGGTTTTCAGACTACAGCCCTTTTTACATAGACCTCCTCAATAATACTTAAACTGTATCTTAAAAGCTATGATGAAACTAATAAGTCAACTAAAACGCGATGAATCCCTTTAAACTTACCCCCTTTAAAAATTAAAACTTAAAAAGAGAGCAGTTGGCATACCTATAACAACAGAAACTGTTGATAATTAATTGCTAAATATTAATAACTCGTAGATCAAAATTTTGAAAAGTAAATTTTATAATCCAAACAGTCAGAACAAATTCAGAATCTGCGAGCCGTTTCGAATTGTCAACATCTTCCTGCTGGTCGCGGCACGTAAAGTCTCTGGTCCCACGGCGGCGTCTCGGCGGTCCTCGGCTACCGGCTATAAAGCGGTTCGGTAGCGCCCATCACCATTTGCAGTTCGGACCGGACATGCCGTTTCCATTAGGCATTTAATCGCCGCTGAACGGGTCCGACCGGTGATCATCCCATCAGGCAACAGGAAGCTGCGACCCTCCGAACCTCGGAGCGACTCGGGTCAAACCGCGCGTTTGGGTCTCCCGCAGTAGAGTGGAATTTTATAGGTAAATTGAACCGGGTTTGCGGTGAAAGTGTTTTGGAAATGGAATTGCTGTGGGAATCCAGAAAAGGAGTAATTAGAATATATTAATCGAAAAAATTGAGAATATTTCAGGAGGCTGGAGACGTGACCACTTATCTCACAATGAATGAATATTTCAAGAAGTTGTAACTTTTTTTCAATCCCTGGGGTACTTTTTTTGTAGAAAAGATAAACACAAATTTTTGCTAACATGGATGTGAAAATACTTTTTACCTGAAATATTTCGTGAAAACATCCCTTATCTGAAATATTTAGTGAAAATATCTCATACGTGACACTTTTTCACGTAAAACATTATAACAACCTTACGTGCCTGGTATTAAAATAGACAAGGAAATAAATTTTCATAAGAGACAAAATATAAACTTTCTTTAAATTTGCCAGAGGCAGATAGATATCACACACTCCTGATCACTGTAACATTGTTTTATGAACAACAAGAGTTCATAAAAGTTCTAATAATATTTCTATTTGTCTCTGTATTAAGGGAAGGTGGGTTTTGATATACAAAGGTTTCGTTGGTTTCATAGGGCATCTGTGAACTTGAAGATTGATTAAGTTGCGTAAAAGATAAGGATTCTAGGTTATATGGGTGAGAACTCAGAAATACCTATACCAGGATTTTCCTCCGATTCCAACCAGATCATAACCAATCAAGCGACGACGGTCCCGTTGGGGACAACGACCACGACAATTTAATTGCTGGAAAGGTATCAATTTGGCGTCTCCGGTGGCACGCTCCGGTTGGCGCGCGGTCGCGAGTGACCCTGGCAAAAACAATATGATAACCGCGCGCGGTCGTGTCGGCTGGCGTTTTTACATAAATACCCCTCTACCACCGCCAATCACTGCATCTCTCGTCCCGCGGGCGCTATCCCCCAGCAGCCTCTTTGTTTGCTTCTTCTGCTCCGCGAAACACTGTCGCAAATTACAGACCGCTCTCCATTGTTCCGCTTTGCTCAAACCGTATGAAAATACCGGGAACGCAGCTTTACAGGCGAAGTATTATCTTGGCGATTTTTTACTGTGGCGAATTATAATTTTTAATGCACTTTTTAAGTGTATAATCATTTTTAATGTCTTTGCGATATTTAAAGTGGCCATCTGTGATGATAATGTGGTACTTTGTGGCATATGAATTAATTTCATGGTTTAATTTCGGAATGAATGAATTTCAGATAAATCTATATGATATTAATATTATGTACCATAATTTACCATAGAATGTGCTACGGTAGCTTTTATAGGAATTTCAAGATAGATCTTGCCTTATGTTACAGTACTTAAAAAGCACCAAGCTATTGGCACAGTTTTAATTGCTACATGCTTATTAGACAGTCTTTCAATCTATAATGAAATGGAGCAGTGGCATTTACTGAATCTTAAGATCGTAGATGCAGTTTTTAATTAGAATATATTTACGTTATTGTAGTGAAACTTCAGACCAAAGCCTCTTAATAAATTCCCATGCCTGAAATTAAGCAATCATGTGATAAAACAACAAGAGTGGATGTAACCACTCTGTAACTGCCATGAATTTACAAGTCTCCAGACACCGACATACCGATGCAGACGAGGTATTCAGGTGTTAATTTAGCGGTTTGTTTGTGTTCCGTGTTCGGACCTGATTTACAAGGTGGCGAGACGACGACATTATGCATGCGGACGCCAGAGGTCCAACTGGTCGGCTGCACGGTTATCAGAAGCCATAAGAGCCGCATCATCGCAGCCAACGGGAGAGATTCATCACAGCAAACCAGATGTCGGGGATGGATGTCGCTGGACTGCGAGGGTTCGTGTGAAACCGAGATGTTTTGAATGAATCGCAAACAATTTCATTTCATAGTTTTATTTTATTTTTATTTCATTCATTTCAACGGCAAAGCCACTTTACATAATATAATAATCATAATTTTTTACAAAAATACACAAGGTATGAATCAGTAAGTACATGATAATAAATACAACTAAATTAGTTGCTGTGTGAAGTTACTAAGACTGAAGAGAATACATGTGATGGGAAACTATTTTCATGAATACAACAACAATACAACCATATAACATGAACTAAGAAACTACAACATGAATAACAATATAATACAATAAGCAATAATCACAATAAATAGTTGTGAACGTTTTTCTGGAAATACCCACTAAATGCCTGGTTTGACAATATTTCTAGATTTATTCAGTAAATTATTCTATGTGATTATATGTAGAACAAAAGTTCGAACAACTGTTTCATCTTTGCAATCATCAAGTTAAAGCTAATTGACAGGGAGCTTGGAGGTTAAACATTACGTCACAAGGTCCACAGAAAAAAAACCTATTTCATTTTGAAGGGGCATCTTCTGGGAGAATGTGTTTGTGAACCGTTTGGGACCCTCTCCCAGGTGGACGAAATAAAAATTTTGGAAAAAGTCAAATTTTACGTCACAATGTCCACGTGTTTAACATGTGCCATTTTGATGTACGGTACAAGTTTTGGGGATCACAAACACATCTATACGGACAAGATTTTTGGGGGCTTTATCCAGGTGGACAAACTTGATGATTGTTAAATTATTAGGTCGTTATCCCAAATTATCCCAGATATAAACCATTTGTAAAAAACTATTCTTGGTCTCTGAGAAATACAGTGCAAAAGAAATATCTAAGGATCAAAGAAGGAGATTGGATTTAGATTCAGATCCTCAACCAATAGTTGTCATTGCCCATAACAACAACCGAGCTCACTTACAAAAAGATCACTGTCTAAAATTCTTTGTTTGAAAATTTTTCTATTTTTTCTCTAAACCAACTTCACTAAACTAGAGCACTCCATGTCCTGACAACACCCACGTCAACCAGGAACAACCTCGTTCCCCTCGTTGCGCAGGGTTACGCCCCAACACTTTCACGACGATCTGTAAACATTAGCAGGTGAACCGTCCTGAGCTGGCCCATTACTCCCCATCCATCATGCCATCAGGCCGCGAGGGTCTCCGGTCCACCGTGGGCGGACGGGGCAAATCATCCGACGGGCTACAAAATTGGGCGAAAGTTGTTTTGGCAGCTGTCGATGTCCATTCGCAAGGTTTTTCAGTCGTTCTGGTCGACTTTGAGAAACGGCTCGCATTTATTTCAGCAACGGTATTCAGATTAGAATTTAAAATTTATTTCTGGATTGAAAAACTTTTAACTAAGTGGTCGAGAAGTTCTTCGGGTGTGGTGGGAGACCTTGATTTGTTATTGACATAAATTTAAGGCGAGTCTACAATCGGAGTTTTTTTTATCTCCCACAAGAACTTTTGAAGAGATTAGGTCTTCATTAGGAAAATGAATTGACGAATAAACAGAAATGGTGGGCAGTGAGTAAACGTATGTGCGGATATGAATATCATTAATGATTCCTTGAACAGTTTCGTTAAATCTTCTGCAAACAAACGGCTTACTTTTCTCCCAAACCGACACAAGGTTCTATTAATAACTTGCACCATCACATTACCCATTTGACAGTCCTCTAATGAGGCAATGGCAATGAGCTAATGAGGGTTTGCGTGCCGGAGTTTTTCCTCGGAGGTATTTGAAGTGGTCTAAATAGCGGGTTATGCAATGTTTGCGCATCGTTAAGCGCGACCCCGGGTCGTCGTGACTGAGTTGCCTCATGTCCCCGGCCCGCGAGAAACGCTGTCAACGTCGGTAAATCGGCGCTCATAACGAGGGCATTAGCGGGAAATCACTTCTTGAAACTAACGTTCTTGATTTCCCGTTCTATTTTGGTACTACATTATGTGTTTTGGAATCATGTCATTAACCTTTCCTTGGTCAACATTTGTCCTCTAAAATCCACCAGGCCGGCTACGAATTGTTCCACGTTATAATATTTTGTACATTCAATGTGAAAATCATGACCCAAGTCAAACCACCTGATATTCTAATGTATTACTTTTCCCAATGACTTCAAACAGGCCTACTGTATCAACAATCATGTTTGAAGAAAATCGTGCATATACAGTCAACCACTGAAGTCGAGCTAAACAATATTTATCATTTTGAAAGGCCTGCTATGATTATAGAGTTTTTATTCTTCAAACGATCAAATACCATGTCGACCAAAATGGTGAACTCCCTGTGATCAACAATTAGTTTATTTAAGGCTATTATGCTTAATTTATATGGACTCTCAATGGGTTATTACTGCGGTCCATTTACCATAAGTTGTTCTCGGACTAGGTAACCCATATTTTTGAACCCACGAAAATGATTTAAAGAAAGGAGCGAACCAAATCATTAAACATTTTGAATGAATACCGTACGTGGTTAAAATTTCAACCATCTAGGCATCGAGAGTCACAAATAATAATCGCCGCGCGCCACGCCCCAAATAAAAATGGACCCCGGGCTCCCAGGGAGCTAAATCACCGGTGGGGAGATACATTGCGGCGCGGTCGTCGTATTTTACCGCGCGCGGGAGCGGTAGCAAAGGTCGGGAGCGCGGTATCCGTCCCAATTACTCACCTGTAATTAACAGCTGATGGCAGCCATCTTGGACGGTAATTGTACATTCATAACCTCAACGATATCCTGACAGGATCGTGGCTTCCAGAGCGGCGTCCGCGGCCCATCCGTCATGCCGCCGCTACCGCTAACCGCTGCCGCCGCCGCCGCTGCTGCCCTCTACTGGGTAATTGAGTAGACACTGTCTTACGTAGTTTGGAGGAAAAAGGTTAAATTTTTGCCGCATCTGCTCTTTATACTAGGTAATTGAGAAGACACTGTCTTAGGTAGCTTGGAGGAAAAGGATCAAGTTTTGCCGCTACTGCCCTCTACTAGGTAATTGAGCAGACGTTGTCTCGTGGAGCTTGGAGGAAAAAGACTCAAGTTTTTCCGCTGCTGCCCACTGCTGGGAAATTGAGCAGACACTGTCTTACGTAGCTTGAAGGAAAAAGGTTTAAATTTTCCCGCCGCTGCAGTTCTCTAATAGGTAATTGAGTAGACACTGTCTTACGTAGCTTGGAGGAAAAAGGTTTAAATTTTCCCGCCGCTGCTGTTCTCTAATGGGTAATTGAGCAGACACTGTCTTACGTAGCTTAGAGGAAAAGGGTTTAAGTTTTGCCGCTGCTGCCCACTACTGGGTAATTGAGTAGACATTGTCTTAAGTAGCTTTTTGGAAAAGGTTCAAGTTTTCCGCTGCTTCCCTCTACTGGGTAATTGAGCAGACACTACTACGTAAGACACACTGTCTTACGTAGCTTGGAGGAAATAAGTCAAGTTTTGCCGCTGCTGCCCACTACTGGGTAATTGAGCAGGCACTGTCTTACGTAGCTTGGAGGAAAAAGGTTCAAGTTTTTCCGCTGCTTCCCTCTAATGGGTAATTGAGCAGACACTGTCTTATTCGTAGCTTGGAGGAAAAATATTCATGTTTTGCCCCTGATTCCCTCTACTGAGTAATTGAACAGACACTGTCTTACGTAGCTTGGCGGAAAAGGTTCAAGACACTGTCTTGTGGAGCTTGGAGGGAAAAGGTTCAAGTTTTAATGGCACGTGTTCGTGGCAGAGCAGTTTACATGATTTGAATTGTTTGAATATTGGTGCTTTGATAGATATTAACAAATCTGCTCACTAAGTTTTCTGAATATTTTCGTTCACAAAACGCGCTTGACGGATAAGACGGATTGATCGCTTAGGCTTAGCACTGTGAACATAAATGAACAATTTATAAATCTATGACATAAAGATTCCTGTGTAGGGCCTACAAACCATTTTATACCAAGCAAAAACTAACTTTTGACTTGGCCAATGAGAGACTTTTTCTAGCGGAGTTATACGCTCATTTATGAACGATTTTATTTCATTTTGTGGCACCAGCAAAAGGTATTATAAAAAATACATTAGGCTACACTATTTGTAGTTTTTATGCTTGAAATGGCTGTATTACGTTGGAAGAGAAAGGTTCGGAAGGTTCACACGCAGTTCAGTTAGTAAATTTACTTTAACCTCAGAGATGTTTTCTACAAACTACAACCCATCTTCTCTAGATGCACTAGAAGTTAATATCTGAAATAGAAAGTGACCCCAGTTCGTGATTTTCCTCCAGCAGACTCTTAAAAGCAAATGCCCTCTCGGAATGACGAGAGAAGGTTAGCGGGGCAACATTAGCCGAGGCGGGCAAGGGTCACGATGCGCAAATATTGCGTCACAGCGCGCAGACTCCGCTATCAGGCCACTCTAACTGCAGCATCTGCCGGGCAAAAACTGCGACAGCGCAGGTGCTCTAGAGTGAGGCAGGTGGAAGTTGCATAACGAGAGCTATAAACTGAGGAGGGTGTAAATCTGCATTGCATATCGAGGCATTTGTTAATATTATATTTAAATATGACACAGGAAAGTATAGTTTAATTATACACTAGAGCTAATAATTAATTTATCAAAATAGAAATAATCATACTTAGATTTCCATGGATACACGATGGAATCCAACTTTCATTATATAGTGAGTGATTGTAATAAACCTAAAACTAATTTCTTTAGCAATAGACTTATAAAAACTGAAGACTACATGTTGAAGTCTACTCGTATATGACCTGTGTGATGAGTTTGATGAAATGTAATTTCCTTTCTTGCGTTTTCGCCGCATTGCTCATTTTTAATGTTTTGATAGAAATCACTCAAAATATATTTTTGATACACTATAATGTCAAAAAGTTGTAATTGGAATCATTGGAATAGCCCAATGGCAACTGGCAATTTCAGCATTATGAGTTGTCCACTATAACCACCTATTTCAACTGTTTCTAGCTGTTGATCAAAAGCTAGCTAGGTGTCATGAAATTATGTAAGTCAATCCTGTGAACAAAATCTATAGCAGTTCCGAAAAACATGAACACTAGAATCAACTACATTTATTGTTTTGCCTTTGGGGAATTAATCAAAGATCACGCGTGTTTACGAATTGGTAAACGAAGGCACCTCCTAACAGCAGTTGATTTTCAAGAAAGGTAAATGCTGCCACAGTTCCACCACGAAGGTCGGTACTGTAAAACATTCACTGGTAAGCGCCGCCGCTGAAGTGCAGCTGTACTGTAGGACGTGATGTGGCGCGATGTTTGTATGCGCGTCGCGACGCCGGGTCTCACGCCGTCGCCCAGCGCCATGTTTACGACCAGCGACACCGTCGGACGGATTTATCAGACATCTATTAATCGCCACCTCGCCTGTCGCAGCCACGGAACTGGTTCACCTCATTTGTTACGAGAATCGCCCTTCTCCCCGGCGACACTTCCTTTCTTCGGCCGTGTCTTTTCATATTTTATTCTCCACTGAGGGCATAAACTGTCAACACATTTTGGGCAGAGGTTTTGAAATGAGGATGCCGGTTTTGGAAAATTCTAGTTTTGAATTCACGATCTGCTAAAGATTGTGTCGTAAAAAAGGGGACTTTTGAGATTTTGAACTTTTTGATGGACCCACCAAATTCCACATCAAATGGCATGCCAAATAGAAATGGTCCTGAAAATTCTTGTGGATTAGAAAATAACTGGCGGTTTCTGTGGTACGAGCTTTTGTTTATTTCCATCACACCTATCTCATTTAGCTGGCAGCCTATATCGATAAAGGCCTACACTTTTATTTTTCCATAAATTATAAGAAAATAACACCATCTATCAGGTTGACTTCGGTTCATGAACACTTTCTGCCAACATCAACGATAGGAATGCCTAGTCTATCAACTGCATCAATTTGAAAGTACACTGAAGAAGGCGAAGATCCTGCTCTACAAGTTTAAAAGTTGTATACCAGGATTTGATCTAGTAATATTTAGGTAAGGATCACGATTTGCTATAACCTGATAAAGACAGACGGTAACCCTGATCCCGAACTGATCAGGACTTGATTAATGATTATCATAGGTACAGGGGACAAGATTGTTCCAGCTCCGCGGTGTCCACGACTTCGCCTCAACCTCGACTCCCGATCCCGAGCCACCTGCGCCTCCAGATGGGTGGACGGAAGGAGATTTTCCGGGCGGGCGGAGGCGACGGCCCGTGGCGCGCACGACCGCTCGGTAGCCGGAGGATTTCATTAATCTCAAATGAATTTCGGCTGCGTCGTGATGGGGCTAATAAGAGAGGTCGAGGATTGGGGATTAATTGTGTACGTCGTGAGCGAGCTTTCACCGCGGGTGTAGCGGGGTGGACAGCCATTACCGTGGCTCCCGGTGGTCCTTCGGTGCTCACGGCGCAATCCGGCGAATACGGAGGACCCGGAAAAAGTGAAGCTAATCAAAAACAAATATCGTCCACAAATTGTATTGACCCTGATGGCTATCCAAACATTCATTATCTCCTGATATTTCGGCACAATCTAAAGCAATTGGAATAAATTTCTATCATAATCTCCTGATATCCCTAATATGATATCCTAATCTTCTGATATTCACAGATAATGGTGGCTCCTGATAGTTCTCTCCTCACATCCATTGTTTTCTAATAATGAATATGGACGTTTATAGATAAAAAATCCGTATAGGCTAATCAATTGACACTAGTATTTAATTAAGACTGTATAATGTTGTTAGTTGTAACCTAATGAGTAAAGTTGTTCTGAAGAGGCGACAGGGAGTTGAAACACTGCTTTAAAACGCGTGAGTTACTACCGTCTCTCAGGTTGAAAGGGGACCAAAGACGTTTAGCGTTATGGTAGTCGTTACAACACAATAAATTAGCATAGCAATAAGGCGCCTGTTCTGGCGCGCCACTGGGAGCTACTGAGACATCTGTTTGATAATCTTTAATCCTACGTGGTGTGTGTTGACTCAACACATTAGTTATGCTTAGTTCTATCACTGTATTTTCTTTAACGAATATATTTTTAATATTTGACCTTTATCCTTTTACAGTAACATACGAAATACTAATCTAGCACACCGGTTAATTCAGGGCTATGAAACATCTAAATTAACAAATGTCAAGGATATGTGATTCTGATAATGAAAACTTCCAGATAGTCAAGAAATCAAGGTAATAAACTGGTTTCCTGTTAGTGCCGATCTTTTGATGTTACTTATGTCTTGATCATCTTAATCTCCTGGTAGATCTGAACTTCTTATTCACTACTAAAGTTACTAATAATTTTCCTGACCTTCTAGTGGTTCTGATCTAATGATAATTTAAGATTATGATCTCCTGATGCTGGTCCCGGTCTTCTGGTAGTTCTAATCTCCAGACAGTCTTGAGCTAATGATCTTCAAAGCCACTTTATAAATTTTGATTTATTATGAACGACTGATAGTTCCTAAAGTAATCCTGATCTTTTCGTTCTGATCCACTGATAGTTTTGATCTTCTGATGGTGCCCCGGTTTCTGAATCATCCAATCTCCTGCTGCAGTCCCCTATCATAGAGCTGCCAATAGTGCTTCCTTATGAAAAAAATATCTTGGTTATGGGCTACTCGAATCTAAGTACTTGATTCGTACAGTTTCTTCGGACACTGGATCATTCCGATTTCTGTAGATGGCATGTGTTTGTGGAGCTGATTGACTGGAAAATGTTAGATTTAATCTTCCTTTACTGTTTCCATCGTTACTGCTTATGAAAAAGCTCCATCATGCAGTACCATATCACGTAGTAATGGCAAAACTGTTGATTCCAGAGCCACGAAGACAACCAGAAGGTTAGACATGGCGTTGTAGTGACCGTAGCCCGTAGCTGGTCGGTAGTAGAGCAGGCGGTGGACGCGGTGGAGCGGTGGAGGTATCTCGACCGGTCGGCCCGAGGGCGGATATGTGGCGGTGCCGGGCGGCGGCGGCGGCGAGTGGGCGGGCAAAGGTTAAGGCCATAGCGATGGTCGATACAGGATGAATGGGCAGGCTCTGACCCGCCGCAGCCCCCGGGCATCGTGGCATTGCCCACTCAACAACACACATACCCGACCCCGCCGTGATTAATATCTCCGGGCGCTGCGAGGATCTGAGCCAACCAGAGGATTTCTACCATAGAGAAATGGAAAGACGTGTTTAATTTTTGAAGTATCCATGAAGATATCTGAACTATTGATAGTTATAATGTCCTCATGGTAATCATGGTCTCTTGATGTTACTGATACATGTTGGAATATCGTGTACTCCTGATACTATCTTAATCTCTTGATATCCCTAACATGATATCCTAATATTCTAAGTATTCACAGATCAGGAGCGTTAACCTATTGATAGTGCTGGTTTCCTAATGGTATTTCAAGGGCTCTTTCTTAAGTCCTGTTCTCTATAAAAGAATGTCGTGGACTCCTGGTAACAACGTTAAATATATAGATTTTTTCCCTGATGGTAACCGATTTTGTCTATTAATAGTTCTGATCTCTTTAAAAGGGCGTGAACTCCTGATAGGAACGGTAAATATTTATAGCGATTTTCCTTATGATAGTACTTAGCCTCTTGGAAGTCCTGATCTCTTTAAAAGAATATCTTGAACTTATGATAGAAACGCTAAACTATTGATACTGATGGTGGTTGTAATTACAGCGTTTTGCCATCGAGATTGTTATCTTCGAAATCGCCACGTATATAAATATGTATAAATATACTATTCAAAATGTAGGCGTTTGAGTTACCCCGTTTCTTTTTATGTAACCACATAAAGCGGTGAGCAGTGCACGCCTATAGATCTAAGTGTCTTAACACCTTTCACCTATGTGATTGGTGTGTTAACACAACTGGTTGTTAGTGATTACTGGAAAGACAGAAATGTCTTCATTTATGGAGACCGTCCATTAGCAACTATCAACTATCTGAGACATTAGATGAAGTACAGAAATTGGCAAGTAGATCAGAGAGATCTTTCACTTAACCAGTCCGTATAAGTGAGTTGATTAATTTAATACTGGTAAGTCTAGCGTTCACTTGGACAATCTTGACTCAGGTGAGATTGCGTTTGCATTTTTTGTCACAATTTCTAAAAAACTTTAAAAAAATACCTGGTAAATTATTAGGCAGGTAATAATGCAATGGCAGAAAATAACCAAACATTGAACAAATTAAAATGAAACGTATTACAAAATGAATTGAAAGATAAAATGATATTACGAAACCAGCAGAGCAGAACTGCGACCAGATGATGGAGTGGAAGGATTTCCAGGCGATGTCATTTTAATTAAAAAGTGACCTTGACATTTTGGCTTGTCAGACCACTTGTTTAGCCCTCCTACGAGAATTTCCGCCGACGCCAAAGGTCTTTACAAGAATAACATCGTGTTTGCATTCTACAGCTTAGGGTTGAAAAACGTATGCGAATTAGCTCCAAGAATGCGAGGTTTTCTGCTTCAAACATGTGTATTCACAAAATAAAATACCCACGACATTGAAGAAGATACTCGAATAGGATAATTCCATGGTTATTATTAAATGAAGTGTTCGATGTTTCCTTGATACTTTCAATCAAAGTTACTACTATGGTTTTTGTAAAAAAAATATTGTCTAGGAGAGGGAAGTTATTCTTAAAATTGGTGGGATGAAAACTGATGCAACATGTCAAATAACGTCATAAAACGTGATCTGAGCAAATGAAAAATATATTTATGTTTGTCAAATCATCCCGAATCACAGTTTTTACTCCTTTTTTAGTAAACTGGCTCGCTTTATCGGGAGGGGGAATTTCTATATTTTATCTTGAAGTTGACTATTTTAGTAAAATCTTTCATTTTCATCCCGGAAGAGTAAGTCCATTAAAGAAACAAAATTGCATTACTTAAAATTTTTTAAGAGAAAGACTTTTATCTCCTTTACTAGCTGTGTACGGGGTGTATTTACAGTTTATTAACAGTAATATAAAAATCATTTCACAAATTCAATATGTTACCTTCATTTGTTTTGTTCTGACGTATCTCGATATCATAACGTATTTTATGCCTCATAGCTTCTTGGTAAATTTATGAAAATCTTCTTATATTCATTTCCCATTTGGGTTAGAGATTAGAAGTTATGTCTTTGTCTTTAATGTTTTGTCGCAGATTTACTAAACATTAATATTCGTGATTGCCTTTATAGTTTTAAAAACACACCTTACCATTACTCATAGACGATTAAATTAAACTAAAACTTGTCAAGAATATTAAAACCTTGTGACAATAGCTGTGTTAAATCCAATGTACCCCTGTACCCAACCTCTGTATTTCTTGTTCGACCCTTAAAAGACAATTACAACTTTTAATGCAAATATACAGGGTGTTTCCGAACAACCTGGAAATATTTTGTATATATGTTCCTTAGGTCGAGACAGTAAAAAAAATCATATAAACATATGTCCTAAAATGCTTTGTTAAGCCGCTAGCCGCCATTTTGTTTTTTACACCTAATAATTTTTATTTCATTGACGGTTTGTTGTACTGAGTTCATATTTGGTATGAATCTTTATGACACCAATGTCCATTTTCAGGAAAAAAATTATTTTTGTCCGATGTGTATTTTCAAAATGGCGGCTATTTAAAATTTTTTAACTCAAATATCTCAAACCCGGTAAATTTTATAAAGATTTTATAAGAGACATAAAAGTTAAAAAATAAAATTATCTAACTAATGATACCAAGATTGTAAGGGTTGAACAACGGATAACAAAGTTATTGCCAATTTTATGCATAAAATGGTTGATTTTCCATTTAAATGCATGCAGAAGAAAAATTTCAATAACTCCGTTGTTTGTTGTCATATCCTTACAAAATTGGTACCATTGGTTACATAATTTAATTTTTCATCTTTTTTGCTATTTATAGTAGTTTGATAACATTTACCGATTTTGAGGTATTTGAATTTAAAAATTTCAAATGGCCGCCATTTTGAAAATACTCATTGGACAAAAATATTTTTTTTCCTGAAAATGGACATTGGTATCATAAAGGTTCATGCCAAATAGGAATTAAATACAACAAACCGTCACGTAAATAAAAATTATTATGTGTAAAAAACAAAATGGAGGGTAGCGGCCAAATGAAGCATTTTAGGGCATATGTTTATAGGACATTTTTTTATTGTCTTGACCTAAGGAATATTTCCAGGTTGTTCGGAAACACCCTGTATATAATATATATAAACCAAATTAAAAATTAAAATTTCAACACCAAACCCTAGTAAAACAACTCATCGCCTGTCACTAATTTAGGCACCGCACCAGTGTAGATATGTTTATTTTTAAGTAGATATTAGGTCTACTTAGATATTATTATTTTTTTTTTTACTTTAGATTTACCTTCTTACCTAAAAACATCTCCATTTATTGCAAATGTATACAGAACCAAATAAATAGAGACACCCCATGTTAAAATATTTTGCCTCGACATAGGAAAATAAAGCGCTGACCTAGGATTACTTCTTATTGCCAAGTGAATCGCTTTTCTACCTTCTAAATGTCAAAATGAGCATATTTGTTTACAAAAAATAAAAACGATAACAAACATCTGCAAAATTGTTCTAGCCACCTAATTCCATTTAACCAATCAGCATGATCTGTGAATGAAAATTATCAGTGTTTTGTGAGCAGCGTCCTCACAAGGACCCTATACTTATTCAGCAGATCTTTTACATTAGTACTGTCCCGTCTATACCCGCATTATTTGGAAGATCGAACAATTTATTAACCTTGTGGGTTTTAACTACGGTACATATTTTGTTTTATAAAAATACACCTCTTTTTGTCATAACGTGTCATGAAAGATAAATTGGGAACTATAATTAGTTTGCAATGATAATAAGAACTATTTTAAGATTTAAGTAACAAAACTTGTTCTGTAATACTATGTAATACTGCAAAAGTTATTTTAATATTCATATTAAGAACCAAGAACTTCGTTGATTTTACTCCCTGTATTTTAGCTAGTGAAAGGTAAAAGGTTTAGACATGAATGAGTCTGTATTTAACATTTTAGGTGTTGCAATCTAAGTGTTGCAATCTGTGGAGAAAATTACAAACTGTCTAATCCAGCTGATTAGAAAGCATAGATAAGATGATCTATATTAATAAAATTAGAGTTTTGTCTGTACGTTGCTTAGAATTTTGAAATTTTTGGTTATTTTTACTTTTTATGCATCGCAGAATCCAAAATCGGTGTCATCTAAATTTCTTTCCCTCTGTCTGTCTGTCTCTCTCTCTGTCATTCTGTCTGTAACGCTCATGGGTCCTATTTTGTCCTCTTTTCACTGGATAACGACTTTACCTAAGGGTCTAAATTTTTTTCATGTCATAGACTAGAGTGGTGTGAAGGTTCATTACAACTTTAATTGACTTAGCGACCTTAGGGCTTTGCCCCATAGTATGTCAAAGTAGCCAAGTTGTGCTAAAATACCAATCTTTAATCTCTTTTCACACGACAAGGGCTTTAGTAAATGATATGACAATTTTTACTATTGTTAAATGTTGCAATTAGAACGATTTTAGCTGCTCTAAGGCATCGTTCGTCAAAAAGGCTCTGCCTTATAGTAAAAGAAATATTCAATGTTAATCTTATGGGAATATTTAATTCTACCTTTTTATCTATGCTCTTTAATCAGCTGGATTAGACAGTTTGTCATTATCACCACAGATGGCAACACGTAAAATTTTAAATAGAGACTCTTTCACATATAACCCTTTAACTTTTTCACTGGACTAAATACAGTAAATAAAGTCAGCTAATTCTTGGTTCTAAATATGAATATTAAAATAATTTATGGAAATTATTACAAAACGAGTTTTGACCCTTAAATCTTAAAATGTTTCTTATTATCATTAAAAAATAATTTTAGTTCCCAATTTAGCTTTCATTGCACGTTCTGACAAAAAGAGGTGTATTTCATCAAACACAATATGTAGTTAACACCAATGAGGTTTATAAATTGCTCAATCTTTCAAGTAGTTCGGGTATAGACGGGGCAATATTAATGTGTAAGAATTTAATGAGTAGGGTTCTTATGAAGAAGTGAGAAAGTCGCTCAAAAAATACTCATAATACTCATAGTACCACTGTAATTTTCATTCAAGGATCATGCTGATTGGTTGAATGGAATCAGATGGTTTAAGAACATATTTGCAGAAGTTTGTTATTGTTTTTTATTTTGTGTAAACAAACAAATATACTTATTTTGACATTAGAAGGTAAAAAGAGCGCTTCCCGTGGCAATAAGGAAAAGTTATCCCACCATCAATGCTTAATTTTTCTCCGTTTTTCGACATAACTTTTAACATGGGATGTCTCTATTTATTCAGTTTTGTATACATAGGCAACACAAGAGGTTTTAGGTAAAAAGGTAAAGTCTAAAGACAAAAAAATTGAATTAAGTAAACCTAATATCTACACTGCGGTGCGGTGCCTATACGTTACTGACAAATGTTGCATGGTTTTACTTGGTTTGGGAATTAAAATTTTAACTAATTTTGAATTTAGATTTAATATTGTACATGTCTGTACATATCTTTCATGGGTAGAACAAGATGCAGGGGTGGAATACATTGGATTTGTCATAGCTATCGTCACATCCAATCAAGGATTATCAATATTAGATTTCATAAGAAGCTATAATATTTTTTACAAGTCTGAGTTTTCTTAAATCGTCTATGAGACGATTTATACTCATAGAACTATAAAGGAAATCCCCACACGAATATAAATGTTTAATCAAACTGCAACAAAATCATTGATAGAAATAACTTTTAGACTAAATGAGAAATGGATTTAACAAGATTTTGACAGATGTACCTGGTAGCTATTAAGCATAAAACTTGATATCTAGATACGTTAGAATGAACCAACTGAAGGTTATATATTGAATTTGTGAAATCACTAATATCATTAGTTTAATAAACTGTACACACACCCCGTGCGAAGAACGGGTACACAGCTAGTATAATTAAATATTCCCATAAGATTAACATTGAATATTTCTTTTACTATGAGGCAGAGCCTTTTTGACAAACGTTGGTTTAGAGCAGCTAAATTGTTTCTAATTGCACCATTTAACACTGATATAAATTTTCATATTATTTACTAAAGTCCTTGTCGTGTGAAAAGAGATCAAAGATTGGTATTTTAGCACAACTTGGCTACTTTGACGTACAATGGGGCAAAGCCCTAGGGTGGCTGAGGCAATGTAAGTTGTAAAGAACCTTCACACCACTCTTGTCTATAACAGGAAAAAAATTTAGACCATCAGGTAAAGTCGTTGTCCCGTGAAAAGAGGACAAAATAGGGCCCATGAGCGTTACAGACACAGTGAATGACAGACAGAGAGAGAGAGAAAGACAGAGGGAAAGAAATTTAGATGACGCTGATTTTGGATTCTGTGGTACATAAAAAGTATAAATAACCAAAAATTTCAAGATTCTAAGCAATGTACAGACAAAACTCTAATTTTATTAATATAGATTTAACCCTGTTTATTTTTTTTTTTAATTTAGTTTTTGCCAAAGAATATTTAATAGAAGTTAAGTTATATGAATATTACTTGGATTAACCACAAATACTTAATTCGCTAATCAACACTACGGTAATTTAAAAACAATCAATACATTTTTAACATAGACCTTCTTAAACCTAAATAGATAAAGATATTCAGTTTGTGGATTTTCGCATAATTTTAACAAGCATAACAACAAATTGCCATTAAAACCAACACGACCTAATGACGGGAAGCTAGAAACAGCCGGTAGAAACCACCGCAGCGGCGAGCGCGGGGGGAGGGGCGTCAAGACGTATAGGCCACGATTTTCAATCAGCACGCCAAACACTATAAACATAATCGGAGGTGTTTAATGTGATCGGCGATAGGCCCGCAATGGCGGCACTATCAACCCGATCGCGCCGGCTAACTGTAAACACCGGCGAGGAATTGATTTAATTGCTCCGACCCGCGGGGCTGCATGTCACATTATCCGAATTTCGATTTCCTTCAGCGATCTCTTAGCGCTCGTGAAACTAGTTCGACCGCTCTGGTTTCTATAAGCTGGATTTAAGCGTACTAAATTGGTGTTTGGAAATGTCAAACGATTATATGTTTGTTACGTAATGGGGCTTGAGCACTCAAAACATTAAAGCGGAAGATTATATTGAAAATCTTGACTCAGGTGAGATTAGGGCATAATATCTTGATTTTGTAATGAGGTTTTAGAACACACAGCCTCTGAAGTACAATAAAATAGTTGACAAAGTAGTATTTTGTTTATTTAGATTAGCTCTTATTACAGGCTACACGCTCCCTAAAAATTAAGACAAAATTTTAAACACGAGAAGGAAGAATGAATGTGATTTTTTCAGCTGTATTTGAGTTTCGAGTGAGCTTTAAAATTCATCAATGGCCAGCTCTAAAACTACTAACGCCCACAAGTTTTCTTATCGCCAGAGAAACCTTAACCTCACTTACAGTTTTACGCACAATTGCTCCTACCTAAACAATCCAAAAGCCCACAATTTCTCTTTGAAAATATGAACTCGAAAACATTTCAACTCCTCAATTTAAGAGAGCTTCCTTCCATAAATCAATTCCGACCATCTGTACGACGTCACTGCCACGAGGACCATATGGCGTGGAAAGGACGGGCAGCGTGATCACCTTTCAACCCATTTTCGTAGACGCAGCGGCGGTCCGGACCAGAAGCCTACTGCGCGTGCGTGTTACACTTGCCTTGTGTGTCGACGGCGCGTGCGCACTACTCGCTCTCCCCTCCCCCTCCGCACGACCCAAACTAGGAGTAGCGTAGGTAGAATGGACTGTTCTACCGGTTTATTGTTACGACTAGGCCAGAGTAATTTTCATTTTAGTACGCTGTAGTTTATTGCGCTTTAAAAGAACGACCGAAACCTCGAAATGTTAAGGTCATCTCGGTAATCGAACCTGTGACGTCTATAATTGAAGGAAAGACGCTAACCAGAAGCATTTGTAGAGAGAATGCACCAACAAGTTGAATTTAATTGGCCTACATTATGTTTCAATTTCTATGTTCTCGATCCAACAACTATATAGATTTAAACATCAGTTGTTGCTCGATTTATAACGGGTGATACAACGAAAGAAAAGTACTAAATTGGTGCATGAAGAAGAGTGAAAGTCACTCTTTGTTGAAAAATTAGGTTGGGCATATTTTCTTTCCGTCTTATCGAGGAGGCTTCTGGCTTTTCTACTTGCAGTACGCGTTTTTTTTGGTTCAAATGTTGCAATCGACAACTTGCATGATTCATCATTATGTTAAATTTAGAGCTTTTCAGTGTTCAATAGCAGCAACGCCTACAGTTTTCATCATCTCTCTCCCATGGGCAAATGACTAATCCTGAAAGACCACACCAAACATACCTAGCTAAAAATAAACAGTCAACCAACGGTTCCATTGTTTAAAATATTGCGTTACATGAGTATCTTACAACAAAAAAGAATGACCAACAACATTCGTGTGATCATTTCTATTTAGCAAAAATCGCTGACCCTGTCGCCGGCCATACAGTAGCAATCATCACTGACCAACAAATCGCCGAATCACCCTCTCTCCACACCGCGCCGCTGACGACCCGCACATCAGCGTACCGCTCTCTCGCGGCGGAGCGGACAAGTGTTGGCTCGACACGCGGCCGTCAGATGACGTGTTTATTGACTCTCTAATCGGAACGGACACACGCGGGTCGCGATCGTGAGGGGTCCATTAGTGCAGTGATGGACACTACACACTACACACTACGTGTAGTGTAGGGTGACCGTCCACACGCTCGTCGTGTAGTCCCGCGGTCTAGTCGGCACCGGAGCGGCGTGCAATGGCAATACGACTAAACGGCATTACATACACGACGATTAGATGTAAGCATTTTAACAATGGTATTTATATGAATACCGTTACAATAAGAAGTAACTTCGTATTATAGTGTTGCTGACTCAACAATTGTACACCATTAAAGTTATGGATGATAAAAAGAGAATTAATCCACGATAGTTCAAAATAACGTAAAAAGGTAGAACACACCCCCAAGTCGTAAAAAATAATTTTGCTATGTTATCAGTACATCAATTAAATCGGCGAAAGGTAAACAGCTGATACCTCCTGTTACGAAAAAGAATTGCGTTATAGACTTTTGTTTAACAGTATTATAAAAATGTTAAGCTTACTTTTATGGTAGTGACAAGTCTTGTTTTGCCATGACCATTTCAAAAACTATTGTGGACTTAAAAAATAGAAATAAAGTTGAAAACGTTTAGAAATTTGTGGTATGATTATGTCTTCAATTGAAAGAAATATCAAGAACACTTTAAGAGGAGTTCCTAACTCCCTCAACTCACTGTTAACCTGCTGGGTGAAAAGGAATTGAGGGGAAGCTACACCACCACAGACAGTCCTTCGCATAATTTAGTTTGATGCTACATAAAAGTTCGAGATGGACTAGAAATGTATATCCTCTTTACTGTATACATAGTCTCTTAAAAAAATCACAATAACTAAGAAATGAAAATGAACATTGACTGTTTTTAAGGCCATTCGTTTGGGCCATGGACACATACCTCCGTCCCGCGTAATTATCAATTTTCTTTTCCCCACAAGACCAGCACCAGTTGTGCCCCTCGCCGGGCGCCGCCCCAGTTTCCTCACATGACACGCCGTGACGTGACGGCCGCTCATGGCTGTGAAGGGCGGGTCACCGGCGATCGGTTCCGCGGCGAGAGAACGTCCACCACAGTAGAGTGTAGAGTGGAGCTACACCTGCCGTGAGGTCACGGGTTCGATCCCACAAGGTCTCAGCCCTATCGCGAGACCGCGCTACTTTCAAGATCATGTCTGCCCCGGGTGTCAAGTCTATAATGGGATACGGGTTTACAAGTGTGCGCATAGAGCTATTTCAACACCTACTGTATTTGTTCACCTAGTTCTTTCTTGGGTAGAAAATTTGAGTCTAGAACATTTCTTCTTTGACTACATATTTACGAACAAAAGCATTGTGTTTTGTCAACTTTTCCTCTGTTAAAATTTATTGCAAAATTTGAACTAGGGGCCTATATATTAACGTTATATACCCATAAGGGTTCGATTTGGTTATGAAGGATTTCGTAGGTATTGTAGTTTGGAATTAGGATCGCTTGTCATGAAATTAAATAACAAATTGGATTAATCCAATTGAGCCAGTAAGATTCTCCAAACTCTTTAAGTAAGGTTTTAAACTAATACATTTAGGCTTACTCATACTAAGACTACTGTACTTACTCATCTATAGCCTACTTCTAAAGCAGGGGAAACTCACCTGAAATCAAAAGCAAAATGTCATCACAAAAGATAATGAAAACCTTGCTATCACTAATCAAATCTAATCACTATTGAGTACCGGTACTATGATACGTTGATATAACTTAATAATCTAATTATATAGTTTCAAACATGTTAAGTCTCAATGAAAGTTTGTGCCTTGAAGGAAAATCCGCCCTGGTTAGCTTGGTTTGGATTATGTAAACACCAATTTCAAAGCATTCGAATTTTTGTTTTGAATTCTCAATACGTATTAGGTCAAATCGTTGATTTTTTTGGACCATCTGGATTAGAAAATGAAGCTAATTTTCGCATGAAATCATTATACAGTAATTCCTTTTGTAAAATTTTCAATTCAACCCTTGGCGAAATTATAAAGCATTTCTTCTTCGACTCAATAAATAGAAAAAACTTAAAAAATTTTCAATTTATTTTAGAGGTACGGTAGTTAATTAAGTGTGAGTGTACACCGGAAGGAAGGGGGTAGGGCAGTGTTTGAGGTCAGAGTTTGAGGAGCGTCCCGCTACAGTCACGGCTAACAGTTGATCGTAAATTTAACGACTTCTCGGAACAGTGTTGTATGACAAGGCAGACGTCCCTGTTTAATGTCTGCTTCATTGACGGCGCGTAAATTTTATTCCCAACTAGTGACGTTGTCGTAATCAATTTAGGATCTGCTCAGGTGCAACAGAATTGCTTTCCATCAACTGAGACTTGTGGGCTAAATATTATGCATGTCAGTATTCAGATCTTAAAAAGGCTCTTACGAATTTCATACTTAAATAACCGTTAAAAAAGGCATATAGCACAAGTCTCGGTGTAAATTCAACCCTATGTCCGGTCTGAAAGTCGTGTGTAAAATTCAAAGTAAAAACATACATTTGTATGCTTACCGTAGACTGTACAGCGCGATGGTGGGAACAAGACACTTGGTTATTTAAAAACCTTTAAAGTGAAGACAAAATCCTCGCTGACTGACCCAACTTGATGAACTGACTGACCTGCTAGCCCAAATTAATTATTATACTGTATCCCAACTTCCCGTTTGTTATTGTGTTGAACTTTGGTGCATTCATTCTTTGGAGAAAATGAGAAAGCGTGAGAGTTCTTATTTCAATCCGACTCAGGAACTAGCCCTCACTAGCTTTGAAAGTTTCAATCTTTTTCTTAGGATACATACAGGTTTTACGAAGCAGATGTTATGGACTTTCCACGAAAATGTTATTTTTGGAGGTGCTGATGTTGGAAGTGAGTGCGCAAAAGCGAACAATTTCGCCCTTTAATTATTTTTATTTGAAATTTAATAATTTTCTATTTCACATTCCGTACCGAAGCGTGGGGTACTGCTAAATAAAGTTATTAAAAGCTGTCAAGCAACGAAAAAGTCAATTTAAGCTGAAGTGTCGACGTTTGGGTCATAGCTGACATTCTAGGAAACCTATAGAACTAATTATCATACGATATTGGACCCATGTATGTACTGAGAGTGTAACAGCAGGAAGACGCTTCCAGCAATGCCGTAGCCCGAGTTACAGCACGTATACGGGGCAGTTTAGCGCTAAGCGGAGAAAGCTGCGACTCGCGGCTCGCGGACGGTCAAGTGTTGAGCCGCATTTGTCGCCCGGCTCGTTAGAAAGTGATTTTAGGACAACACCGATGACCGCTCCACTTTCCACCGCCGGCCACGATAATTACAACCCGGTGCGATAATTTGTTACATCGTCCGACCACCATGGTTACTGAAACCGTCGTAATCTCCTGCAACGTTACTCCTGGTTTGCAACAGGAAATTCACAATTGATCTTAGTTTGAGGATTACAGACCAATAAGATTCTTCCCAAATTTTCATGCGGCACAAAAAGCGTCATGGTTTGTAATGGAACAAAGACTGAAAGCTTCAAACGAGATTGATCCCATTTTCGGAGCTTATAAGCAATTAAGTATCAAATTAAACCTCAGTAAATTGTAGCTCATACCGAGACCGCCTGATAAACCATGATGCTGGCTGTGTTTAAAGTTTTAAAAACGAATGGCACTGTAAAAACACTTCGGCCCAAAACTGTACAATTTCTTTTGCAGTTTCGTCGTCATGACTTCAGATCTATCAATTGATTTCGACCATTAAAAACCCTTACGAATTTTAAATTTGGCTAGTGTACGACAATATTCCCCTTATACCAGCATAATTTCGCCAGCGATCGTCCCCCGTAACGCTGGCAACACTGTCCTGATCTCATCCCCCGCTAATGTATGTATCGTGGCGCGGTTTCGTCACTCTTGTGTAACGCCGTCACGATGGATGACGCTATCCCCCCCCCCCCCGACAACACCCACTATTCCCTCGCTGATCGTTATGTTTGCGGACGGCTGCAGGTGCGACGGCGATCGTATTGCGGCTTACAAGTGACGGCAATTCAATAATTCATCGAGTTTCACAAACTCGAAACAACCGATGAATTATGGTGTGATAGGTGTGATAGACTGCCCCATGTAGTGGACTTTGTGGAATGGAAAGAATGAGCTGTACGGTATGAGGTAAAATATATTATTACAGAATGTTTAGATTTTCAAGCCACCTGATCTATAACTTAAGATCACAAACATTAAACAAAGAACAACTTTAAAAAACAAACTTAAAACAACTACTTCCCTAGTACAGTACGATTTATACCGATTGCACTGATTTTAGTTTTGGAGCAATGATCAGAACGCCACCCAAGCGACCTTTGGAGACCTCATAACAGTATTTTAATCGCTATTCCAATTTGAGGACTAATTTGTCTGAACCCGTAAAATGATTAATGAAGTAAGTAGGAATATATACGTTCTAAATCCATCTTTAATTTAAATAAATAATCAAAATGTTTGGTTAAGAACTGCTTAAAACTGTTAGTAATAAAAGTAACAATCAGAAAACCTTTAAAATTCCCTCAACTGTGGATTTAAACGCCTCTAATGGTACAGCCATTGTTTGTCCACTACTACAAAGGCAACGATCAATAAATTACGAAGAAAAAATCTTGGTTAAAAGTAAGGATGACACTTGGACAAATGAGAAAAAGCGAGACCGCACGGCAGAACAAGAGAGCGCCGGCCGCGGACTGGAATAGAGGAATCGATCGTCCGATGATTACAGTGATTTGGCGGGCTATAATGCGCGGGTAACATCCGCACGGCAAACATAACCTTAAAAATCAGTAAACACCATCTGGTCGAATCGGATGTTTCAATTATCCGACCATTATCGGCCGGCCGGCGGTGTTTTGCATTTCTAATGCATTTCGAATAACTGCGACCTGTCGCCGGTATCGTCCCAGCCACAATATCCAAGCCGATTTGTACCAGCTGCGCGCGTAATCTACATCGCATTAACCTGCGGTCCGTGTTCCCGTCGGGTTACCGAGCCGGGAAAATTATTTAGTTGGCTTTACTGTATAAAGTGTAATTTCTTTAATTACATCACGGATGTTAACTGATCTGTACAGATTCGGTCACTAAAGTTAGAAAAAAATTTTTTACTATAGGCTTTGTTGCCCCGTTCTTAACTACGATACCGTCCCTAACGCTATATTAATAATTAACCCATTTTCACCTTAAAACTCCCGTAAAACGTGTAACTACACTAGACTTGTTAATTAGTTTTTATATAAATGTACTTGAGGTACCTTATGTTGCAATAACACGAGTCTCAACAGAAAACATTAGAGAACTATAAACTATTACCATGGACCATAGAACGCTTATAATGCTATTACTATTAACTTATAACCATTAAGACTAATGGAGGATAAAATCATAATTCCACTCAATAAACCGGGTAATTGACTGGTTTAAGTGCTCAGCCGGGAATCTCTCGAGGCTACAGTTCGATCCCTGGCCGGGTCGTTTCTGGACTCCATTTGGCTATTTGTCATTGGTCTGTTAATAAATTATGTTCTAATAAACAACAGCTCGACGTTAGCCTTTCAAGCGTTTGGACTGTTTCTTAACAAAGTACCACGAGCCACCAAGCTCTCAGAAACTCCAACAAACTCTAGCTACATAAATTTATAACGACGACGACACCGGTTCGAGCGCGAATATGCCACCTTCGTCTGCTCTAGGGACAGAACCTCTCGTTCGGCTCGGTCATCTCTGGGTGAAAGTGACCGTTGCGCCACGGGCCGAGGTTACCGGAGTAATTGTGGCCCCGGAGTCACCGGAGAGCAGCAGGGGGGCACCAGGGGTCTCTAAGGGGACCCTAAGGGGGGGGGGGGAGGGCGACGAGGAGCTTTCATGGGCTGAGATACACTACAAGTTACGGTGGAGCATTTTTGTCTTCTGGAGGTCTTAATAAAACTGCTGATGGAAGGTCACGTATTTTTTATAGTCGAAAAATGATGTCCACATAGTCTGTGTCAGCATGTGGACAATGGTAAAATAAATTAACACTTAGAATTTCATTGAGTCTAAACTACCTATGCCATAAACCTTCAAAAAACTTTGCAATGAAAACCATGCATACCGTACGTTTCGCAACTGAATAGACGAAAGGCGGTATGCAGAATAATCTCACGATTTCGACGATAATATACAGTAGTTCAAATCTTACAAAGAATCATATACTCTCATTGATATAAAAAAATCTAAAACAGTACCTACTTGATTATTGAAGACCCCAAACACGACTTATAACAGATTCATTATCAAGAATTCATTTGACATGTATTAACTTTTATAAATATGCAATGACATACAATACCTTAATAATCGCTAATTACGGTCAAAACTAGCTTTTCTACGTTCAATTTATTTATTCTACCCTACCATCAATTTTAATTTTAAGGTATTATGGACGTACAATGAAAATCTCCAAATTTAAATCTAGCCCAGCCCGGCAGGGTCCTCCTCCCCGCAGCAGCTCCCTGCGTCGTCGTCGCCGGCGGTTTCGAAAGGAAGATGTGTCGGGATCTCGGGCACTTTCGCCACCGCGTTCATCTATATTTATGGGCTTGCACAAGGCTATCAGATAACATTCGTCCTGCCTCCGGTCACCCTACTACTGTTCGCTCCAGGTTCAGTTGGCGGACCGATGTGTACAAGGAATAACATAATTTCTGTATGAAATCGATTTTGACTGTTGACATATTAGTCTGCGAAAAGTTAAAATCTTAAGACTGGTTGTTACTTTATACAATATAAACTATAATTTACAACACAGTACACAAAGCAAATATGACTTAAACTAAATGTTGTTAATTTTGTTTGTGACCTTCATTAAATTATTTATTGTTTACGCAAAATCTGGAAGTTCTGCACAAAAAATGTTGTTACTTTTCTCGATATTGATATGTAGGCCTATTAAATAACTGGCTACGTTATCAACAGTAACACACCTTATAAATGTACCAGTAAATTGGTATTTTAAATGGAAACTGTACATTAAGTTTATGCTTATTATGTGTTCATTATTTATTATTGAATTCTATTTGACCATAAATAAACAATAAAATAAAACAGTCATAAATCGTATTCTAAATTTCTCTATGGACTACTGTACATAATAATGACTCACCCATAACTCACAATGTAATTAGCCTATTATTCAAAGACGATTGCTTTATTATACACTGTAATTAATAAATTGTTTCAATGTGTTATGACTCCCTATATGATTCTTTGTTGTTGATAAATGTTAAGAATCGATCTGTAATTGACAAAACATATTTCCAATTAAAAGTTAAGTTTATTATTTGAGTTTTACTTTATTAAAATATTGTTAACCAACTAATTACGTCCAAATTAATATCCCTCTCAGCCAGAGATTGTAAAGTTTAATCTATTTTGCTCATTAGGATTCCGGCGGCGCGGCGGCGGCCGGGGGTCATTTGCGTATTCGGAGCGGCGCGGCGCCGGCGACCTTTGACCTGACCTTTGACGTGTTATCTCGTGACCCCCGACCTTTGTCGGCCTTTCCACCTTCCCTCCTAACCCCTGAAACCCGAGGCTGTTCTCGTAGTAAACATAATTCCTCTTTTTACTCCTTTCAGCGTCAAGTTTTTCTCGGTGTACGGCTTAAAAATGTGGGTGGAAAATATACGGCTAAAGTTTATTTACAGTAGCCTAAATATTGTAGAATTTTTATAATTTTTTTTTATATGATTGTGTATTTTTTTAAGCAGTAAAATTAATGTAAAAAACAATTAATTGCAATTAGGAAAATGTCTTACCTTTTACCTGTGATGTAAAACATATCATCGGATATTTAACCTACCATTCTTGAACTATATTGACTATAGCTGAGTGGTTAAAGAGCTCGCCTTTGAATCTGAAGGTTGCCGGTTCGATCCTGAGAAAAGTTAGTGCTTTTCGATGGTTCGATACTGGACCCAGTTGCCTTTGGTCATTGGGCTATTAATTAATGATCCTGACAAATGAAACAGCTGATATTTGTCAGTAACAAAGCTACACCTCATCTCATCCATTACAATCATCACACTCACCCCTTTAGTCATACTCACCTTGCACAACAGAGTGTGTCGGTGTTTCAAAAAAAATATCTATAAAAATATCTATAAATATCTATTAACTTATATAGCTACAAACTTAATATTCAGAAATATATTACTATTTGATTGAAGCGGAATTTCTAAACTGTATTTCTATAGCTCCTATGGCGATAGAGTGCTAAAGTATAAAGTATTTGTTGTTAGTTGTACACGCGTCACATCACGTAGCAAGGCACTGTACACGTACAGTGCACGTAGTGCATGTAGCGCACCAGTAGCCTGGCAGTGGTCGGCACAGTAGTGGCCCAACAGTCCGGGAGTCACGTCCACGTAGCGAGGCACTGTACACGTACAGTGCACGTAGTGCATGTAGCGCACCAGTAGCCTGGCAGTGGTCGGCACAGTAGTGGCCCAACAGTCCGGGAGTCACGTCCACGTAGCGAGGCACTGTACACGTACAGTGCACGTAGTGCATGTAGCGCACCAGTAGCCTGGCAGTGGTCGGCACAGTAGTGGCCCAACAGTCCGGGAGTCACGTCCACGTAGCAAGGCACTGTACACGTACAGTGCACGTAGTGCATGTAGCGCACCAGTAGCCTGGCAGTGGTCGGCACAGTAGTGGCCCAACAGTCCGGGAGTCACGTCCACGTAATCCGGCCCCCCAAGAGGCTGCCGTTTTTAATTTACCCCTTTGAACGAAATTAGACCGGAGTAATCTAGCTGTCCGTCTGCCGGCCGCCGCGCCGGTAACGACCGCCCCGTCACTGCTGACGTCCGACCCCCGACTATCCGACCGGTCAGCTACTACCATGGCTACTGCAGCTGTGACTACCTTCTGGAGGTCCAAGCCACATCCGAGGTTGGTGAAGTTCACGACGTTTCGGGAATTGGGGATTTAACCACATCTTCAGGTGAAAAAACTCACTTGAACGCACCAGAATACGGGGTCACATTTTACACCCAAACCAAAACCATATCCAATAGCAGTCGAAGGCAACAAATCGGCTAGCACAAATTCTTGTACTAACTACTGAGATAGAATGCGTTGGTTTAATCGAACGCTGTTGCAGATAAGGCGTACATAAACTTTATAACTTCGTGAATAAAGTTTGATATGTTACTAAGTGGCAAATTACAACACCGCTGCTATCTTTACATAGTAATCGTAAATTTAATAGATTTCCAACGACCCAGAAACTTGGAAAACAAAACTTTACACAACACACAAGCGTATCCAAAATGTAAACAACTTATTTAGATAAGGTCACTATATTTTGAAATTGTTACTGTTGTTCATGGGGGGGGGGGACTGACCAATTAACATTATCGATGGAATTATTGGTCACCCTTCTATTATTGCGTTTCAAAATTGTCACACGCACACTATACACTACCCTAACAATTTGATTTAAATGTGGAGACTGGCTGGTTTGAATCTGAAGGTGAACGGTTCAATCCTAAGAAAATGTAGAAGCATGGTTAGAAACTGGCCGGTTGAATAGCATGAACCGGCAATCATTATCTTCATTAGCATTCATTATCTTAACAAATTAATCAGCTCATTAATATAGCTACACCTCCCCTGATCCATCATACTTACCCTTCAATCACATTCAACTTGAAATATGCACCTCATTACAGTGCAGTATTAGACTTCATTCGATTGCCCAATTATTAATCTTAACAAATACAGAAGTTACGACAATCCCCACGTCCCATCCCCCTCCCCCGAAGTTTCCCTCCGATCGATTACTGTCCGAGATCGTGTCCGCGATCGATTACCGCCTTATCTTCTGATTGATCTCGGCTGGCGATCCGATGCGATGTCTCGATACCCGCGACCGACAGCTGATCACCGTTATTTACCGCGTCCGGTTATTTATTATCTCACCTCGTTCGTGTTATCAGATCCGCGGATTCGGCGTTTATTTACGAGCCGCGTTACACGATCGATAAGTCGCTACCGGTTGTCGCGATTACCGCTTGATTGAGGTCGCATTACCGCTGCCGATAAATCGGTTGTGATTAGCTGTTGCGTTGATTACTTCTAGACAAGCGGTGGTCAAGGGTGAACCGATCGGGTGACCTTGGGGTTTTGTAAAAAAATAATCACCTGCCAGGTGTTCTCGAAACACTTTGTGTAGGGACTTTTAAGTTAATAATCTTTTGTTTAAGAAGTGTAATTTTTTTCATTTGGTGATGAAATTTTGAAGTACCTCGTAATAAACGTAAAAAATAACACAAATTGAAGAAACGATTTTGGGAGGCCTTTTGGTCGTTAACTTTTCTTGTTGGTAACTTTTCTGCAATGTAACACTTAAAAACTTAACTTTTTGATAGGTTATTGTAGATGATTAGTTAAAACAGGGAACAGTTGTCCACCTCCCATCAGAAACTGTACCGCAGGAGATCCTCCCGCAAATGTTGTTGCAAAAGATGTAAAATATATTCCTAAGAATTGACTGTTTGTGGTGATTCTGTACATATTCTGCCAATCACTAGCATACTTAGCTGATAGCATGATTCCCATACAGTTTTGTATTACTGTACTTTTAAGTGCGAAATCAATGCGTTTTCGGGAAAATATAGGCCTTCACTTTTAGACTGTTATTTAAAATCTTATATGAGAAACAAACAAAAAATTGTGCACACAAAAATAATTTTATCGCTTCACGCATCTGCGAGTAAAAGGCAAAACATGAGAGATGTGCAAAAAGCGCCAAAAGTTTCCCTCTAATTGGAGATCGGCCGTTCGAACGAATTTCGGACCATTAAATCCAACCCGAGATGATCCGGTCCCGAATCGAACTCTAATGGGCGTCGGGAGCGATCGGGTGAACCGGTATGCAAAATGGTCGCCATCGAGTGCGGACCACGTGAGAAACCCAGCAATTAATCTCGGCGGGGACATCGGATAAGCGGGGCCGGATAGCGGAGGTCGTGGCGGCTCCGGCGACCGGAAGCCGAATGAAAGAAACTGACGGTCATCGGGCATTATGTGGCTGCCGGCGCTCTCACGATCATCATCAGATACGACCGGGAGACACCACCGCGCCGTCTGCAGAGAGCTGGGAGTGAACAACGTCATCTGGAACTGTCGGATCGTCAAAATTTGCCAATAAACACGATGGTTAAACACAACCAGAAAAAGACAGGAATGATAGAATGGCATAGGACAAGCCAGCGATGAACTTCCCACCACAAGCGTACGTTCTTGTTCAGCTTCGTCGTGATTGAGACTTCTGGATAAAGGAGCAACAGATATATACTGCTTATCTCAAAATGTAGACCAAAAATAACTAACTATACTCAATTGTTCGTGTACCAAGTCACATTTTTAACCGTTTCCAGCGCTCAACTGAGCCATACCTATGTTTTACCATGATTTTATAGATGATAAAAATACATGAAAAACATATCAAACTTTAAGGTTAAACCCTGCAGGACTTAAACTCGATGAAATAATTACCATAACACAATATCAAGATTTTTTTAAATTTTCATACATCACAATCTAAATTCATCACTTTTAAAGTATAAACCTGACTAATTGAACTCAATTCGGGTGCAACACGGTTAGGCAAGGCCGCGCACGTACGTTACACTGTCAAGATTCATTACTTGACAACTTTTACTGCCTGTACACCTGCCGCCGCGGACACGGCTCCCGCGGGCGCGATGTGGGCCAAGCAAGGCGTAAATCCACCGGCCACACGCTCCGCGCCCGTCCATCACGGGTGAAAGGTGGCCTTATCACCTTATCACCCGATCTGACCTTGGCGCTCAACCTACTCACAATCGGATACTCCGGGTAACTTCGTTACTCGCCGAATGGAATTTACGTTATGACCGTGTGTGATCGCGATTTTCAATTTCCCCGCGAACACGTTTCTCGTTTTATCCGCTGCCGCCTTTCAGAACAGTTATAAACTGTGGAGATATAAATCCGGGGTCCCGGTCGGCGGAAGCTATTTCACACGCCATTGATCAGAAACGCACTTGTTGGGTCGGCAACGGGCCGCGAGTGGATGAATGTGTTGTGTAAATTTAGATTACAAAACAACACGTGGGAGGCAATTTAATAGTTTTCATTGATGTCACGCACTCAAAAATCTCAAAGCAAGGCAAACACATTTAATCTAATTGTTTTAAGGAATAAACTTCCTTCAGTAAAGTTCTGAACGCACTGAAGCGGAAGTGCGTTAATTTTTCAGCAGATCAAACATGTCTAAACAAGGTTAAGTAATATATTCAATTAAAAAGCTTTTAATCCCTCCCCCCAAATACAACGTATACATACTAAACAACACATTAAGATACTTGGAATCGAGATTTAATGAAACTTTTCAGAGTATTATGCTTTTTTTCTCTAGGGTGAACGAACTTCAACTTCACCACTCCTTTTTCTATTTTTCTACTTCATATTCTAGATTACGATAAACGACAGCTGATTCACAATACAATGTGACCTCGCAGTCACATTTCCATCACTTCCCTCCCTTTCTTTGGAAGAAACCTTTTCCAGAAACCGGAGTGGAAGTAATCTCACCACTTTGCTACACATCTCGGCAGCAGGTCACTCTCCGTGCCGGGAGCGTATAATAACACCGGATGACCTATTAAAATAATACATTCCAGCGCCCAAAGCGAATCAATTATAAAAAAGAAGGATGAAATACGATCGGCTGCAGCGGCGGTATTATGGAAATAGCGGCGGCCCAGCGCGCTGCCCCGGGCCACTCCAATTATACCATATCGGCGTTCACAGAAGTCATTGTCTTCTGGGGTCTGCACCTCGGTTCCGAGAACGGCGGCGATGGGTCGTTATCAGTAGAGGTCGAACTGATAAACACGCTTTGTCACCTGCGGAGCGTTCGTCAGGGGAAATGCCAAGGTTGGCTGTTTGTTTGGTTGATTACCAGGGTAGAGCAGTGGAGGTGACCACAGTCTGGGCAGTTGATCTTATTTGTAAAGATTGTACATTTGTAAAATAATGTACATAGCCTAATGGATTGTCCATCGTAATGGGGTCGTCCATAAATTACGTCATCTGAAAATAGGGGGGGGGAGGGTCCAGATTGAAAATGACGGTAAGGTGATGTGCAAGGGGGGGGGGTCGGCTTTGATATAACGTCATTATAAATATGATGTTTTATATCAAATTTTGACAATAAAACAATATGATAAATTCTAACACAACTCAACTATTATAAAATAATTATCTATAAAATAACCTAGGCTAAATCAGACTATTTTTTGGCGTTGTTTTATAGTTTATTTTTCCATTTTGGCTTTGTTTCTGAAGGTAAATTCAGATTTGATTGGTCAATTTTTTTTAGTTTATCACGTAGCGTTTAAAAACATTACTACATTTTTTCTTATAAATGGAGGTTTGTTAAAAATGACGTCATTTTTCCGAGAGGGGGGGGGGTCAGACAAATTATGATGGTATAGGCTAATGATTGTAGGGAGGGGGGGTCCAAAAATGGCCAAAAAGCGATGACGTAATTTATGGACGGCCCCAATAATATGAACTTGAAAACTATGATCCTCATATAATATGATTTTTAAATAGCTATTCAACAAATGGAATGCTACCCTAGAACGAAGAGTGTGGAAGTCGCATAACCTGAGTCCTGCAAACCTGCTTTTGAAGTGATCTCTTTTGACTAGAGTAATTTATTATGTGCATTTCTGAAACGAATAATCCTGGCAAATCCTCGAGAAAAACACATTGCAGAGCACTTGTAGTTCATCCAATAATCGACATATTGAGGTGACCCCAGAGAACAACACACGCCGAGGAAATCGTGACAATGAAGAACCTCATTTGAAGGAACGAGCCGCAAACGAGGTGACGAGTAGATTACCCATTGACCCCCAATCGCGCGGATCGCGACCGACCGCAGACGCACGAGGAAGGGCAGCGAGCGGTCCGAGCGCGCCGGGGGCATTCCGATACACCGAACAACTTCGATCCCGCATCGATCCCGCCCCCCACAATAGCGCCTGTTAACCTTTATCGGGCGCGGCTGTCAAAACAGAGTTGCGGGTCGTCGCGCACACGCGCACCCGCACGCACGCACTCGCACAATCGCGCCTAACGAGCGGCTGATTGCTCGGCTTCGTTTCGTCAAATTGTCGACCATTTGGACCGTAAATGGCAGCATTAGCGGCCCCGCGGTCGTCATTACCGACAACTGGATTCAAAACACACAGCGGATCTGCCCCCGTGCCCCCGCGCAGTTACCGGACACTGGGGCGCTGCTGGTGCTGCGGCGGGTGGGAGATGTCGAGGTGCGCCGATGGCCAGGGCATTCCACAGCGGATTACCGTCTACCCTCGGACTGGCAGGGTCGAGGTACGCCGATCCGCCGATGGTCAGTCCGTTGGCCTCTTCCCCATCTTTTTCTGCCACGCTGTTACTAATTAATTCCAAATAAAATATAAGTGTTAGGTACGGTATGTTGTTATTTAAACTGTGGGAAAAGCCCTGTATAAATAGTAATTTTTATCACTAGGGCGAAAAACGGGTTTATTATGGGTAACATGGTGCAAATCAAAAGGGGACAAAAATTAACATGTGTTGAGCACTCTTTTATCTATTTAACCTCGTTGGCTATAATAAATGCCACCTTTTCGGACTAATTCAACACCAACTGACTAATGGGCCAGAAAATGGCTGTTTAGCAAGCAGTCTGATGAAAAATGAGCAAATGTTTTTCGTGCAAAAAACTGCATATCCAAACGACATACCAAATTGTTATTCTTCAGTTGACTTTAAATATTGATACAGTATTAAACAGTAAATGTAAAAAATTATTAACACTAACAAGCAACTAATTGAAGGCAAATCTCAAACTGACCATCGGCGCACCTCGACCCTGCCTCCCAAGAGACCCAAACCAACCATCGGCGCACCTCAACCCTGGTTTTTATGATCCTGACTGACCATCGGCGCACCTCGACCGTGCCCGCGGCGGGTGATGGAGTCGGAGTCTACCTCCACGATCGTGAATGTAGAGCACTGTACAGTTTACAGTGGCCTATCTGGCGGACACAGGTTTAGGAGTTTGTTGTGTTATATGTTTGTCATTAAAGACCGAAATAATGTAAACTAAAGATCGCCCACTGGTATAAATGCGACCAAAAGTTTAAAAGTATTTATATAACTGAAACTTCTGTTCTTCCGGGGAGAGTTTGCCAAATGACATAAGCTATCTAATGATTCAGCCAATACCCTTCTTCCATAAGATTTACATTGAAACTTTGAAAGCCTGTGTGGCGAAGAACTGGAGGCCGAAGTGAATTTTCTAACTGTATACACAGATTTCTTCTACGATGCAAAAATGCTGAAAAAATATAAAAAAAGAAGCATGCGGAATTAATATAATGGTGGTTTATCAATTGGCTGGCAATTCAATAGATTCCAACCCATTAACGTTTTATTATATTAGCGTTGATTTGTCTTGTTATGCATCAATAATTAATTGATAAATAATTAATAAGCAACTGGTCCAGGATTGACAGTCGGGAATTGATCAAAGACCATAGGACAAGAATTATATGGCGAGCAATTAAATCACACGATCCAGTCAGTTTTATAACTTGTTATACCCTAACCAACTTACTATTCCACCAGGACTTTTACAACACCATCAGGTTCCAAATTAAGGGAAAAGATGTGTGTTTTATGCAGAGGACAGTAAATTACTGCTTCTAATGAATTTTGAAATAACAGCTATTTAACGAAGGAATTAAAAAGCGTAATTTCAGACCGGTTTTGGACACAAATTATTGAAAACAACTGTGGCATTCGCCATTCTGTATCAATAACATTTAATGACGTTACACTGTTGTTGGATAGATTTAGGATATCCTGTAACATAAATCTCACATCTCGTTAACGTTGTAAAAGGAAAACCGGCGACAAAGCGTGGAGAGGAGGAAAGATGGAAAAGAAGCGACCACGTCACGTGACGACTTGGTGGCGTGGGCGGGATGCAGAGCGTGACCGGGCATCACGCTTATCACGACCAGTGTACATATAAGTTAATTAGCAAACGTAAATACACGTTTATAACCGCTTCTGTGTCTGATGCCGGAACCGTCGCACTTTCACTGGGTTAACCGACGGTACACAGCATATAGCACCTGGATGTGACTGGTGCTGGGAGAGTCAAGAGATGATGATAAAATATGAATGTTGCCGATAAGGTCTTCGGACAAAAAAGAATATAAGCTTAGTTTTGTCATAATAAATTGGAGAAAGGGTTCTCACAACATAAATAAAGACATTTAAAAAAATAACTAAAAGAAGAAATAGTTTTTCTTATACACCTAGCATGTTAATGACCATTAGAACATTCTTGGATCTCTAAAATGGCTAACGTTTAGTGTCCAAAAGATTGTATGTGAATGTAGGGATTTATCAAATTGATGATCATGTAATTATCTTCCTTTCATTTTATCTGGATTGCTCGACGTTGGCATAAATAATTGTCAGGAATAGCATCCTTCATACTTCCTGCACATTTGGACGAATAATAAGCGCAGGCCTACCCTTTTCAAATTGTCTCTGCTTTTACAAACAAATTAACACCTTCAAGAAAATAAAAAGCGTGTATTACAGTGATAAAACGTCATGTACCGTCACTAACAATACGAATCTCCACTTTAATTTAGAAAAATTGGCGGTTACGAATAGAGCGATACACAATTAGAATCGTCTTTAAAAGGCGTACGGTCGGAAACTGCGTCTGATTACTGAAATTACTCACTACTTAAACGGAGGTACTGTATCAGAGCTGAACCGCTCACACAATGCAAACACAGGTAATTAGCGTATGGTGCACTTTGCATTTCACACGACTGTACCCACCACCGCACCGCTGCCAACCTCTCGGCACGAAATATCCCAACCTATCATTACTGACGACTGTTTGATTTCATCTTTTAATTTGCTGCGTCCAGCCGGCCTCCGATGACTATCTTTAGACTAATGAACAATACATATTTATAGAAGCAGTTCCTCATTTGACCTTGTTATGTTTCGTGTAATTACCTCGCCAATTAAGAGCGGTAACTTGATTGTTATGCCCCTGCCTCCAGATATGAGCGGATTAAGATTCTTTTCTGTGTGCCGTCACGGTTTGTTCCCTTTGTATAACGTTTGTATCCGTTTGTTATGCGTTATCTGAAGTCGAATGCAACTTGTAATTTGATTATGATATCGCATAATTACGCTTTAAATTAATGATTCAAAAGATGAGTTCGAGGTGAAGTTACCGCGGTAAGCTTAGTAATTGGTACAATGCGTTTTATGCATTTTTCTACTTCTGCATAGTGAATAGTAATTCATAGAGAAACCCTCATGCAAAACAGTAATTTCCAAAGCAATTATTGAAAAGGTAATAGCAGACTAGAATAAACGTTGAAAAATAATTTTTGAAAAGAGTTCATTCCCTATTGGGAAATTCACTGAAAATAATGGCATTTAATACACGTTAGGCAGTTCAAGAAACGTCTGCGTTTACTGAGGCCGTATTCATTTTGTGACTTCACACGAACTCAAGATTATGCTGTATTTTGACCGCAACTTGTTAACCAAATCAACAGCTAAACGACTGTCGCCGGTCGTTTCCTCGACGTTTCGAACAGTTTCTCCTGCCATTCTCCGGCCATTCGCTTTGTTTTGCCCCACAAGGGCGGCTAATGAGGGTCGGCTGGTCGCGTGGTCGTATGGAAATGAGGGTCAACAAATAGAAAATAACGCGCAGCGGCGCGCATGATTTACACGCAGGCGCGAAGAAGCGGAGCCGGCGCTGCGCTAGTAATTATGGCACTGCTACCAGCGTACAACTCCCCCCCCCCCCCACCAACAGGTACCACTGCACAGCACATACTGCGATGTCTGTAAAGTCGGTTATTGGTGGTTTGAGTATCGGGCTTTCAAATCTCAAATGCAATGAAAATTCACACGTAGCCTTCACTAAACCGAGAGTGGTGCTCAGTAAACGTTAAAACATAAAATAAATATACAGTATTGCATGCGTAGTAAAAAGTATTATATCAACTATAACTGTAAGAGTGATGAATATTAATTTTGTTTCAAAAAAGTAATGCAGAATTTTACACTCGTTTTCCTAATCGTGATAGTGACATAAAAAGTTATGCAAACGAAACGCTAAAAACAACATCACCTGGCACTTTAAGATTTGTAGAGCCTTTTTTATTAAGATATTATTATTATCTATATAGCAATTCACAGTATGGGAGGGAACATAAAATGATAATATTAATTTCATTCATAATACGCTTTAATTCGAAGTTTTCTTGCTCTCCGAAGCGATTTTAGCACTTTTTTAATTCAAAGTTTTGGATTAGGCCTATACCCGTATAGGCCAATTAAACAGTTTGCATAAGGCATAAGTAAAATTGTGTCTTCGAGAAACTATAATTAATCAATTTGTCAGCGCGATTCCTTTAGGTATGAATAATTTTTAAGTAGCATAAAACATATCAATAAAGTGCATAAACACTAAATAACTATAGTGGCTACTATAACGTGCGAAGTGTGGGTACTCACCGGAGCGTACTCGGCGCACAGGTCGATGGAGGTGATGAAGTTGGCGACGTCGTCGACCGTCCAGTGGGCGACAGTCTGGGAGTCGGCGGAGGAGGAGCATGGCTTGTCCCCGGTGGAGCAGAGGGACAGGCAGGAGGAGGGTCGCGAGCTGGAGTCCCGGGGGGAGGTGGCCAGCTTCGACTTGGGCTTGGGCGACACGCTGCCGGTCCGCTTGGCCTGCAGCCGGTCCTTGGTCGTCCTCTGGAGCGCGGTCAGCATGGGGAAGTTGAGGAGCGCGTCGGCGCCGTACAGGCTCTCGCTTAGGGAGGGGACGTGCTTCCTCGGCTTCTTCGGCGGCGGGGTGACGGCGTTCGAGGAGAGGTCCAGAGGGTTGTTCGGGTTGTCCGGGGGTCTCTTGATTGCGCCCTTCAGGTAAGTCTCCAGCTGGTTAGCACTTTGTGCACTCGCGGTTCGCACCATGTTTAGCAACGCTTGTGTGCTGCTCATGTCCACCACGGGAGGTAGGAAGGGTACGCCGACGCCCGGGTGCGAGAAGGCGTTCAGCCACAGCGCCTGCTGCGCCTCGGCTGGCGTGGGGATGCCCGGCTTGAGATCGGCGTCGGGTGAGTCTTTGGCGTTGGTGGGCGCCGCGGCCGAGGGCGCCGTCGTGCCGGAGGTAGAGCCCAGGGGCGCCATCAGGCCGACGAACGGCGTCGCCGCGCCCGGCTTGAAGGCGGAGAACCGCGGGTCCAGGCTGGGCGGGTAGCCGTTCCGGGGGGAGCTGAAGTAGCTGCAACAACAACACACAACCAGTCAAATATGCAGCAATTCATCAATAAAAACAGTTGATACAACAATACGAATAAACAAAATATAGGCCTAATCTACTAATCCAGTCATTTTTAAGTAAATCTTTGATCCACATTGGTTAATGAACAATTCATTATTGTTCCTGATAAAATGATAAAATACAGCATAGTTACAAATCCAGAGGTTGATCCTCGTTCCTCGACCGAGGCAAATCTATAGACCTATGTCGTTGCCAATTTCCACTAAGCTATTTATGCTACCTGACAGGTCAACGTTAGGTAATTAACAAGACCAGTGTTTGGGCCATTATCAAACAAAAGTAAAAAATGCCATTTCCATAGATGTCTATATATCTACAAAGCGAGATCACTTTTTTTCCTTAGTCACTATTCTCATACCTGTTACCTGCAAAAAATCTGAGAACAGCTTCTTACTAACCTACAAAAATGTACGTCAGACAGTTGAAAAAAGATACAGGGACAGTTTTTGTTATTTTGTGACCCCTCCCTACAAACCGGACCTCCACCACTGAACCCACATGCTTTTCATTATCAATTAGGTTGTTCACACGTGTAGTCATTAATCCCTTCCAGACATCATTGACAGCGAGGCCTCACCAAGGCCGGGGTGGCGTTGTCGGTGTTCCCTTGTTCCAGTAGCAGGTTATTACGACGTGGCCGTGGACAATTTCGGAACAGTGGCCGAGCGTGTCGCCGGCGACCCGTGGCCATGTTGGAGCTGGCACCTCCTTTGTACCGTGTGAACCCATCATCCATCACCCGCCTCCATTACTGACAGCCGCTGCTGGGATTAGACGATCTGACGCGTCACGATCAAATGATGGGAGAAGAAGAAGTGCGCCTGCTGCGAGATATCGACTGCGACGCGACCGGTCGGGTCCCAAGACGTGTACAGTAGTAAGAAGATGGACTGTTTATGGAAGTGTTTATTTATTGGACTGAATATTTATTGAAAAGTCCTTATACTTTTCCTGATGGAAGAGAATATGTAGAACTTGGATACAAATTTCTCTAAACATCTTAATCAAAATAGTTCTTTTTAACCTAGTCCATTGAAAATTACATTTGTGTAATTTGAATGTTTGGATGGTTAAAAAGTTTTCTCTGGTCCCTTGAGGTTCTAATTCAAGGTGCACTGTTGCAGAGAGCTCTAAAGCCCCCCACACACGGTCGAGCATGTTGGGCGAGCCGCTCGATGGCGAGCGGCTCACCCAACATGCTCGACCGTGTGTGGGCTCCGTCCCAACATGCTCGGCGGATTTGTTGGGTTGGAAGCTCGGCTCGACAGGACGGTCCAACTCGAGCCGCTCGCCTGACATGTTGGGACGTGTGTGGTAAACCGTCGAGCGGCTCGCCTGACATTACCTCAGTCTGACTGAATTTGTAACCTACTATAGGCGTATTTTTTGTTGTGATTGTAGTGTTCCTTGATTTTCTGCTACTATAGACGGGTTTTTAAAATTGTGTAGTAGTTTAGGAGTGAACGGGGATGGTTGGCACACTTCTTAAATTGTTAATTTTTACTAAAATATTCGTAGTAATAAAGTTGATTAAAATGAGCTTATAATATGAAACATACTTTCCTCTATATTATATATTTTCCCAAATAAAAATCTGTAAGTAAACATTAATAAAAATGTTTTAAAACCCACTACAAGTGTGGCAACCAGTCCCTATACGGCGGGGCTTGTCACAACGGCTGGGGTCGGTTGTCCCTAGTATTTCTTATGGAAAAATACTAGGAGTACGCTTGTTCCACGCGTATGGGGATGAACGGCAACATGTGTCAGATAATCCTAGTTCCACACTATTAAAAAATAAATAAATAACACATCTATCAAATTACACATATTAACTACTGAGAAAAAGATGTTAATTTTTTTGGCCAATTTGTTAATATAGGCCTAATAACAAATTGTATTATATTTAGTGCAATTATAGTAAATAAAGTTATAGTGCATGCTTCCGCTATGTCTGACAAGAAACAAAAATAACGCCGTTTAACGTAGCCTAAAGCACCGTTATTTGTTGCCGACAATGTATTTCTTATGGGAAATTAAATTACGTATCATTACTTTATTTCTTTACAGAATAACTTCAGAAACGAACTTGACCTGAAAAATTACGCCTAAAATCTACTGTGAAAGTTTGAAGTCGATCTGAGGCTTTTTGCGGACGTTATCGTCGAACAAAAAATAGGGGTTAGTCACTACAGTGAGGTTGTTAACAGTCATGTATGATTATTCACTCCTCTTCGATCCGTTCATCCAATAACAAATATGTATAACTACGAGATGAGATGAGATGAGAACTATTGAGATGAGTAAAATCAAACAAAAATTCAAATGCGACAATAGTCTAGAACAAAAATGATAGGAAAATAAACTACAATAAATTCAAAGGTTTTGAAAACGGAAAAATAAATTTCAAATCAACTAGGCCCTATTTGATTATTTGTTCAATTAACAATATTAACACACGTTAGGCCTATAGAAATAAACAACTTATATTTACAGGTTTAATCAAATATTTTGAAATAACGTATGTAGTCCTTGGAAATGTTTTATATATTATATTTGAGTAAATTTAACATAACAAGCAAAAATTTAATGAAAATCGTTTCAGTAAAATAAGCCTATTGGGCTATCTTAGGAAGGTTTTCAAAGTTCAAAAGTCATCGTTACTTGAAATATCACTTTCACATTTTTTGCAAATGAATTGCGGCATTCCGGGAATATTCTGTACTTTATTCTTAACATTACAAACCTTGTTTCCAAACCTGAAAATAACACAAAATGTGTAAATGCTTCAATGGAGTTAGATGTCACACATGACAACTAACCTCTTACTGTTTGTGACAACTTGCCTCGTGCCGCCATTTTGGACGAAAATCGACATCAACCGTTTGTTTTGTTAAGAAATCAGGTTTAGTACATTTAAGTATGCCTAATGTTATAATATGAGATTTATGTTCATATCTCATAAGATAGGATGGTAAAAAATAAATGACCAAAAGAATTTACTTAGGCCTAAAAGAGTAAAATTTTAAAAAAATTGCCAAAATAAATATAAACGCAAATACATATAGAAACTCCACTTCATATCTATTTGCAATCGATGCAATAATTTTTATGGATGTAAAAATAAATGAATAATATGTACACTTTACACAATTTTACACATTTTACAACTGACAAAGTACTAGAATGCTTGGCCGTAGGCTCGACCGTGTGTGGACGCCTCCCAACTCCAACCAGATACCCAACCTGACTTCCAACCCAACGGCTCGCCCAACATGCTCGACCGTGTGTGGGGGGCTTAACTTGCTGAAATGTTTGCTATCCATTATGTTGTCCAAGAAGAGAAAGCGGAAGTGTAGTAATTCCAGCAGAGAGAATCAAAACTCTTATTGTTCAATAAGTGCTTCAATAAAGAATGATTTAAAAAAGGTGTTTAGTTCGTATATTCTATTAAATTGTCAGTCATAGCAAGAGAGCATTTATTAGTTACACGACCTGAAAAAATTTCTTAAAATCTAAAAGTTAGCAATTCAATGACGCCAAATCGAGGAAACTGTTTCTCCCATCATTAAAGTCTCCTAGTATGTATTACGAAGTATTGAAGGCACCTGACGGAAGCCAATTAAATTAAAACCAATAAACACTTAAGCATAACTATCCAAAAGCAATTTACAAAGTAGTAAGTCAAAGGTGAAATAATAGTAGGCCTAACGAAATTGTTAAAACGTAAATCCCAACGCACCATTACGACGTCGAGAAACACGTCCGTTGAAAAGACGTCATTTGCAGCACAAAGTGTCATTTTCCGGTGGCCATGGTGCGCTGGCAGGTCTGTCGCAAGAATCGATTATCGTGGGCAAAGGTTGGCACTGCCGGAGTGGACAGTAACATTTAGCTGTCGCTGGACCGTGAAGGGGAATTATGTCAGTGATGTTGCCTAACCTGGGTCCTTGCGACACGGGGGCCATCAAAACCGCGACCTCAAACCCGAGGGAGAGAACGCGTTCACGCCACCGCCACATGTCACCGGTCACCGATCGCTTGTAACGATTGGAGGACACGTTCGGGGCTGTCTTGCTATTGTTGTGTGATTGATGGAGAGGAGCGTTTTGTGTGGAAGGAACATACTATTTTGCTTTATCAATTCCGTTTTTAATTTCTCCGAATGCTAGTCCCTAGATGAGTTGACGGTGGTTCTTCCTTAGCTTACAATGTGAACAACTACCGCATTGAGTTGAAACTAGAGAAAATTATATCGTCCTGTACTGCATTATTTAGTATACTTGGTTGTTATGCATAACGAATCCTGAGGATGAATAGCAAAATGCTGTTAAGATGTTTTTCAACCTAAGATACCAGGACTAAGGGAACTGAGCTGTGGTGGTTCTCTTTTTTTCTAAGCGTTACTGAGCAACTGCCTTGTATTTGACAACACCACAAAGACAATATTATATCATCATGCATGTATGAGTATTTTATGGTTACGCCCTATGCGTGCAGTACTGTATATAACAACAAATAGCGTATATCAGTCACAGATATTCAAATTTAACAGTATAAAACGAGGTGATTTGTTTAACCGAAGATTCCAGAACTAAAGGAGTTCAAGGGTGGAGGTTGTCTTTTTCATCGGTTGTAAAATTGGTGAATTCACATTCCCATACATAATTCATTTAGTATCAGAATATCCCTACCCCTTCTCTGGTAGCTAAGTAAACAATCCACTAAACAATCCTTGAAAAATCTCTTATATTTTTAGAGAAGTTTTTCGAAATTATCATTAACTACATAACAAAATGTGATGTCAACTCACTCGTTAGGATTGTTGTTGTTGTACTTGGCGGCGAGGCTGCGCATGAAGTCGCTGTAGTTGCGGCTCATGAGCGAGTCCGCGGCCTGGGGCCCGGTGGACGATGGGCTGGCCGTCCTGTCGGGCTGCGAGGGCGGCGTCCCCGGGTACACGGAGCTGGGGGTGCCGCTGCGCGACGAGCTGCTGTTGTTGTCCGCCGTCGCGGGGCTCAGCCGCTCCGACTTGACGTTGTTGTTGTTGTTGGTGTGGTCGCCGTTCATGGCCGCCTCCAGGGGCCGCTTCCTCCCCTTGAGCGAGGCCGGCGCCCCGGCGCGCACCCCCACCCCCGCCACCGTGCTGCCGTCCTCCGTCACCGCCTCTCCTGCAACACAAACATCATACAGGTCAAAATCATTCACAGAGACTACCTGAATAATTAATGACAGTCATCACCTTATCACTTTCTAAGACTATGGCAAATATGAATGAATGATGTGGTGTGGAATAGGTGTAATGCATTGTGAATATAGCCCAAAAAGCTAAGTTACTGTCTAAGACCAGCTGGTTCTTTAGACAGAGTAACTAATTAATTAATAGCGCAACGACCGAAGCTACTATATGATGAAAGTGGCATGAAAGGCAGCTGGGAAAACTTTAGAAATTTGAAAAACTACACTCTTTATTCGGGGTCAAACCTGCAACCTTCAATCTATAAAGCGAGCTCTATAATAGAGCATACTGAGCTATCCAGCCAATCAATTTTGAGAAGCTTAAAATTTTTTAAATCCTGGAGCAATTAGTCTTAGTAGTGTCAAATTGTTGGTGCTGGCCCAGTTCAAGGTCACCTGAGGGATGACGTCATCGAGGTCAATGACCTCACCGATGACGTCATCGATGACGTCATCGATTGCGTCATCGATGACGTCATCACTAATGACGTCATTTCTATGACGTCACACCCATGACGTCACAGAAATGACGTGCTGATGACGTCATCACCCCTTACGTCATCAAAATGACGTCACCGACGCCACTGAGGTCAAGGTCACGCCGAAACTTAAAATTTTTTGGCACTTTTGCCGTTTCTCGCACTACGCTCCGAGTTTCAGTCAGAGTCCCCGTGACCTTGACCACTTGGAGCGAATTTCCGACGAGAAACGGCAAAAGTGCCAAGTTAAACTTGAGTTTCTGACATGACCCTGCCTAAATGGGCAATCGGTTATCCCTCAGGTGACCTTGAACCAGCACAACACCAACAATTTGATATTACTGTGACCTTGAAAACCTAACAACGGAGCGCCGACACCGATGCGCACCCCACGACAGCCACCGAGTGACTGACTGTCAGGCTCTGTGTACTCTAGGTATATGGGGAAGTGGAGGGGGAAATCTCAAGGTCATCCAAATGGAGTTTTAAAAAAGTTGAAGAGTAGAAAGACTACTCTTGTGCTTCCTGGGCGACCTCATCAACTTCCAACGGATCTGTAAACCAATCCGATCTGTAGCGGCAGGAGTCCAGAAAACAGGTGCACCACCCATCAGGTTGTCCGTAGCACTTCCGACAATTGGTAAGATTGGAGAAATGAAATTTAATACACCGCTGCGGACAACAAGTGTAAAAGTAGTTGGATTTGTAGATTTTGAAAGTTTGTAGTACCGGTGGTGGCAGCTGTTGGTTCTTGCATCTACACCTGCAACATCCGAAGCATTCACATTGCCGGCAGGCCAGCCCGTCCACTTGCCATCTTGGTAGTAGGAAACACTTGCCCTCGCAGCAATAGGTTGTCCCTGTCTCTTCCTCCCAAAGCTTCTTTGCACAATGGACGACGCCTTGTATCTCTAAACACTTATGCTCGCAACATGAGACACGCTTAGTTTCCATACTTGATGTTGCTTTGGCGAGGGAGCAAGATGAAGTGATGCCGTGGCCAGCAGGAATGGAGCTTATATAAACTAAGGTGAGTGGAGGGGGAAAGGTCAGGGTCATCCAAATGGAGTTTTAAAAAAAGAAAAGAGTAGAAAGACTACTCTTGTGTATCTATAGCGATTTCATTGATAGTGAGTGCTTCTGTATGCCAAGTTGATCTGTACTGACAGGCTCCTAAATAATGTTTGCAAAAACCTGCAAAATGATTGTTGCACAATTTGCAGCCAGTTAGCTGTTTTAATGTGAATTCAATGCAACGTTCAGGGCAACAAGTGTACTTATGCCCTCTCATCTGGTACACATGGAATGTCTTCAACTCCGGTTTCGGCTTCTTCCAAGACTTGCACTTACACATGCATTGACCAAAAGCTTCACATTTTCTACACGCCAGGCCATCCGCAACATCAATGTCATTCGGCCATGAAAAACATTTCCGTTCGCAACAGTAGTTGAGTTGACTCTCCATGTTGCTGTGGTGAAGGTGCGCGATGAAATGATGCTGCAGTCATTGAGAGTGCACCTTAAATAAACGCAGTGGAGGGGGAAAGGTCAAGGCCATCCAAACGGAGTTTTAAAAAAGATAACTAGTCGTCCTCCTCCTCCTCCTCATCCGTTGTACTTAGAGAGCTGTCAGACGAAGAGCCCCGTGCAGGTGCTCCCCAGATGAAAAACAAATCAATTTTAAAACGAAGACCAGGATCTTGCATCATCAATTCCTTTAATTTGTCACATACTAAGTCGACCTTGTGTAAGGTGTCAACAACAAGCTTCCAATTCGTTGGTTCAATATAACTTGTAGTAGAGTCTGCCTCGCTGATAACCACATCCTCCGGCCGTATTGGAGTGTAAAGATGTGTAAAGTTCTTTGGCTGTAGCTGAGGTTCAGGCTGGCTGGAAGTGGAAGGTTGAGTGTGGACCCCTGTCGCATCGAAATCCATAGTCATTCTACATTCAATGTTGGGGTTTTCGTTTAATACATACACCAATTTCTCATGCAACATATCCACTTCTGCCGAGTCTTGCAGATGAACATTCCAGGAAAATGGCCATTCTTCATCCGTAGTGGAGTCAACTCGAGAAAGAGTGCTGTCCGCCATGATAGCTAAGCAAGGAATGATGTGAGCTACAGACTGTGGTAACAGTATTGAAAAGTAGAGGGGGTAAACCAAAAGTACGTGGAGGGGGTATTTTCAAGGTCATTTAATTTGGGTTTTAAAAAAAAAGGAAATAGTGGAGGGGGAATTCTCAAGGTCATCCAATTTAGGTTTTAAAAAAAAGGAATGAAGCTTACTCCTCTTCAGCCTCGTTGTCCCCTGCATCTTCATCAGCCTCATCTTCATCGACGTCAGACTCGCCGTAAGGATAGATCGGGGACATGGGCGAATATTGTGGAGATTGTTGACCGTTGTTGTCGTCCCCTTGCATTCTAACTTGGGACCAATCATAATTTAAATTCATTTGTATTATGATCCCAGGGTTGTCCCGCAGTATTTCCTTCATACGTTCGCAAATTGACTCCAAATAGTGTACACTATCGACCGACAGTGTCCAACCCGTACTTGTACCGACATCAGTAGTGGAGTCAGCTTGGCTGATGGTGTTGTTGTCTGCCATGGTTGCTTGTCGGACAAGGAATGACGGTTGATGTGATGCTCATGCAGGAACATGGTGAAGTGGTGGGGGGTGTGGTGGAGTAGTGGGGGAATTTTCAAGGTCATCCAAACGGAGTTTTAAAAAAAGGAAAACTTACAAAGTAACATTGAAACTTTCCAATTGATGGTGGCGAGCGTTTTCTTCTGCAACCTTGCCGACACATGTGACTATGCCGTACAGTATGAAAAGTACAACCATAATAAGGCCGAACAATAAAAGATAGCCGTTGACTATCATGATATTTTCTGAGTGGATCTGTTTTCTTCTTATCGCCCTCTCCTGCATCCTCTTCTCCAACTCGTGGACGAAGTCACAACATGCGTGAGGACATCTTTCATCTGTTGGTAGGTTTGCCATTGTTGATGTTGTCGGTGTGGCTGTTGAAGATGGAATGAGGTTTCCAATTGCGATGTGCCATGTACACCAATAGTCAAGTGGTGGGGGTAACAAAGCAGTGGAGGGGGAAGTTTCAAGGTCATCCAAATTGTGTTTTAAAAAAACCTATCTTGTTACTGAGCTTATATGTCAGTAACAAGATAGGTGTTTTTGCTCTTTTACTTCTTTAATATAATGAAAAAATATACATATTCTACAATGGTTAGGATAAGAAATACAACTGCTAGTCAGCTGAAGTAGTCCAAGTTGTCTGGCTCGGTCTTCATGGACGCTGGTGAGGAAGCCGTCGAGGAGTGTCCAGGCTCTTCCTTTGACTGCCGGGTGTTCCGTATATTGCAAGCGTAAACTTGCACATTTATACGGTAGCCTCGTGCCACCATCAGCTGCAACTCCTTGTATAAGTCGTTTAGCTCCTGCTGAGTCTTGATGCTCACCTCCTCGTAACTTGCGCAACTAACGTTGAGGGACATCCTGATGTTGCTAGGTTGGCTGCTGGAGTAGAAATGAAGCCGAGGCACAGCGTTTGGAGGTACATGGAAAAGTGGTGGGGGTGATGGTGGTGGGGGTATGGAAGATGCAATTAAACACTTCTAAACTTTTTCCATTGATACAAAGGGATGGAACAAATAGCACAGGTGTCCTTGTAGTTTTCAAATCTAAACATTGGTGCTAGAAATCCAAACTGTTTTCTACCACCTTCCTGTACGAACCGTCGAAGGTCTCTGACGGCAGCATTGCCACAAGGCCTACAAAACTTTTCCCCGTCTTGGAACCTATACCAGGAGTATCCCGAATACCCTCTATTATCTTTCTTGTACTCCTCGATATCCTGCTTTACTGTTATAGGGATATTATCTCGTAAAGCCGTCTGGAATAAAGATGCGTCAGTTATAACTCGTTGTAAGCAAAGCTCGTACAAGGTGCTCATCGTTTGCTAGTTGGCAACAGACTGACCGTTCTTTGCATCCAAGCAGGTTTGAATCCTAGTGCGGTAGTGGGGGTAATTACGGTAGTGGGGGTAGTTGTGAAATGCAAAGGTCAAAGGTCAAGGTCACCCGCGAAGTTTAAAAAAAAATGCAACATATCAATACGTGAAGTCTGTCACATATTGATATGTTGCATTTTTTGTTTTTTTTTATTTTTTTGTCTTTTATGATTCGTTTATTTATAAAACATTACAACAACAACATATGTACAACATTAAAACTTAAATCTAACACTGCTGCTTGTCAGCGATGTGGATGGTCAACTCTGTAGAATTGCTACCCGTGCAGCCGTGGGACACCAGGTATAGACACCCGGGTTGAATAGAGCGAAGATCCTCGTTTTGTAGAAGATGGACGAATCTCTTGGGCAGGTACACCTGGAACTTTGGTTCATCCCCCGGAGTAAACGGTGCCTCGCTGAGACTGCAGCAGATGGCCTCCCCAACTGTAGTCTCCATTTTCTTCATAGCATGGATTATGTAGTGCTTCTCGTCTTTTAGTTCCGAGCACTTCTTTACAGGTAATATTGTTGACTTGGAGTGAGCATTGAACTGCTCGACCAAAGTCTGAAGGAACTGGTGAGATGCCATGGTCAGGTTACAGATCGTCTTCTTGCTCGGAGATGTTGTCGTCTCGGAATCTCGAGTAATACTCATGCCAGGTCCCTGTCTGCTCCCCACTTATATACTCTCCGTTACCCCCACCACTCCCCAATTCCCCACTTTGAAGGTAAGAGGCGAGTTTATAGGCATTTTTTAAAGCGCAATGTCTATCTTTATCATGTTCTGGGCTTTTTGTACAAATACATATGGTTTCCAGCATGTATTGATAATTCTTATCCAATTCCACATCATTAACCGGAACATGAGTAAATCCTTCGATCCATCTTTTCTTTTCCAGCCCCTTTGTGTAAATATTGGTAAACTTGTCTGAAAAGTGATGCATAATGTGATACAAGTCCGTGTAACTTGTAAAACCATCATACCAATCGATATGATGGAAGTGTTTTGAAATCCATCTGTTGGTAGTAGCGGCTTTACTAGTTAAAGACGAATAAGAACATGGTGGTTTAAATAAAAACGAATAAGGAACACTTGTATTCATGTCCAAAAACACAAGTTCTTTTATAATGAATCTATCATCATTACCACGAAACGCTTGAAACTCAATAATACCAGGCTTGGACTTTACTTGTTGTTCTTCTCCCTTGTCCATTTTGAAGGTCACACGTCTGCTCATTACGAAGTCAGGAGGTCAACTGATTTCCACACCACGGTAGGTACTACTTTTATACCAGGCCGTACAGTTGTTGGCGCGTTGGTGTATATTTAACGTGGGCACCGTCCCCAATAGGCCTAACCCCACAAAATGTTGGCTATTGTTTTAAAAACTAACCATTGTCATTTAAGTTTCCATCTTTATATTTTCCTTATTTTCATTTTCATCACTAACACTTGATTCTTCTCCTCCATCTTCCTCTTCTTCCTGTTTTACTGATTTCTTATGTAGTTGAGCGTACTTTTCCAATTGTCTCCACATCTGTACTTCATGAGGAACTCTATTAAATATAGAAGTATCCACAGGTCCGTATAATATAGGTGCGTCCGGTTGTTTGTCCAAAGTGTCTTCCAGATAATCTTTAATAATCGAACTTGAAAACACCAGTTGTCTCAAGTATCTTGTTATAGGTTCAGTAGCACAAGTTAAAATGAAAAACTCCTCTCGATTAAGTTGAATTTTGTTATCATGTCTTGTTGTGTCTCTAAACCGTAGCTGATGATCACCACGTTGTTTAATGATATCAATTTCCACATTTGAATCCAAAAGTCCTACTCTTGTCTTTCTTCCAAACATGTTACTACTTAAATAGCATTCTAGTAGATGCAAATGTTTCATAAACGATTCCCAAGCACTGTCCGTAAACAAAATCATTTTGGGTCCATGAGTTAAAATTACAGTAGGGGAATAATCTGTAGATTTCATAACACCGATTAAAACACTTTTGTCCAAACTGGAAGAGATTGGGTAAAATATTCGCAAAAATACCTCACTCAATATGTTTGGAGAAATATTATCTTCAATATCCCTTTTTCTCTTTTGTATAGTCTTTCTTCTTTTACCTTTTTCTTCAACATTATTACTGGCGTGAAGTTGTCCGCAAACGTTTTGTTCACCTCCTTCCTGGTGACCTTGAGGATCTAAAAACTCAGATATCTCCTTCTCAATATCTACCACATTTTCAGGTGTACCACTAGGAGAAGCCATATTGAATACGATGCTACCCATACAACAGTAGGCAACAAACTGATGAGGAGCGGTCTGTACGCTCTGCTTTTATACTCGCGGAATGAAACAAAACCGGTTCTTACAATACATTTTTAACAATTCCAGTTAAAGGTGTGTATGTTACGATTTTATCATGTAGAATTAAACAGTATGCAGTTGTATTAGCCGGTATAGCATCGTTGAATTCCATTTCTATTTTTATATCCACACTTGAAGACTTTACTGATTCATTTTGTTTAGAACAATCGATTACAACTATTGGGTAGGCATCGAAATATTTGTCAGGTGGTAATAAAGGTGTATTTGTTTTACCGTAATATGAACTTTGGAATCTCGCGTACATATCGTACAATATACTGTATTTCTTCTTAGTGAATGACACATTTAAATTGTCGTATGGAAAGAATTGTGAATTTAAATAAACTTTAATATTTTTCAAGTCACAATGATCAAATTGTCCTGCATGTTTAGTAATGGCGTCTCTTCTACCTGTTTGTAAACCAAATATAATATACCTGGCTCGTTCTACATAATTCGATGTTTTAACAGTCCAAGTGTGTCGATCCGTAGTAGGTAAACTGGGATGCTCATGAAATTCCCAACTTCTAAATGGAATAACAATATCACGATCGGCTTTTAATTTTCTTAAAAGTAGCATTCTATGCTCGTCAGCCAATTTAACATGTGGAACTCTCCATACAATTTTGTCTAATTTTAATTTCCATTCTAAAGTCGCATCTGTAGTAGCATCTGCAGCTTTAATAATGTCTTTATCGTTAGAAGATCTCAACAAAACTAATTCTTGTTTAACGTTTAATATTATTTTCCTATAATCTTCAGCAAAACCAAGCAGCAAACGTAATGGAATATGAAAATCAAAATATCCATTTGGATTTGGAGTGATCGTGTCAATCGTAGGTAATACCCATCCGGCAGGTTTAAGTAAATTGGTTTCATTGGGTGTTATAGATGTTAATCCTTTTAAAGTTGTCGTAATACCTACTTTTTTAGTGGAATCAACTGTTACACCTGATATTTCATATCTAATTTCATCAAATAGGAAAGCCATAGGATTATTTATAAATGGAACTGTTGTACCAACAGTAGTACCGTCCTTTTTAGTAACTTGTCCTTCAATATACAAGTAACTTTCACATGGTAGTGTGTAAATGTCTTGATTTTGTATGGGAATACGGATTTCATCGTTATTGTTTAATTTCGATGAAGTGTAAGGGTTGTGGGTGTGGTATTCTTTTTCCCATAGGGTTTCGTCGAATGTTGGACCCTGCGCTATATCCAGTATATCCATACTCGGTTAATTTTAATCCAATTCTCTCTAAGAAACGAATGTTCTCGCGTGTTAACTCCTCCACAGCTGAAGAGCTACTAATGCGGTTTCCCGTAGGTTGTTCGCTTTTAAATGTTAAACCCATGGTTTTGTATTAAAGTGTCGATTTTAAATGTAATCTAATCGTAATAGGCTCTTCTCTGAAGTCTACCAAGTTACCGTCTTGATCCAATACGCTCAACACGATGTCTGAAATGAAAGTGGTGTTCAACGGTAGATATACCAGGTTTTGTGGCTTTTCAACAATTTTAAATCCAGGTGGTACACTTGGGTAAAAAGTATGTATGATGTGGGTGTTAGCCCCATCCCTGTAAGCACCTTGTATAATGTTACAAGTTATGTCTATACTATTGACTTTTAATATTGTTACTGTTTTCTTACCGGAATGTGTTACATCTGGTTCTAAAACAGGCTCATCGTTGGAAAATCCTAATAAATCACCAATTGAGTTTGGTTGAGTGAAATCTATATAATATTTGGAAGTAATTTCAGCTTTCATCGTATTATTATTACCTTTTAATGTTATATTGTCTTTTCCCATTTTAGTTTGCAAAAATTCATTTATATGATCAATTTCATAAGAACCTGTGGGTAACCTGCACTCTTGTAAGTCTGTAAATTTTCCACTGGCATCCTTTCCCTTATAATAATGCAATACGTTATTTTTACCTTCCGTAACATTGGGGATAGAGTTGTAAGTTGTAAAATCCAATAGTGCCGCCTCCCAAAACCTTCCTTTTTGCAAGCGTAACGCTGGAAAAAGGATACTTCGTAAAGTGGACGATTTTCCTGTTAATGATACCGTATAGGAAGACATCTCAATAGTGACTGATACTTTTAGCTAGAAATTCCAAACATAAATGGCCGCATATTGAAGTATTATCAGGTTGTTCTCTTTTATAGTTATAATATATGTTTTTAGCAGATTTAAAGTAATTTTGAAGTTCTTTTGGTGGTGGCAAATTACCGAAACTATCAAAATAATATACATTGTTATTTAGTTTCTTATAACAAACCCAATGGGTGCCGGGCCCTTCAGTATTATCCAAATTTACAATTCCAGTCTCATTTTGCCACATTTTCTTTGGTAAACTGTCTTTCATAAACACACCGCGGAAAAATGGTATTTTTAAACAGGAAATATATTTAAATAATTCAATATTGGTTAATGCTTTATGTGGTATGACCAATTGATTTCTTTCATTTAATATGCACGATAAGGTCTTAGGTAAAGACCTGCCCCGTTTTTTACCATTGACCATACGGTGGGCTTCTTCCTGCCTTTTCTTGTAGATCGTCGTCTTCTTTTTATATTTCCTCCATGTTTTCTTGTGGTTGACCTCCTTTTTACTCTCCTTCTCCTCCTTCTTCCACCTCCTACTGCTGTTTTAGCCTTCATACCTGCTGTTACTGCTAAAGCTGCTGCTTTTTCTGCTATGCTAGCGTCACTTGATTTTACTCGTTGCCAAGCTATGTCCGCAAGCTTTTTGTCAGCTATTGATCTATTTTTTGAATCGGCAAACGTGGAATATGCGATATCGTGTTCTTTACAAGCCTGATCTAACTTGTTTATGCCAGGATCGCCTCTTTCCAGTCGTTTTTTCAATTTAGTTCCTGGTCCGCAATACTGATAACCTCCTGGTATATGAAATTCGTATGGTAATGCGTCTATTGCTCTATTTACTATGGATCCTACTGGAATTTGTTTTAAAGCTTTACTTAACAGAGAAACCGCTGTGGACGTGATCCCACCTCCTTTTCTTGCAGTGTCTCGATATGGACTGATGTACTTGAACGTCATTATTGTCCTTTTATAATGGCAATGTGCAACTCATGTGTTAACTCTATGACAGGTTGCACATAAATGAAGTCATTTATTGAGTTATTTACTTAAATATCAATATCACCCCAATCTGATGATCTAAACTGTTTCGTTTTAGGGTTAATAAAGTATTTATTATAAATTTCTCGTTTAATATACTCACCTCTCATGGATTCAGCATAAGTATTATGACCTGATTTTCCTTGAAGAATATCTGGTGTAAAATGATTGTGTAAATCAAATATCGCATTACCTAAAACTTTTACAAGAAAATTAACAGTGACAGCATTATCTACATGTTCAGGGTCTTTAAGGTTTGTTATACGTTTATTATTACAATTATACACTTTACTATCCTTTAATGATGTTGTAATGGTCTGTCCTACAGTTGCAGCATCATTTGCTTCTCTTCCTTGTGCCAAGTCTCTTATCACTCTATTATTACATGTAAACCATCTAAAATATCGATCTGGATCTAGATGTACGGTTTGTGATAAAGCAGCTGCATCTTGTTTTTCATAACCCCATCCCATATTTGATAACTTTTTATCCATGCAATCCCAAGCATCATTTTTGTATGTTAATAAATTAAATTTTTCATTACCTTGAATAAAGTCATCCCCTTGCTTTGATAATACTTCATCTCGTTTTGCAAATCCAGTTGTTTCTTGTTTTAAAGTCTCTTTCATTTGACCCACTGTTGCACCATCAGATGGTGCTGAACCATCTTTTACATTCGCCAAACAATTGCCAAGACAATCGATAACTCCCACATCACGTATGACACAATGATCTTTTATATATTTGAGATTTACAGCATCATTTTCATTTTTTGGATAACCTATATCGTTAATAACAAATTTATAAAAAGAAAATCCATCTTTTGTCTTTTCAGGTATCAAAGAATGTAAATAGCGTCTATTTACGCTGTCTTTTGCATCTTTAGGGTCATCTACGTTGGATATACGTTTATTGTTGGCACTATACGTTTTCCCATTGAATTTTAACGTATTTTTTAATTCAGATGACAAATAACCTTTGTTTATCGCATCACCGTTTTGATTTGGTTTACCAACGTTGATAATTCTATGATCTTCTGCGTCATATGTGTTATTTTGTAGTTTTAATGTTGGCGATATCTTTTCCTTTAATATTTTTAGATTTATTGCATCGTTTTCATCCGTAGGATCTTTTATGTTTTTTAACCTTTTATTACTCATATCATAATCTCCATCAGGTGTTTGTGGTAAACCAGCACTTCTTTTTAAACTATTGGCATAATATAACCCATCCGAGGAGTAACGTCCGAACTTGTCGACACTCATGGTGCAACTGAATAGTATTCTAGGGAGTAACGCATTTTTATGAGATTACCCCACGGTTTCGGAGTTCATCCACTAAAGCCACCCATTCGTTTTCCAATCCAGTATGACCCGCTTCTTTAGCTTCATGTATTAGTTTCATTCTATCCACCAATTTATTGATATTATTGTAATAAATCACATTTGTGTTATATAGTTTCTTCATTAAACCTGTACCCGTAACGGACTTACTTCTTTTTCTTCGTTCCTGAGCACTTACATCCAAAGTGGATGCCATAAATCTTCGTTTTACAGGTTTTCTTTGTGTTAACGGCATTGTTTGTCTTCTAGTTGGTATTAACTTGGATACAAATTCTTTATATTTTAAAGACTTAGATCTAAAAGGAGGCTGGTCAGGTAAATACTTTCTCCTATATGCATTTGTCTGTTCCAAAATATTTTTATATGCTTCCATGTCTTTTTCTTTCACTACCGATACTGAAGGCTTATTTTCAAATAATAATTCAAATAATCCTTTTGTGCCCTTATACCTTTGATCACCAATGACAATATTATCATGTTCGTCAACGTTTAACGGGCTATTACCTATCATTAAACCGTCTTCTGTTAATCTCGCTCCATAACTATGGTAATTCTTATTAGGAATTGTTCCGAGTAACATTTTTACCATGTATTTCCTTCCTAAAGGTCCTTTGTTATGAATGTTTTCACCCAATAAGCTTATGTTTGACGGACCTTCCCTTGTCTCTTCTTCTTTTTCCTCTTCACTAGCAGTTGATACAACTTCATGTCCTCTTTTGGCTTTTACTTCATATAAATCTTTTATTCCACTATAGTCCGGTGATTCTAGCTCTCTTTCGGGTTCTCCACCGGTAAAACCACTATACGTAGAGGATTGCAGGTCTTCATCACTAAAATCTTCTGATTTTACATTTTCTCTTTCAAACTTCGTAATAGGTGCAATCGCATCTCCTTCCAATACAGGTTTAGCAAATTTTTTGTTTAATTGTTTCAAGGGTTCAGTAATAGGTTTAAAAGTAGATTCAAGGAATTTCTCCCTCTCGCTAATACCTAGTTTCAATGCTCTGTTTTTAGCCCGAATAGAATCACTAAGTGATTTTATTTCTTTTACTAATTTTTCTTGGTTAACCATGTTTGTAGCAAGACGTGTTGTACAACAATGAATGTGTTATACCACGTTTAATGTATTAATATAAATTTATCAAATCCTATCCTGTATCGACCATTGTTTAGCGGTTGTTCCTTCATAATTGTTAGGAACCCATACTTTTCAGCCCAAGCCTTTCCACACAACTCTTTAAATCGTTCAAATGTCATATCCGCATTTACATGATCAAAATATATATGTTTTAGGTTGGTTTCGTCCTGTTTAAATACAATTAACATGTTTGCATTGTCTCTAATGAGTTGTTTAGGTATTTTGCTGTAAGTTTGGCCAATATAAATGCTATCTATGTTGTTATGTCGACCCATAGCGAAGTAATTCCTTATTGTGTTTTGGTTTTCACAAGATACATCGTCGAATATAAACACGGAGAATGGTTTAGCTTCTTGTGGCTGCATGACACTCTCGCTTGCATTAAACTTTAAATATTTAACTTCAGGCACATTAGTCAGTATTTTTTCCAATAATTGATACTTTGGTTGTTGTAGTGATTTTGAAAATACATATAGATTGTTAAATCGTAATCCTTTAGGGTTTGTAATCAAATTGAATACTACATTAGTTTTTCCACAGTTGGAAGGTCCGGTAACCAGACAACGAACGGTGTTTGGTAACAAATTGCCATGCTTCCCACTATTGAATTCTGAATTATCCACTGTGAGTTCATCTATATTATTAATAGTAAAACTCTCTTTTTGTGGTACTATCTCCATCCTTTGTAATGGTTCAACCTAAAATGATTCTCTATGGTTATATCAAATCCTTTTTAGGTATCCAAGAATCTTCCGTCTTATTAAATCCTAACCATCGTACTTTGACCTTATCTTTTTTCCGTTGCAACACCTTTTCAACTAAATATACATCGCCTACTGTTGATTTTAACATTTCATGTCCATAAAACCCTCCTTCAAGCAATTGTCCTTTATTATCTTTTAAAATATATGTCTCAGGTACTGTAGGTTGTACTTTGAATACAGTAAAAACCTCATTGGTCCAATTTGGCAGGTATCTTTTACTGAATACACCTTTATATTTACTTATTCGCACTTTATCACCCACATTAAATTTTTTAGGCTTTAGTTTTTCAACTTTTGGTTTAGTATTCGTTTTTATACGTTTTAATACAAGGTTTTCATTTTTACTAGTTACTTGGTTTGGTTTCATCCCGATAGTCCTATGAAATTTGTTATTGTAATCGTTTATAAGTTTTGGTAACATATCAATCCATATGTGCGATCCTCTGTTGGAAAACATTTTATACATTGCACTTTTTAAAGTTCTGTTGAATCTTTCGATTATTGAGGCTTTTACTTCTGAATTGGTTGAATAATGGTTTATATTGTGTTTTTTCATTAAATTTGCAAATTCCTTATTAAAATATTCTTTTCCATCATCTGTTTGTAAATGTTTAATAGTATGTTTGTCTCTTTGTATAGCTGTTTCCATTGCTTTTGTAACACTTTTGCCACTTTTATCTTTTAGTGGTAAAGCATCTGCCATTTTTGAAAAACAGTTAATAACAGTCAATATGTATTTATATCCTTTATTTTGTTTGCTATAAGGAATCATTTCGATTAAATCCGCTTGATATAAATCATTAATTCCTTTTATCACCGTATTTCTTCGTGGAAACTTTCTTCTTGCAGGTTTATGAAGTTCGTTGACAATTTGTTGCTTTAAGTCCTTCATATTGCAGGTTTCAATGTTTGTTGTATCACATGTATAATCACAATGAATGTTGTTTTAAATATTCACATCATTTATATGGGTCAAGGTCATCCAAACTTGTGTAAAAAAATGGGGAACACGGCGTTGGACTTGCCGTGTTCCCCATTTTTTTACGGAAGGAGAAAGGAATAAGGTCGTAGTTGTAGAAGGACGAAGAATAGGTTACTAGTTGATAGGGTTTAGAGAGTAGTGGCCAAAAGGAAGAGTGTGGAATTTGTCGGGCATAATGTATCTTTTATCATCCCGAGCTGACAACGCTTTTTTAATTTCGGTGACACTGTAGACTTGATGCTTAAAGCTTCGGATATTGTTGAATGTTGCTGATATCGTAGTATCTTCAAACAAACAAGTCTTGTAGTGGTCAAATGTCACGTGTTTTTTCAAATAAGATGTCTTCACTCCTTTTGCTTTCTTCACTGTCGGTGTGTTGTTCTCGTGGTACATCTTAAATGAATACAATTTCGCCATCAGCGCCACTATTTCTTCTAAAGGCATTCCATTTGCTTCATCTTTGAATTTTCCAATTACTTTTTTATATTTTTCATTAAAATTTGGATGGTTTTTCGGATAGTCAGAAAAATCGAAATCTTCTTTGTATGGAAAAGTCCTTAGGTCTTCATACATGTCCAAAGTCTTTATCCAGTAGATAAACGCGTCCGTATCCATGTATGCGACTCCAATGTTTTCCCTTCCGTAATGTTTAACCATTTTGTTATAATGGAAATCATACATCAGGGTTTTACTTATATCCAAAATCGACATACCTATGTATAACGGACGGTCCATGACTATTGTTGTTTTCTTCATACTGACAGCGACTAGATTTTCGTTTATAATCATGGATGTTCCGAAATTTGGTTTTTGCACTAATTTTTCCAATTTCCTAGGATCACTCACTAATTTTACATTTTTGTGTTTTCTTTTGTTCTCCAAGGTCTTCCCAAAGATGGCATTGTTCATTAATTTATAGAAGTCCTTTTCAAATGCTGTTGTCGCTGCAGCTCTTCTTGCAGTGTTGGAATCAATATATGGTTTCAACCAGCAAGACTGGGTGAATTCAATTGCTCTATGAATTCTCACTATACGTAGACCCAATTCAAGAGCCTGTTGAACTACCCAGTAGTGAGCCACATAGCGATCCTTATTCTCCAAGGTCATCATCAATTTTGGCCATCTTCCTGTCGGTGAAACTTCAGTCTTGGCTAGGAGAGGCAAGTCGTAGTGATGGTCATGAAGGTGCTCCGGGTATTCAAAATCACAGTCCAAAATATAGCCTTTTGGACCATCCTTTGGAATCTGTGAGATGTCTCCGATGGTGGCCGGGTCGATCCACTTGAAGTCAGCGTAGGGAAGCGGATTTGACATTGCCCAACCATAAAGGTTGTTTGCATCAAAATAGCCAAGGTAGACCGATGGTTGTTGCTCGTCGAAGCCGGGGATGTACTTGTTGTTGGCTTTGACATGACGTGTTACAGCTTGTGTCAAACCGCCCCGTACACCAGATTCCATCATGAGCACCATATCAATATCCGTTAGAAGTTCCAGTCGACAGTTGGTTGACTTTAGCATAGCTTGCCATGCTAATCCTGGAGATGTGTACGAGTGTAGAGGGTCCAGTCCATAGGCGGAGAAGCAGGTGTTTCTGAATTCTTCCATCACATCGCACAGCAGAGTTACGTCCAATTTTATATAAAAGTCAGAATATTCCCCTAAGGTTTGAATGTTTAGTTGGTTCCAAACATTACATGCATGATTGTAGTCTTCAACGGAGATTTCACTTTCGTTTAATTTGCTGTTGAAGGCTTCAATCGGCGGTAGACTGGTTTCTTCAAATTTTTCTGTAGAAGTTATGTAATCGTAGGGGAACACTCCTTTCCGTAATACTAGGTCTAATTTATCTTCAGGTACAATTTTTCTGGTTTCTTTTAGGTCTTCTCTTCTTAGGTTCTCTGACAATTTGGCTAAACTAGATGCCATAAATCTGTAAGAGTCTACGAAGCGAAGTTTAATTTTACCTACTGTTTTTGAAAAGCTGATGTACTTTTCCAATGTTGTAGCAAGAACATCAATTTTACCGTCATCTCTTCCTAACTCCGGGATAATAAAGTGGGAGTCGTAGCCGCTAAGATTGTGTAAAACGACAGGAATAAAGTTTGGCAGTTTGTAATTTATATTGCATGAATTACAAGCAGCTCCTCTGTATAACCCTGTCAGGTGATCGTGATCTCTTACTTTTGGATTTTCTTCACTGAACATCTTCTTGCATAAATAGCATCTTGTCGCTAAGTTGTATTCTTCTTGTTGATTTTGGTTTAAAGGTTCCATAGGTACAATATTACCGAACAAGCGTTGAACCTTTCCAGCAATATCGTACAGTTGGTCTACAAAATACTTAGCGGCTTCTTCACCACGGTAGAGTATTGGAGTGGATGTTAAACCATAGTCTTGCAATTGGTTTTTAGACAAGGTTGATTTAACTAGTAAACAAAAACTGTTGGGCTGATGCAACTGATATTTTGTTCTTCTAGTCACTTCGCCGTCCGGCAGCTTTTGTGGTACTAACGTTGATTCAAAATCTGCATAGACCACTATTGGAATTCGGTATTGGTGAACTGTCTTGTTAAATTGGATACACGCTCGAGATGGTGGTGGCAGACTAATCTTCACTTCATAGTTCTCGTTGCAAAGTCTTTTATGTTCCAATAACCAGTCCAATCCTCCACGTCTTGAATCTTTCCAAGAAAAGCAGAAACATCTCTTGCAAACTGTAATCCTATTTACTCTTTTGGTCAATTGTTTTACAACTAAGGCTTCAAAGTCCTTTATCCATACATAATGGGAAATTTCACCCTTAGTTATCAATAGCAAGTCCGTGTGGTTTCTTTGCTCAACCTTTACTACCCGCAAAGGATAAACGTTGTTTGAATCATCCAGACCAAAAACATTCACTGAAACGCCAGGATTTTTCTTTTCAAATTTGTCTATGTCTTTCAATGTAACTGGGTAGGTGAGGCCTTGAAAGTTGTAGCGGTGTTCATTTTCGTAATATTCTCTACCAACTCTTTCAGGATGATCTTTAACATACTTGGTTAACATTGCATACTTAAAACATTCATTACCTTCATTTTGCACATTCCTACACGATTTAGTGTTTTGGATTTTCTTTGGTAAAGGGATAAAACTACTACCCCTTAAACCATATCCATGCTTGTGAACCCTTACATCCATACCTTCGATTGATGATAAAGTCCATCCAGATCCTCTTCCTTCATGTTCTTGAAGTTTTGTTATAAGTTCTTCCAAGCATTCTTCAATAATATCATCGATGTTGGAGGTGAAGGTAAGGGTTCGGTTTTTGGTAATGAACGCTCTCAATGCTGTTTCACCATCAGTATTGTTAAACATAGCCTCTAACACCATTCCAAATTTAATAAAATTTAGCCTTTGTAATTCTTCCCTCAACGTTTGACCAACAAGTTCCTTAGCCTGGGTTATGAATGTTTCCAATTCCAATTGAACGTTATTAATTTTGAAATGTGTTACAACTCGTCCTGGCAAGGCTGTGGTGCGCAGTTGTCTTACATCTTCCAGTTCTTCTTCTTCCATATCCTCTTCTTCGGTGTCCTCTTCTTCGGTGTCCTCTTCTTCAATAGGTCTTGTAGCAGTAGATGGTCCAGCACCAGCAAATTGAATCACACTAGGTCTTCTTCTTTGCATTTGCTGTAGATAGCTGTCCCAGTAGTCCGTCTGCTTCTGGTGCTCTTCCAAAAACCGGTCAATTGAGTCTAAGTCTATTTCATCCATGGTAATATCTTCTTTTCTATCTTCGTCTTCATGTAATTCTCTGTGTATGGTGAAAAGATCTTCGTCTTGAAAGATTTCCCCACAAATGTCGCAAAGAGCCATTTCAAACAGTTTGGCTTTGAATGCACACTCTGTGAATGTCCACGCAATAATGAGCAGCGCACTCCACCGGGACCCTTTATATCCGAGGCAGATAGGTGGGGAAAGTGACGTCATATGGAAACAGGTTATCACTCATGTGCTAAATTTAGCCTTTACACAACCGTTTGTAATACATTTATCAGTAGGCTTGATAAATTGATGATATTTGGTCTAGATTCAATAATTTGTACAAGTTTTTTCAAAGATGTCTGTTTGAGCAAGTTTATGTAGGTCAAGGTCATTTGGAATTATTATTTTGAGCGGGGGATAGAGCACTAAGCAGCATCATTTACTACAAAGTGCTCTATCCCCCGCTCACATTCTTTTTTAACTTTTTGTTTAAACTTTTTACAAGGGTGAAACATCACCATCAGAGTCGGAATCATCCTCATCACGGAATAGGTAGCGATGACAATACATAATTCTTCTGGCAACTAACATCCTATCCATTGGACGATGGGGAGTGTCTTGTTCTTGTTCTTCTTCTTCTTCGATTTCCAATTGGAATTCCATTTCCGACTCAGATGACGACTCTAATGTTTCGTAGGCATGCAAGTCCACCTCATTGTCCGTTGAACCAGCTTCGTCAGAGTCCGTTTCAATATCCATTATCTCTTCCTCCTCCTCTTCTTGATCAACCGCAGGTAGTTGGTCCTCTACTTCTATAATTTCTAGAGGTATAACCTCCAGAATAGAGACAATTCTGTTGCGATGGAACACGGTGTTGTCAAGTGGAGCCATGGTATGGAAGTGTTGTATCCATCCAATTTGCTTACCCTTTTTATACCCCCACCAACTATACAATTTATGTGGGTCAAGGTCACGTAAAGATACCCTTTGAGCGGGGGATAGACCACTAAGCAGCATGCTAGTCCATTGCCGCAAAGTGATCTATCCCCCGCTCTATTCCGCAGACCACACTCAAGTCCAAGTCCACATCCAAGTCCACATCCATATGTTACACTTTATTATTACTGCCACCAAGTAATTGTCACTCGCACATTTACTTGGTTTTGATAAAGGTACTGCACAAACTCCATATTGGTTGTTTGTTCGTTATACAAATGCATCATGAAATATGCAATCTTATCGATTGCGGCATTGTCCAACGGTTCGCAATTCACAAGTTCCAATGTGCCCTGGCTGGTCTTCTCCTCTATAAGTTCCACCACTTCGTTGATGTCTTCTTCCAAGAGGATGAACTCAACACTGAAGCTCTCCATTGTTGCTGATAGTGTCTAGACAAATGCTTGACTAAATGCTTTATTCATCAGTCCTACATATATACCAATTTCCCCCTCCTATTACCCATTCCCCCTCTACCTTTATATGGGTCAAGGCCATCCAATAATACCCTTTGAGCGGGGGATAGACCACTAAGCAGCATGCTAGTCCATTGCCGCAAAGTGATCTATCCCCCGCTCTGTATTCCACACAAGTCCTAGTCTTTACACACACACATAAGCCCCCAGTCTTTTACACTTACTCATATACTCTGTCCTCCCTGCCAATTAAGAGTTCCCCATGTTTGCCACTATTTTCAATTAACCTTTCCAAGTCCCAAAACACAATGTCCAAATTAACCAAGTTCGCTCGTCCAATTTGAAACACACTATTCCCCCCAAAGTCACTTGCTCTCACTTGTTGTCCTGTATACTGCTTCTTCTTCCACGCTACAATCACTACCCTACCTTCTTCAACAACCATTCTTTTAACGTTATCATACACCTTCTTCAACATCCCTTTACAGTTTAAATAGTTTATGGTTACATACTCCCACTCCTTACCAATGATCAGTGATCCACTCATTTTCTAGCGTTCCACTGGAAGGTTCAAAGCAGAATGAAGTCGGGATGTACAGACCTCCCTCTTTTATACCAGTTAACCGGTTGTCCTTGCTGTAAAGTGGGTCAAGGTCGTCCAATGCTACCCTTTGAGCGGGGGATAGACCACTAAGCAGCATGCTAGTCCATTGCCGCAAAGTAGTCTATCCCCCGCTCTGTATTCTACACACACACACACACACACACACACACATGTCCCTGTCCAAGTCTTTCATTACATACCCAATATATATTCAGTTCCTTCATCATCACTATCACTCATCACTGCTTCCACAAACTCCACAGGATTAAAGTTAAATTGTTTCAATTGTTCTTTTAAGTTTTCAATTTGTTGGTCCTTTACTTCTAAAACACTGTGAAGGTGTGATATGTAGTCCGCTGCCTCGTTGATGCTTGCTACTCTCGGATCGCCTAACTTCAAGCTGGGAACTACACCCTGCAGCCTGTAGTAAGCCATACGCCTTTCTTGCTCCTGCCGTTGACCAGGACTGAGCAAGCCTTGCCCGTCTTGGCTCACCTCCAGCAAGGTCCGTAGCATTGGAGCTTTGCAGGCGTTTGCCCGAGCAACAGTTATGCTGTGGAATGGTCGAGCAGGTCCACGAGTAGCAGGCAGGACGTTGGCAGCACGCCTTCTTGAAGAAGAAGAGGAAGCCTGAGAAGTTTTGCAGTTGGAAGCCATGTTGAAGTGAGGTATTCAGCTAAGCGATACAAAGCAGAATAACCAAACTGCACATCAATACCCGTATATATACACTTATCAGTGGTGGGGGTACTAGCTAGCCTTGGTAAAGTGGGTCAAGGCCATCCAAAAACATTACCAGAACGGGGGATAGATCACTAAGTGGCATGTTAGTCCATTGCCACAGAGTGATCTATCCCCCGCTCTGTATTTCACATTCACGCACACATTCATACATACACACAAGTCCCAGTCCAAGTCTTTACCCACACACCTATCCACTCTCATCCTCACTATCATCACTGTCCAACAGGCTTTCACACTTCTTAATCAGTTTTTCCCATTTACTCCTAACATAAAGTAGCTCCCTGCGAGTATTCTCTAGCATTCTGTCCCTTTGCTCTATCACTTCGTCGTACCACTCGATGATGTTTGGTGGAGTCTGAGTTGCTGCATCCATCGTGGTTGGTTGAGACGCCCCGCTGCTCCGCAACTCCTTCCTCACAGGACCAAAGCCGGAGAATCGGACACGACTTCTTGACGAAGGCCCCGATCGGATTGGTCCAATGCTCGGGCTGGAGTTGGAGGCGACCGGGCCAGAGGTAGAGGCTGGGACGTTCATAGTAGACATGGTGGTGTTCAGCTTAACGGTGTAAAGCAGAATGAGAGGACGGTTGATCACCACTCCTATATATACCCATTTTTAGTGGTGGGGATAACACTGGGGGGGGGGGGGGGGGGGTTAAAAGAAAATTTGCTTAGTCTTCCCGGTCATCAGTTTTACATACCTTTAGCACACCCATTATTTTGGTTTCTTCAATAACTTTACACACCTCAAACACCCAAGCAAACAGCTCATCTATGTTGTTATAATTAATTTTTGTCCAGTGTTCATACTTATGAGTTTGGTTGTTTATAATACATAGATAAAATGTAGACCCGTCTTGTCTTATACAATACTCAACTTCCATTCTATGCTGGTTTAGCACTTCCCAAGCATTGTGTTGATCTATCAAGAAGTCACCACCTTTGTAATTGTACCGTGACATGTTTACCACGGAGCACAGAAACAGACTGAAGCAAATGAACGGCTCATACAAGCTTAGTAAGAGCGTTAGAGTGGGGGTATCACGTGATACACAACATTAGTTGTAAGTAATTTATATGGGTCAAGGTCATTCAAACTTTGAAAAATTTTTACCTCCAAACACTTGTAGCAAGCTACAAGTGTTTGGAGGTAAGTTTTTATTTGTTAATGATTTATTTGTAACTTAGTCTTCACCCTCAAGGACACGGTTTGAGATTGTCCCAGTGACTTTACATCACCGCCAGGTTAAAGTATTATACAAGTCAAGTATTTTTTTTTTTTTTTTATTAGTTGACTTGTATAATACCCCTCTCCCTTACTTTAAGAGGGTTAAGACTAAATTTGGAAAAATAATTTGGAAAAGACTTTTACATATTGTCCAACACAACCTAACAATTTTGGCTTTTTCTTTTTAGTGAGCCCATGTCCTAATCCATTTCCCAAACAGATCGGCATCCTTTTCTTCGAATTAAATAAGCCCCGGGGACAAAAAATTCTCTTTGTACCATCGCAGGTGGTACTTTCATTCTATGAAGGCGGCCATCACCTTTTAGAATGATTTGCACATTTATGTTAAATGCTCCATAAGCTTGAACAATGAAATAATATTTTTTGTCCCTCTTGAGCCTATTAATTTTCAGCTTCTGCGGACTGTTGGGGTGTTTGAACTTGGACTTTTCAGGCATAATATTAAGGCTATAGGGCTTTGGTGTCGGAATTTTGATTTTCTTATTCAAGTGTCGTTGGCAACGATCTTTTTCTGGAAGAGCAAAACTCGGACAACAAAGAACCACAGCCTCTCTGCTAAACCAAACATAATCGCATTTATCACGCTTGCCAGCAGGGCATTTAACACGATTACGTTTCTTTTGTGTTGGACTCTTAGTGTTTTGGAGCTTCTCCGAATTAGGCTGGCTAGAAGAAATAGGGGTGGAAGGGGGTGGAAGAGGCAAAGATTGGTCAAAAGGAATGGAGCAAACAATTTTGGGTGGGGTAGGAGAGCGTGTTAGGTCTATGGAGGGAAGTTCAGGGGAAAAGATGGATTTACGGGATGCTTTGGTTGGTGTGGATGGCATGGGGGATATGGGTGAGGGACATTGTGATTTGGTATAGGATAGGATTTTTTGGGTTCTGCTGTAGGGGGTTATCCTCGACCTGGACGTCTCTTCGAAGACTGCAGACTCCGATCCTGAGTCCGATAGCAGCGAGAGTGCTGGAGAGGCTACCGGGACTCGACCGCTGAGTTTTCCTGACGATGGTGGAGGTGCACCGGCCTCTTCCACTGTCGGCGGCAGTGGCGACAGGCTGGGCATGGAGGCGGGCTGTGGTGGCGGCGGCGGCGGTGGTGGCATCGTCAGGCAGCTCAAGATGTTTGCAGTCATCAGATATTCCAGGATCGAGGCGGAGGATGATGGAGGTTGAGTCGTGTCGGTTGAGGTTGAAGCTGGCGGGTAGTTTTTGAGTTTAAGGCCCATTTTACCCATTGTAATAAATGGACTTAATGAGAAGAATAGATGAGAATGAAAAAGTGAAGTTATTATAAATAATCTCAAGAACAAGAGAGAACCTGTCCGTACGGGAGCTTGGACGGGAATGAGAAGTGCATGCAGCCGGGCCGCCTTATATCCCCACCGGGGCTGCCACGCCCAGGATATCAGGGGTGGGGGAGGGGGTGGGGGGGGGGGGGGGTGTCGCACTTTTTGTCCGGGGGGGGGGGGGGCTCGCACTTTTTGAAAAAATAAACCCCACTTGGGACATTTATGTTGCCATCGCTAAAGCCTCCCAAGAGACCCAATTCCAAACTTGTGCGTTACTAATACCTAACTGTTAACTTTTAAAAGACCTCTATATATATAAACTGTGTTAGTAAGATCTGACTGTTAAAGATTTTGAAAACTTTTATATTTAGGTCAAGGTCACGAAAAAACTTTAAAAAAAATAAGCCCCACACCCCCCTATGGGGGTGTGGGGCACTTGGGTTGTCATCGCTGTAGCCTCCGAAGAGACCCAACTATGACAACAAGGCAACATCCAATGTCGTGTACCCTTCGCCACGCGAGACTTGTAAACATTTACTGCATTTCCAACTAATAACTTTTCCAATAGCTAACGAAATGTCATTTACATATTTTGAAAAAAACTGAGGACGCCCTAGTGGCTTACGTCCTCGGTCCGAGTGCAGAGGCCATCGGCTCATTACCCCCGTATAAGCGTACAAACGGACCACCTCCTATTTCTCAGCCGCATTGAAGCATGCATGAGAGGAGCCTAACAATTATAAAACAAGTGGCTTTACACGGGGGGCCTACTCCCGTAACCCTATCTTTAATATTTTTAATTTAGCAATGCAGTAAATTTTTACAAGTCCTATGTGGGTCAAGGCCACACGGACATTAAAAAATTTCGGCCCCCGTACATCCATGGCGAACCACGAATGTTCGGGGGCCTTGGGGACAAAAAAACACAAATAGCTAACAAAGTTTCATTTACATAATTTTGAGTTTCCAGAAGGGAAACTAATTGAGGACACCCTAGTGGCTTACGTCCTCGGTCCGAGTGCAGAGGCCATCGGCTTATTACCCCCATATAGGCGTACAAACGGACGCTCCTATTTCTCAGCCGCATTAAAGCATGCATGAGAGGAGCCTAACAATTATACAAAAGTAACTTTACACGGGGGCCTACTCCCGTTCCCTGTCTTTACGATTTACTTTGAGCATTGCAAAAGCTCAAGGGGGGATTGCTAAAACAAGCGTATACACTTTAGAAAAATATAACACACTTACAACACACAATTGAGCTCAACGTAGTCAATGCTGGAACAAGCACATACATGTTAAACACATATAACAAACAAGACACAAAGGATAAAAGACACACAGGAGACATAAGGTACAAGTAAAACACTCTCATATAAAACAATTCGCAATACCCAAACGCAAGCGCAATATCTTACAACTAATACAAGTCTTAAAGTTAGAGTAGACTTCGCTAAACACTGAAGGCGCCATTCAATGTTTAGTGATGCCTATGGCGGTCCGTCCCGATCGTTCACGTTCAACGCGCGGGAGCGGACTGCGAGCCGGCTCTGGCTGGGCCCCCTTATATCCCCACCGGGGCTGCCACGCCCAGGATATCAGGGGTGGGGGTGGGGGTGGGGGTGGGGGTGGGGGTGGGGGTGGGGGTGGGGGTGGGGGTGGGGGGGGTGGGGGGGGGAGGGGGGGGGCACTTTTTGTCGGGGGGGGGGGGGCACTTTTTGTCGGGGGGGGGGGGGGGCACTTTTTGTCGGGGGGGGGGGGGGGGTCAGGTAAGTTAAGTGGGTCAAGGTCACCCACAACACTTGTACTCTAAGTGTTGGCTATACCCCCACCACAACTGGGTCCCTAGGCTGCACAACACCGCTTCGCCAGTATGTCTCCGGCTTCCATGTGGTGCGTCTCGCTGTTCTCTAGCTCTCTATATGTAAGTAATTTTACAAGTTCTGAATGTAGGTCACTACACTTTAACTCTGGGACGATATCGACTTGTAGTATTTCAGTGTTTTGACTCAAGGTCATCACACTTTAACTCTAACACATCGGTTATCGTACCAGAGGTGCTCAATAACCTAACTTGTAATGTTTAGGGTGGCGTTTGCACGCCACGTGGTATCGCCATGAGTGTCCAGTCCAAGTTTTAAGTTAGATTAATTTTACTGTAATCTTTTCCATTTCCGCTTCGTTTTGCCAAAGTATAAGGTGTCGCTTAATAAAGTGGTATTTCTCTAAAGTTATAGGAGATTGCAGGGATACAATTAGTTTATTTAGGAGACTCTTCATCTTGGAGTTTAACACAATTTCCACTTTGACTTTGCTTCCTCGGCTCTCACAGCCTAAGCTGTACAGAAATGTTTCTTCTAGTGCCAACTCGGGCCAAGAGAACAGTGTGTTGACTGTAGGACAGCTCATGGTGAAGTGATGCGATACTCCAGCGTACCACCTCACCTTCCCCCACCACTGTGACCTTCCCCCACTCCTGCTGTTTCCCCCACCTCTTTTCCCTTGACTCATGCGCTACAAGCAGTCTCTCAGTATTGTGCGGACTTTTGTGAGGTGAAGCCATGTCGCAGGACACTTTAGGTAAGAAACTTAGCCGTGTTAAGACTTTATTAGTTGCTCACTGTCCACCACTCAAAGTTAAGAGAGTTTCAACTTTAGCTAAGTGGCGCAAACTGTTGCGCGGACACCCTAAGTTTTATACCAAACAGACTAATGTCAGTTTTACTGATGAAGATTTGTTTAATATATTGGATGAAATGACTTTTCCTTGCAAAATTCAGTTAGTTACTCCCATTCCTGACAGTTTAGAGTCTTAGTCTCTCAAGCCAATATACCTAGCGTACACAGAGCCTGACAGTCAGTCACTCGGTGGCTGTCGTGGGGTGCGCATCGGTGTCGGCGCTCCGTTGTTAGGTTTTCAAGGTCACAGTAATATCAAATTGTTGGTGTTGTTCTGGTTCAAGGTCACCTGAGGGATAACCGATTGCCCATTTAGGCAGGGTCATGTCAGAAACTCAAGTTTAACTTGGCACTTTTGCCGTTTCTCGTCGGAAATTCGCTCCAAGTGGTCAAGGTCACGGGGACTCTGACTGAAACTCGGAGCGTAGTGCGAGAAACGGCAAAAGTGCCAAAAAATTTTAAGTTTCGGCGTGACCTTGACCTCAGTGGCGTCGGTGACGTCATTTTGATGACGTAAGGGGTGATGACGTCATCAGCACGTCATTTCTGTGACGTCATGGGTGTGACGTCATAGAAATGACGTCATTAGTGATGACGTCATCGATGACGCAATCGATGACGTCATCGATGACGTCATCGGTGAGGTCATTGACCTCGATGACGTCATCCCTCAGGTGACCTTGAACTGGGCCAGCACCAACAATTTGACACTACTAGTCTTGATGGCGTAGAAAAAAATATTTATGGATTAAAGAGGCGACATATATAAAAAAGTATAGGGTATGCATTAAGACATTCTTCATACTTTCATAGCATGTGATGGACATACCGGTAGGAAGTTTAATTTTTTACTTTGTTTAAATACGCCTGTAGCAGAAAAATACTGAGGAGACAACCAGCAAGCAAATTTGAATGTTGACTCCCCATCAGTATTCGCCGAAAGGGACTAAATTTTACATCATGGCCCGCAATTGAAGTCGGCAGTAGGCGTGGAGTGCGGACCCTTGACCGCAGTGATGACTGGAGGTAGCAGCAGGTCTAACGATGGTGACTGTGCGGTTCCCACCAATCCTGACCTCTAACCTGTGCTGTACCACCACTGCCATTGCTGCCATCACATCCGCAGAGACAGTTCCATCATGACCTGCAGTAGGCGTGGAGTGTGCACCCTTGACCGCAGTGATGACTGGAGGTAGCAGCAGGTCTAACGATGGTGACTGTGCGGTTCCCCCCACTCCTGACCTCTGACCTGTGCTGTACCACCACTGCCATTGCTGCTACTGTATCACATTCGCAGAGACAGTTCTATCATGACCTGCAGTAGGCGTGGAGTGTGCACCCTTGACCGCAGTCATGACTAAAGGTAGCAGCAGGTCTAACGATGGTGACTGTGCGGTTCCCCCCACTCCTGACCTCTGACCTGTGCTGTACCACCACTGCCATTGCTGCTACTGTATCACATTCGCAGAGACAGTTCTATCATGACCTGCAGTAGGCGTGGAGTGTGTACCCTTGACCGCAGTGATGACTAAAGGTAGCAGCAGGTCTAACGATGGTGACTGTGCGGTTCCCACCACTCCTGACCTCTGACCTGTGCTGTACCACCACTGCCATTGCTGCCATCACATCCGCCGAGGCAGTTCCATCATGACCTGCAGTAGGCGTGGAGTGTGGACCCATGACCGCAGTGATGACTAAAGGTAGCAGCAGGTCTAACGATGGTGACTGTGCGGTTCCCACCACTCCTGACCTCTGACCTGTGCTGTACCACCACTGCCATTGCTGCCATCACATCCGCCGAGGCAGTTCCATCATGACCTGCAGTAGGCGTGGAGTGTGCACCCTTGACCGCAGTGATGACTGGAGGTAGCAGCAGGTCTAACGATGGTGACTGTGCGGTTCCCACCTATCCTGACCTCTGACCTGTGCTGTATATCACCAATGCCATTGCTGCTATCACATCCGCAGAGACAGTTCCATCATGACCTGCAGTAGGCGTGGAGTGTGGACCCTTGACCGCAGTGATGACTGGAGGTAGCAGCAGGTCTAACGATGGTGACTGTGCGGTTCCCACCACTCCTAACCTCTGACCTGTGCTGTACCACCACTGTCTTTGCTGCTATCACATCCGCAGAGACAGTTCCATCATGACCTGCAGTAGGCGTGGAGTGTGCACCCTTGACCGCAGTGATGACTGGAGGTAGCAGCAGGTCTAACGATGGTGACTGTGCGGTTCCCCCCACTCCTGACCTCTGACCTGTGCTGTACCACCACTGCCATTGCTGCTACTGTATCACATTCGCAGAGACAGTTCTATCATGACCTGCAGTAGGCGTGGAGTGTGCACCCTTGACCGCAGTGATGACTAAAGGTAGCAGCAGGTCTAACGATGGTGACTGTGCGGTTCCCACCACTCCTGACCTCTGACCTGTGCTGTACCACCACTGCCATTGCTGCCATCACATCCGCCGAGGCAGTTCCATCATGACCTGCAGTAGGCGTGGAGTGTGGACCCATGTCCGCAGTGATGACTGGAGGTAGCAGCAGGTCTAACGATGGTGACTGTGCGGTTCCCACCACTCCTGACCTCTGACCTGTGCTTTACCACCACTGCCATTGCTGCTATCACATCCGCAGAGACAGTTCCATCATGACCTGCAGTAGACGTGGAGTGTGCACCCTTGCCCGCAGTGATGACTGGAGGTAGCAGCAGGTCTAACGATGGTGACTGTGCGGTTCCCACCACTCCTGACATCTGACCTGTGCTTTACCACCACTGCCATTGCTGCTATCACATCCGCAGAGACAGTTCCATCATGACCTGCAGTAGACGTGGAGTGTGCACCCTTGACCGCAGTGATGACTGGAGGTAGCAGCAGGTCTAACGATGGTGACTGTGCGGTTCCCACCACTCCTGACCTCTGACCTGTGCTTTACCACCACTGCCATTGCTGCCATCACATCCGCAGAGACAGTTCCATCATGACCTGCAGTAGACGTGGAGTGTGGACCCTTGACCGCAGTGATGACTGGAGGTAGCAGCAGGTCTAACGATGGTGACTGTGCGGTTCCCACCACTCCTGACCTCTGACCTGTGCTGTACCACCGCTGCCAATGCTGCTATCAAATCCGCAGAGACAAGGGGGCCGTGACTCGGCTACTATGCGGCTATAATCGATTTTTAATGTGCGAGTAATGTCTTTGTGAGAGCCACGACCGAGTAGCAGGTGATTCGCTCGTGCCCTGCACGGCTCTCAGTGGCTGTGACCGATGACTATACACTATATAGTAGCTAAGATTGCCAATTCATAGCAAAAATAAGTAATCAACATGCAGCATAACTAGCTTTTAATTGGGGAAAATAGAAATCTAGCATGAATTTTGTCAAGTTTAATCTAGCAATCTTCTAAAAAATATTGTGCAGGCGTAGCGCACAATTGTGACCAGTCATAGAGCCTGAGGTGTGCCGTAGTAAGTAACCTTAATTCTGGTTTGTCACAATAATTAATAATATCCTTTAATTTTTGTAAAACAATCATATCATGGGAATGCTTGGAAAAGATATAATTAAGTGTATCCACTGTCAGCTAGGCTTGACAGTGTCATGTGACAAAATGAGATTTTCATTATGATTGTGGACATGGTTGGAGATTTCAGGAAGCTCGTTAATTACGATCATTTGATAAACGTACGTTTAAATAGGTAAAAAAGCAACAACACTATGAGAAATAAGACACAAAAAAGGAAACGATTAAAATCCAAATTGTCGATATTGACCCTTAAAACTTTATTGCAACTAATACCCAATATTTAATGTTATTACTCACGTCCATAACGGTAATCCTATCCCAAAGCTCACAACTTTAAAACTATAATCTACCCAATCAGCACGTAAAAAGATCAACCTTTTTTAATCTGTAACGGTACAAAAAGCTTTTTAAAGCCCCACCCACTTATGAAAATAAAACCAGTTATAAAAACCCGTGCTCTTTAACTATCGGAGCTAAAGCAGGTGCCAATGGCGGGACGTAAACATAAACACGGCCCAAGGACGGGCCGTAAATAACGCTATCACAACACGCGACGGATGAAGAGGTAAAGACGATGACGAAAATATGGAGCGGAGAACCGGCCGCAGAATTAGAATAATCCTGGCCGGCTGGCAGGTGACCAAAGTGGACTTCCTTATACCGCTGATCTGGATCATGCGAGAGCGAGGGCTGTAAACCTGGATGATGGACTGGTGGGACGGGTCTGGCGGACCGGCGCGGCGCCGGCGCCCTCGGTCCCGGGGACCTCGGGGGAAATGTGATTGGACATCGATGAGGATTGATTGGCGAGGAAGATTTAGAATGAAAATGTGAGCAGAGAGGCTATTTAAGTGTACTCCAAAAGAATATTGAAGTGAAATTTTTTGAAGTCTTGGGAATGTAATTTTTTCATTAGCATTCGTGAAGAAAGTGAGAAATTATCTTAAGATGGTTGAGTATTGCCTTGCTTAATCGGTTTATGGATATTTTCATGGAAAGTGTTCATAAAGTAGACGTTGACTGCTTAAACATCCAAAAAATCTAATAATATTTTCTGGGTGATCTTTGAGTGTTCGAGGGTCTCAACCTTGTCCGCTAGATCGCGCTACCTGAGGTTCGCATGCCCTCTAATAATCGAGCCCGCCCAACAGCCGAAAATCTCCACTTGGGCACGCTCTAATTAAACCCGTTGTCACCCGGGTTCGTGAGCTCCCAGCCACCAATTAGTGCCTACAGAGGGCACCTGAAATTTTGGAAAGCTTCCGCCCCGCGGCCGCGGACGTGTGCGTGCGTGCGTGCGGGTCTGCGTGGCCAGCGGTGCATGCAGAATGGGGGTGAACGCACCCGGAGCCCACATAACTCGACGTTCGACTTAGTTATTGTATCGTAATGTGAGAAGGGGAATGGTAGCAGAACAATCGTCGCCTGGCAATTACCCTTTAATTAGCCTGACGCGACGCCGCGCTACTCCGTCTCTGACTATCTGACCTTCCAAGGGTATTACCAACCGTATTGACCCCGGACGGATCACCGTGTAGTGCGCCATTCGGAGATCTGAATCAGCCGTATCCGTGACAGAAACAGATAATCCATGATTGGATATACATTGTGAAAAGATCCAATCAACTTGATTTATCCTTGAGAACGTTCAAAAGATACATTTAATGTCCTTGACTGATCCACTGATTGACGAAAATCCTTACAGGAGGTTCTTTCATCGGGAGCTCGATGAGCAGCTGCATGGAAAAAGTTGAGTGGACTAAGGTAGTCCTTCCTCCTTCCTGATCGGCTCTATAATCATTACAGACTTCTTTGCACAACAATAAAATTACAAGATATTGAAAAATGCAAATGTATAGGAATTTCACATACATTATCCCTTTATATTGAAGATTGTATCTTTCATTCCTGGGTCATCTCTGCAAGATCCTTTGTCTACTGAAGCTCTGAAAAACAGTCTTAAAACCGAGAGAAAAAAACGCGAACAGAGAGTTGGTTGATCCATATAGATCAAGATCTTACATTGGACCTAAGTCAACTTCTTCACGTACCAAAAAGTCCTTTTAACGAGACTGCCAAAGAAATCTAAATTTTTACGCCAACTCTTCCACAAGCAGAAAATCTTCCTTCATCAGCATTTTTCTAATTCCTCGAAATTGCAAGATCCCTTCAAGTATAACGCGGTCGATGGCTCACGCAGTGTCAAACACCCAACGTTCACCTCTCACATCACGATGTCGTATTGTGTTGGCCGGAAGTGTTCCACCGTCCTACCGTGTTTCGTGTCTGGGGGCGTAGGTGAAGCGGAGGTAGCGGCAGAAGGTAGATGTTAGATGGTGGGTTCGTTCCAGTTTGTTAATCTCTCCTCGACCCTTGCCCCCTGCTCTTCCTGCCCTGACCGACCCAGCTAATGGAACCACAGCTAGAGGAAAACCGGCGGCTGTAGGACAGTGCGCCAACTTCTATAAAAACTTTGACGAGGGTAAGTTTATGGACCCTCGTGGTGCGGACACTGCGCCAGCTTTCGAGAGAGGTCGGAGAGTCGAAGGGGAAGGAGGGGCGGCAGAACGCTACCCCCCAGCCAAATTCTGGTTCCAAGAATTTTCGACGCTTCGTTGCTCAGTCGAGCACAATAGCTGTATTTGGTATTCCACGTTGCCGCTTGGAGCTTGGTTTTCAATTACGAGTCTAGGCCTATTAAAAGTTCAACGGTGGATTAAAAAAAACTTTGAAATGAAAATAAAATAACACATAACTAACCTTTTGTATATGAAGAATTGTTTCATGTTCAAAATTTTTATTATGTTTTTGGCAACGCACTAAATCGCCCACCGTACCGTAAAATATGCAACTAGATTGGGTCGTGGCCTCTCTGAGAGATTTATGTATTGATAGGCAAGCACGTTTCTTTTCCTCTTTTTTCTCAGCTTGTGAACATCTAACCTAACCTCACCTAACCTAACCTAACCTAACCGCATAAAAGCTGAAAAGGAAGTGATCCATATCCTTGCAAATCTCTAATATTCACAAAACCTTAGCCCCGGGTTCCGTGACTCATATCCGTGTCAACTTCCCCTATATTGTTTAGTCACGGGCACGGGGTACTTCTGAGAAACGCATTACACTGGGCCATCCGGCCCCTCTCCCAGCGTCGTCCTCTCTCTCCCCCAACCCCAACGCGGGTCTACCTGGCAACTGGCGCAGGCGCCGCGAGATGGATTTTGACATTTTTATGACCCCAACCGATAACGATGAGCTGGCGCAGTGTCCGTTTCCCAAAACCGGCTCGACACAGCTCCACTATTCGTTTCGTAGAGGTTATAACTTTCATTTTGCACAAGTATTTTTTTTCTTTTTTTTTTAATAAGTTAAACCAAATCATATAATGTAAGTTAGCCCCTCTGTGCCACAGAGGAAGAGCTGGGGCTAATTTGGTCAACATTATGAATTTGAATGATCGCCATGAATTTTGAAAAATATAGCCGTATTAAAGCATGATTCTCTGCTAATTGTTTTTGAGAAGTTTTGTGAGGATGAATTTGTCGACGAAGAAAGGGAGGTGGGAAACAACGCACGATCCTTTTGACTTTATTGCTATGACTCGTATTATCTCAACAGTATCTTGATTTTAACTCCACATTAGTAAATGTTAAAAATTCTACTTGACTTTGGCTTTTGAATGTAAAAATGAAATGAATACACCATTACCGAAGATATGCGCCTTCTATAGTTTAGCCTATCCGAACTGAGAAAACTTTGGCTGGAATTACTTTTCTAACAAAAAAAGAACTATCAAGAGACCAAATAAACAGCCAAAGCTAGTAAGACCATTGCAGAGCACCGACCACGACGTGGAGCATGGGTGACTATCACAGCAAAGGTGGCGAGGTCAGCTACCCGCATCTGAGGTCATAAAGAGGTAAAAGGCGCATTGTAAATAAGAGGAAAAAGAAGAAACGGTGTCTGGAACTGTGGGAACCCTCAGTTGATATTTAATACGAGCAGACCAGTGGATGAAACTTATAGCGGGAATAAAAAGAAACGCGGGCGGCGAGCAAACCTGTCGGACGTGTTTTTGCCCGACCTTGATACAAAGGGATCGATTTATATAGATTGACCTCTGTGGCCGCTCCGGTCACCGGCGGCCGGCCGTGCATGTCCCAGCACTCGCACTCGCGGACAAGTGGCACTGGCACCAACGACCAGCGGCACAAGAGGAGCGGGCTGGGTGTTGTACAAGCTATTCTGAATGTGTCTTGAACAATTGTGAACACCAAGGCTGGGTCTTCCATAAAAGTTCTACAGTATATTCTTCAAGAATTGCGATTTCCAGTGATTATATCACAGATGGCTCAAAAAACTGTATTTTCAAAGCTTATTATTATTATTGATTATGGGTACCGTATTGTGTATTAGCCGGTTTTCTTACTGTCATCGCGGACCAGTTTTTCGGTGGAACTAACCTGCTACAACTCAACTTTTTAGTAATTTACGAATTTAGGACAACGCCTAAGAGGGCATGGGGGTGGAGCCCCCATCGAGCCGTAGGCGAGTTTTCGTAAATAATGAGTTTGACAGTTATGCATGGAATCCACGTATTTTTTTATGGAATGGTTGCAATCCTTGAATCTGTAGGATCCTGTTTTGAGCTGTTGTTTATTGATAAAATAATTACTAAATCGTCCAATAACAAATGACAACTGAGTCCAGAATCAACTTTGAAGAAGCATAATGTGGGTCTTTGGCAAAAATTCAAGATTCTCGAATGTGTTCCCAAAAGGCGTGTGGAATACAAAATTACTATGAAAATTTTCGAATCCATATATTTCTGTCCCTTCCCTAGTGACTTATAAATAGTTGTTCTTCTAGTAAACCAAAATATTTGAAAGATGGCAATTAATTGATATTTTTCCAAAGCTACAAGTCTACCGCACTGGCACTCCCAGAGACTCCCGGACATCGATCATTTGTGCCGGTCCGTCGGATCCGCGCTCCTCGCCCCACCGCGCCGTTACAGCTTTAATGACTGCTTCCTTAAACATTTCCTATTTCACGCTGCTTAACACCGTGTAAGCGAATCAAACTTGGTTGCACTTTCCAAGCGGTTAAAAATTGATTATCGATGACGATTCTTAAAACTCATAGAACTGAAATCGAAGTATATCTTAAGGTTTTAGAATCAAGATAGAGTTGGTATTTGCAACATGGTATAAGGTATTTTCAAATAAATTAGTCAAGTACACCAATTAGACGAGATATAATCTGCAGCTGACTGACGAGCGTTTAGGATAACAGCTTAGCCGGGTAACGGCAACCGCGAAATTGAGCGGTTAGTCGTAAAGAAGAAATGATAAAATATGTGGCATCATGTAAACAAGTTAATAACAAGGTCTACATTCCGCAGAAGAACTGCAAGTGTTGAGTGCTGGGGACTTGTCGGTCCGGTCCGACCCGGCCACTGCACTGCATGTCGAACAACGCCCGTCGATATATCGATGAGGAGAAGAAGAAGAAACTTTACAAAACCACGGCCACTGCAATGATAATGTCGGTCGCCATTCGATGTTTCGATATACTGTAGATGTTGTCAACGAAGATGAATTAAAAATCCCACATGTCTGTATTGGCTGTATCGAACATAATAAAATACTGGATTAACTTCGATATAATGCGACTGATATTAAATTAAAAGACGTTAAATTAAACGAAAATATAAAATGTGTATCAATTTACATTGAGAGCACCATTTAATTTATCAATTTATTTATTTGCCATTGATATTCAACAAAAAACTTTTTTAATCTGCTTATAGAAACCACGTTTTATGTTGTGACGTTGTAAATCATTATTTTTATTGTTTAACTCTGGAGAATTTAACATAAAAAAATCTCCACATAGCAAATAAACAAAAACACGTGTTGGTGTGTGCTTTTTTATTGTTATGGTGTTCTAACATTTTCAATCAAAAAATGATCGTAAAATATTATTCCCGCTTATTTTATGATAAGTTACAAACAATGAAATTAAATTTGCGTTAAAATCTATTTATTTTATTTATGACAAAAAAAATAATCCTTTAAAAAGCCATGGTCTCAAAATTTTACGGTAATACTAGACTGCAATTGTCTTGTGTACCAATTTCTCCGGTTTCCGGAATGATAACAGTGTTACAGACCCCATGAATGAACTAATAGTTACTGTATAACCGATCATTGTTGGTTCATTGTCCGTGTTTCCTGTTCTTGCGCCAAAAACAACAGAACTAATTGAACCGGCTTTGTCACGGAACCGACTGGTCACTCTGAAGATAGTTATGTGCACCATTTCTGACTAGAGGTCAATCCATGAAATGAGCTGGGGAAATATTACCGGTACTGACCTTTATTGCTCTAGACGTTTCATGTTCAAGAGAGAAAACAGTTATAGTTATGGGCAATTAATGTCGACGAATAGGCCTACCCATGCAGGTATTGCTTTCTGTAAACTTATTGCAACAAAGATGTATTTGAATGGGAATACAGTAGATGATTTTTGTTTACTTTCTCGTAAAAAAGTTTCCAGTCTAATCCTTGAAAAAATTACAACCCTTTAACTCATTATAACTCATCATAGACCAACATTTTACTCTCCAACTATTCGTTGTTGTAGTTCTAAAATTATGTACTGTAGCACAATTAGGGTATGCTAATAAAAAAAAATAATGTTTTTAACCACGTCCCAACCTAAGTGCTCAACCCCATCAGACATTTCCAATGTTATCCACGAAGACACACTTTTATGTATGAACATATTTTTATGTAAGTTTAATAATTACTCACAATAGCATTCAACAGTTGTTCTTCTATATTCTGAAACGGGGGTGAGCGAAGCAAACGAAGCAATCCTTGAGGAGAGTTAGGATGGAGGAAGAGCTCAAGATAATATTCTTTTATATTTAACTTTTGTTGATAAAGCACGGGTACTGTAATGTATTACAGCTACAGCTAGACTCTTAAAATCTAACAATTTTAGATCCACAAGAATAATATTACGACTGTAATATTGTTGGAAGCAGTTGCCTCGATTATCACAACACACCCAGATCAAGCAGTGCAGCACAGTAGTGGCTGCCGGCCAATTAATTCTATTGTCCTGAATCACCAAAACATCACATCGCGTCGTGTCACGCTGGTCGGTTTCAGGTCGACAGTTGAAGGATGTGAAATGTGAAGATTCCCTGCCGGATGTGACACCTCCTCCACACACAATCTCACACACACACACACACACACACACACACACACACACACACACACACACACACACACACACACACACACACACACACACACACACACACACACACACACACACACACACACACACACACACACACACACACACACACACACACACACACACACACACACACACACACACACACACACACACACACACACACACACACACACACACACACACACACACACACACACACACACACACACACACACACACACACACACACACACACACACACACATACTGAAACTTCGACACTTGTGAATTCCGTATGAAAATATCCGTACTTATAAACTCCGTCTTAAAAATCCATACACACGAGTGTTTCTTTCACCAATATTTTTCTAATTGTAAGTAGAATTTAACTATGTAATCACATTTTTAAAAACCCTAATATTTTTTATCGTCATACACACTTGTTACAAATTACACGCTAATGAACTCCGCATACACGTGTATCATTTTCAAGAACGGACGCGTAGTTGTGGACTCCGGCATCAAAGTTTTAATTTGTGAAGTCCACATACACACCCTAACGGAGCATGTGGCGAATCTGTTGGCAAAAGGAAGCCAAAAACTTTCTCTTTTTCTTAGAATACGTTGGCATTGTGTAGTGGGAACGGTGTCGGTCCGATAGCGGTGAGAGCAGACAGCGGCGAACTTTAGGTAGAACACGGGTTTAATTGACAGGGGTAGACCGGAGCCTTTCTACCCCTGGCGCGCACCCAAATGCAAGGGTTTTTTAGAATCGTGTTATTTTCTGCCAAATAAAGCCTAGAGCTATAAATATGGTGTCATATTAAAGAAGAATAACGGTACTAATTTTCCTCTGTTACACTTTTGTAATTAGTTCATTAAAACCAATAGAAAACTTCAGTTAAAAATCGAGAAAAACAGATGATTGTAGACAGTTATAGCTGAAATTAGAAATTTTATTTTAAAATTCTAAAAAGGTAGCCGACTAGATCCTTTTTTCTACTTTAAAAAAAAGTTAACTGCCAATCTCTATTTTAATTGGTTAGTTTTAAAACACGATCCCCGTAAACCTCTGCATTTACAAAACTAAAAAAAAAGATGATTTTAGACAGTTATTACTGAAATTAGAAATTTTATTAAAAAATTCTAAAATGATAGCCGACTAATTCCTTTTTTATACTTTTAAAAAAAGTTAACAGCCAATCTCTATCTTAATTGGTTAATTCTGAAACACGATCCCCGTAAACCTCTGCAGCCATCAAACTCGCCTAGCACTATGGCCTACGCTATGGAACGCCTAACGCTATGGAAAACGGGATTCGGCATTGTTGTTGTTTTGGCTGGGGTAGACCGGAGCCTTAATAGCACACCTAATAACATGAAAATACTACGAGAAGTGAATAGTTGTGGTTATTCGTATTTTAATATATTTAAGTAAGTTGCAAGTTTTGAGTTTACTTTAAAAAAGTTATAAGTAATTAATTAAAATAGAAGACAATGCATGTAATTGTATTAAAATGCATTGAAATAAATGTAATTTAACAACGAATGAACAACTATTGCACTCCAATACTTAAGAACTTAGCATGGCGCATTCAATATTCGTCTCAACTTCCTTTCCCACCTTCACTAGAATAACTTTTCCAACACACAGTACTAAAAAAATATAAAAAAATAATTTATAATTTAATTAATTTCAAGGCGAATTATTAAAAATTTCATCATTTACTTAAGTTCAGTAGTTGACTTCCATCAATGAACTTTAATTTGTAATATAGGCTAATCATGCTTGTCCACTCAATAATGTAAACCTCAAAATTTGACAATTAGAAAATCATTATTACTAGAGATCGCCTCCTGATCAAAATTTGATCAAAATTTCAGTTGAACTGGACCCAAGAACTTTACATTTTATAACTGAAACATCTGTTTTTCCTGTTTTTCTGGCGGTTGTTTTTACAACAACTGTCTAATGATTCAATAAATTCTCCTTCCTACATAAGATTAACATTGGAACTTTGAAAGCCTATGGGGCGTACCCCTGGTGTCCGATGAGAATTAGAATGTGATTCTGCTCATCTACAGGACTGTAACTTTCTAACGGTATGCGCGGATTTCTCCTACGATGCACACGAGCTGAGAAAAAAGAAGGAAATGAAACATGCTTGCGTATTAATATATAGATACTACGAACAAAGGAAGCTCATTTTCAAAGATATTCCACTTAATATTACACGCTTCTAGTAAAAAAATAAACTGTGATTTTAATACTCATTAATAACAGCTGATGTATATGTCGAATGAATTAAATATTTAACTCTTGCATTTAACATGTAGCCTGTAAGTCGTTATTTGTATTTTAACCTAAAACAGGACTCATTCTCACAGACAGGCACTAAGCCTTTGCAAGAATTAATTTCACTTATCATATTTAGCATTAAGAATATTTACTTTAGAACTGTTAAATATTGCTTGTATAAAATGTAATTATGAACAATGTAAAATAAATATGTTTTTTATTTTGATTATGGAACGATATATCGTTTATCGTCTTACTCTCCAAATGCTAAGCAACGATATGTCGTGCCTCGCCTTATGTCCGAAAAGTGCGAAGCAACCATATATCGTCGGGCCGCCGATATCGATAAGGGCGGACTTAAACGGAAATATCAGTTGTTTCGATAGTTATTTTTAAATACCGATGATTTCATCTGATTCTCCATACGATCAAGATACAAAATAGAGGCCTCTGGCACTTTTGGGTTTAACTCTTTTTTTTTATTTTTATATTATGTGCTCGGCTCGGTTCGGTAACATTCTGTCCCAGTAACATTTTGTCCTAACTCGAATTTCTTGGAAAACCAGTAACATCTTGTCCTAATCTTTTTTACGGTTGATTAAATCAGCTAACGAGGTAACATCTTGTCCCAACGAAAATTTGACAAGGGTTTGAGGAACGCAGCTCAGGTAGTAAAAGCAGATCAAGTCCGAGCGGCATGGAGCACCGGCCTGGGAGGGACGCAGATAAAAATTACTGTGTTATTTGATAGTTACAAAAATTAACACCTCGACCGTTTATAGCCTATAATTCGGTAGTGTGTGTCAAAACAGCGCTAAAGGTCGTGGACACACGGGACGGCTAAACTCCAAGAAATCTGTTCAATTTCACAGCCGCCGGCCGCCGGCTGTATTTTGAGAGTCCGAACACAAGACAACAGCGAAAAAGCCGGGCACAGCGAAAAAGCCGGGCTTGTGAGAGACTACCATGTTACTCATTATGAAACCCATGTTGAATCTTTAACACTTGGATTCTAATTATTAAGTTAACAGCCCTTATCATCATTCTTACTAAAGCTTTTGTTTTTAAATTCAAATGCAATTCTACAAATTGATTAGTTGTTTTATACTTTTACATAACTGTTATTTATTTAAACATTAAGTACGGGGGGGCCGGGCATTTTCTCGGTAAACACTTAAACAATTCTGTATTGTAATATCAGTTACAGACAGTGCGCTAAAGTAACAAGTAGCAAAAGATTTGTTCAAAACCAAGACGAGCTCGTTTGCTTCGCTCACTCGCCTTTCACACTATTTTATTGTATGCCTACGGGTTTTGCACTCCGGTTTATATTTGTTGAACCACATGTTGAATTTGTAACACAGGGAATCTACAGTACCTATTTGACTAACGCAGCTAATTTCATAAAAGTTATGAATTGTTTTATTTTAAAATTTAATTGCAATTCTACGAACTAAATAATTGTTTTATACTTTTACATAACTTTCATTTATGTCAATATTCATAATCAGCAATATCAAGTACGATCTTAAACTATTGTTATTATAGTACAATTTTATAATTTACTAACTGGCTTGCAATCGCAAATCACATATTTACACTTTGACAGTTCATTTCGCTGTTTTCATTGTTAGTTTGTTTCTTTGTTTGTTTTTATTTTTAACTCCATTCGACCAATGTTAAAAGATTAAAACGTCAATTACTTGGTTTCGTCAATGTCAACCTCCCTTATATTAGGTTAGGGAAGGAAAACCTGTCAAATAATTTTTGGAACAAAATGTTACTAGGGAGCAGGTAGAGAGTTGGGCATCTGAGGAATTTAGGACAAAATGTTACTGGGACAAGATGTTACCTGGGACAAGATGTTACGACACGCTCGGCTCCACCCCCTTGGAAATCCTAGCGCTTTTCGAGAGTTATATGAATAATTGCCCAGCACTTTTCAAAATTTGTGTAATTGTTCTAGCACTGTAGCGAAAATATAACAACGTAACTGCAACAATGTAACAGTATATATAGTTTTGTCTTCCGCTCTAAGTGTAGGTACTGTTTTTACTGTTTAAAGGCTTTCGATTCCCTTACAGTCGCAATATGTTAATCAAATGGGAAAATGAAGAACAACTGAATGATAGGAGTTCCGTACAAAAAACATGTCTTGTTTTAACTTAGTATTTTTATTTTTTAGTTTAGTTGAAATTTAATTATTCAATATCTTTTGTATTCTGTTGGACTAGACCCTTAATTAACGAAAAACAACTAAAAAAAAGTAAAATATTGGTTTGAAATACAGCATAACTGTACGCAAGTAGGCTAGATAAGATAGGTCTACTGTGAAAAAGTTTGAGTTTGGTTAGTTTGGTTAGACGCCTGTGATGCCGTCCTCACACTGGAGCCCGTTACACGGTCGCAATTAATGGATATAATATGTAGTATTAAGGGGGATTCTGCTCCTCGATGCGACGAAATACCATCAAAAATAATTAAAAACTATTAATGTCATTTAATAGCGCCTTTGCTTCACATTGTAAATCTCAGTATCATAACAGGGGAATTTCCAAATCCTTTCAAAATTTCAACAGTAATCCCAATCCATAAAAGTGGTTCAAAATCATCTACGAATATTTTAAAACATATTTCATTACTAACAGTCGTCGATAAAATTTTAGAGAAATGCATTAAAGTCCAACTTACAAATTATTTAATTAGGGAAGGAATTATCACCGAATGCCAGTATGGTTTCAGGAAAGGGAAAACACATCAGACGCCTTGTTTGACATTACAAAATTTATTTTAAGTAAGATAAATGACAAAAACAAAGTTTTGATAATGTTTTTTGACCTAGCTTTTGACTTAGTTTATACAATAATTTATTAAAGAAATTGGAAATAATTGGAGTGAAAGAAAGTGCTTTAAGCAATGGTTATTTTAAAAATTGCAAACAATTTGTTACAATGAATGGAATCTGTAGTGATCAGACTAATGTAGACTAAGGTGTAATCCAGGAAAGCACTTAATGACTTATATTGTTTTTTATCTATATTAATAACATTTCTAAATTAAATATCAAGGGTAAACCATTTCTTTTTGCTGATGATACGGCTCTGGTGTCGGCTTCACTTTTCTTGTTTCAGATATAGTAAATATTTGTAAATGATATACCTTTAAGTTACATTATAATATTAGTAAGCCATGGAAATGTTTAAAGACATACGGTAATTAAAAAGAATCAATGTTAATATCAATGTTTCAAATTTTGATTTTGAAACAATTTTGATTCAAAATGTAAGAATCAGGTGTACGAGTCAAACTAGCAATATTTCGCGAAAAAAATCAATGTTTTAGAAAAAACTTTGCCCAGTTAAAACTGTTCGATAAAATAAAATACCCCCGTCGCAGCAGACCTGCGTACTCAGCGAATTTCCAATGGAATTTCAGATTATTTACTTTCCCCATAAAAACACCATGGGATCGAGTATGTAGGTTTTCTGCCATCGGGTGTTGTTAGAAAATCTAAGTTAATCAATAATTGGTGAATGTAACACAAAATTGTATCAAACTCTGGCAATTTTTTATTTTTCCCATAAACCCCATGGGGGGTGAGTATGTAGGTTTGCCGCCATATGGGTTTTGTAAGCAAGTATAAGTTAAACCTTATATAGATAATGTATATACCAAATTTGATTAAGTTATGTCAATAAATAAGCAAGATATAGGGTTTTCCTGATTTCCCATAAGAACACCATGGAAAACACATTTTTGGATTTGCCCCGTAACCAGTTATGCTATGATAAAAATTCAAAATACCAAATTGTTTGTTTTTTTAAGCTCTTTTAAATGGTTTCAGTTAAAATTGATGAATTCTAAAAATTAAGGTCCAAAAATGCCAAAAACCCATTTTTGCCCCCTTTGAAACCCCATAAAACCCCGTTCCCATAACCCGACAATGCTGGTTCGCGAACTCGTGAAAATAGACCTGGTCTTACACCTCCATACCAAATTTCATCAAAATCGGAGGTCCCCTTCAAAAGTTATCAGTACCACGGACACATAGATATATAGATATATATGTATATATATACATATATATGAAAATGAACGAATGGTGTTTTTGGCTTCTGGGGACCTCAAAATGAAAAAGTAAAGTGGTCCTGGGCTTAGGTCTTACCATGGCTACTACCGTAATAGCGTATTCCCTATAGGGAAATTCGCTAAAAAAGAAATTAAAAAACCCGGAAGTTAAAAATAAACTTCCTCAAATATACAAAGGAAAGTTGTACCTAATTGATTAAGATCTGTATTTAAAAGAAAATCTCTGCACTAAGAATAATACAACGAACTTTCGAAATAACAGGCCATGGAGTAAAACTGATTAAATACAGTTATACAATAATTATTTTATAATTATTAATTATATTGGCTAATTATTAATTATATTAATAATTATTATTTTAGTTAAATACAGTTTATATTCTTATACATTAAACAGTTATACAGTAAATGTATATATTCTTAATTTTTATTAAATTATAATATCGTCGGTAAAACTTTATAATAAAAACACAAATGTGATTGTGAAAGTGACCAGACTTAAAATCCTACTTTATTCAGATTGTCACGTACACCACTGCATTACAATCTGCTGTACAAGTAATGTTTGGTCAAGCGTACTGTCTGTTGTAAATGTCGGTATATCCCCGTCGTGACAGGTTCAAGGTCGCCGATCTTTTCACGTGGCTGTCGAAGCGGGAACATTGTCCTGTACTTTGAAGGATTAAGCCCCGGATCCATCCGTGCCAAACAATAGTGCCCCAAAATTCTCCGCTGTGTCATCTGGCGTTAGAGTTGTTTGTAACCCACTTTCTCAATTTCCTTGAAGGTCTGCTCATTTGTCATCTTTATCTCAAAATATTTAAAATGGCAAACAAGATTTAGGCAAAATCAGCATCCTACATTTAAACTCTAACCGCTTTTACCTTGTACTAATGGGCTTTAAAATTTAAATTAAATTTAAAATTTAAATGTATTTTATCATCTTACAAGTTTAAAGGAAAAACATCACTAAACTTTTTTACGATACCTTGCAACGGTAAAGCGTTACTAGGTAAACCACAAAAAGTGATAGATAAATACTGTACTCTAAAAGCCACTCCACCTAATTTTGAATTAATACGTTTTCATTTATAATATTTTAATTGTAACGACAGCAGTGAACTATTCCAATAACATTACTATTGCCTATTTATTCTTATTTATTTAATATAAAATCTTTAATCGCAAATTTTTTGAAGACATTTTTTAACCATTTTTTAGGTGAATACGGAGTCAAAAATTTTTTCGTAAACATTTTCAGGACGACTATTAGGCATAATTAGAATTAAGAACGTTGATTTAACATTTGGAGACAGACGTACACAAACCATTTCTATCTCGTTATCTGAGGTTATAAGTTAACATTATTTTTAAACTACTGTAGTACAGTATCACTCGTATGCTTTAACAAATCCAGTTACACGTATATTAATTGAATGTATACAACTTGATTGATTTGAATAATAATTATGTTTTAAATATCCTCTATATGTAACAGTGTCCTCTTAACACTGTTTCAACCGGTTTCTCAACCGGTGGTACGAGAGAGCATTACAGGTGGTACGCGAGAGACAAACGAAGAAATAAAAATTAAATACTTAAAAAATAAAAATAAACTTTCTGATCGATGTTACGCCACCAACTGATGTTTTGATCAGCTCGCAGTTCTGTATTACAATCACAAATAAATTATACAGTACATCTGTAGGTTATCTGTGATTACAACGCATTATAGTTAGTTTGCGAGACAAAGGTAGGCCTACCAGCATATTTGCGTGGTTAAAGCAATTTATTGATAACTTAGAAAAGTAAATTATATTTAAGACTTCCGTTTTACAAGCACTTAAAATTAACGAATAATGATTTTTTGTCAATAGTAGTCATCTCAACTTAAATTATTTTAAGTTCGAGATCTAGTACCATGAACTATTTTAAGTTACGAGAGACGCTCCGCAAAAACAATTAAACATGAAGAGTGATCCCCGTGAGTGATCTTAAAAATCCCTTTGGTCATAATAGTTTGTGTTGGGTCAGTTATTTGTTCACGTATACTATTAGAACTGATTAGTTAATTCTGACATTGATTCTTTCCTGAGCAAAACAGAGCAGCAAATTTCCCATCATAACAATATTTTTTGTTGTCAATATTTACTAGTTTGGTCGTTTTGTATTTTTATTGTTTTAGCTACTTTTGTAGAAATGAAAAATAACTTTCTTATGGTGGTGTAAGTGTGTAGTTGACATATTTTTTCGATTTAACTGTATTCAAATTTGTTAATATAACATGCAGCTATAGCAGATACAAAATACAGAACATTGTTTTAATTTGTTATTTATTCAATTATGTTATATTATAATTAAATTCATGTTTTGTATAGTTTCGAACTAGAATGTTCATTCAAATTTCTGTTCACTCAATTAAATAAAAACAATGTCAAATTATTGTTGCTGTAAAGTTGTGTTTTCTTTTCAGAACACTAATCGCTATAGGGAATCGTATTAAATAGAAAACAATATCCTATGTTCTGTATAAGAGGTAGGTTGTCGGTGGGAGGGGGTGGTAAGTATGAGTTTGGGTGGTACTCCAAAAAAAAATAAAGAGCTCAAGAGTCATCTTCACCCCAGGGCCAGTAGCCCATTGTTGCGCAGTCGGCAATGTTAACTATACGGCTTTTAATGCAAAACATGGTATTTCATTCCCCTGTTTCAGACGCCGTTTTTAAACGAATTTTCTTTAAACTTGGTAAGTGTTTAGTTGAATAGTTATATTATGTCCCTCATACCTCGAAATTTCGAAAATTTTACTAAATTTTGAAATACTAAGGAAAATGAGTTACTTTGCGACGTCACAGAGAGTAATATTTGTTAAATTATTGTTATAAATATTGTTAACATTACCGACTGCGCAACAATGGGCTACTGGACCAGGGGTGAAGATGACTCTTAAGTGGTACGCAGACACAAATAGGTAGAGAAACAATTTATTATAGAGAATAATTTGTTGCGAATATATATTGTTTACATGATTATCTTGTATTTTGTTAGCATAAAAAAATTTTTGTGCTTGAAAAGTTTAACAAAATTAAAATATATCTAGTTTTGCAGCATAGTTGTAAAATTGTGTCTACTAAGTTATATGCTTATTATTATGTTGATTTAAGATTCTTCAAAGAAAACATTACCGTTTTGAAGATGTGCATTAATAATTATTAACCAGAGATTGCCTTCTACATTTACGTGAGCGTTTTTAGGACTAGAAAAACTGCAGCAATTTCTGTAGATTCGTTTTTATTTTCGTAGAGTAGCTAAACGGCTTTAACAAAAAAAAAAAAGAAAAAGGTTTTGCATGGGTACCATCAGGATTTGTATTCGTACAAATATGTTATTTTTGCAACTACCGTATTTGACTCTCCATCATTTGTGTAAGGCATTTATTTTTCAGCTAATGAACAGACGTGTTTTAGTCATTTTATCACCATACGTCACTGAGTCAATTTATTACGTGAATTATTAAACTATATGTAAAATAATCATTTTCTTGTATTATAAAGACGCTTAGAGAATGTAACTATAACCTTAGAAAAGAAGCATGAAGTTTCTCTATACTGTAATCGTAAATGTATTTTTTAGTTTTCAATCATTAAATTAGTTTCAACGTTTACGGAAAAAATACAAAATATAATTTGCCATGTTTTTTTGTTCGAAATAAAAAAATCGTTAATCAACTGGGACAGTGAAAGTTGTGGCAATAACCCCAATGACTACAAGGGTGTTTGCATTACATCACAGATAAAAGGAAACAATAATTTTAAGTTCCATATACTGTAATATACCGAAGGTCTCATTAATCATTAGAGTAATAGGTCTTACTGTGTTCTTACTCAGATTAATATCAAACAATATACCGAATATCCATAATTCGGTTAAGATTTTCAACTTATATTTTCCATGATAAGGGTTCATGAATTTTGAAGAAGGAATGAATTTGGAATGACAATTTTTAGTTGTTATTTAGTTTGATCGTAAATAAAACACTATCGTCCCGAAATTCTTTTAGGACATCAGCAGCTTCGGCGTTACCACGTTCTGATGTAGCTGAACTAATATAGGGTTTTGTAGTACTTCAAGGAGCGACACTACTCAAGCCACTACAAAATCCCGCACTCGATTAAGGCACTTTCTTAACTCATATAGGGTTTGTAATGACACTTCAGGGACATCGTGTATAATTGTACAGTATATAATTGTATCCATAAGCGTATTAAAACCAAAGTTTTTAGTAACAAATAGAAACAATGAAATATAAAGCCTTCTCATTACATTTTGTTAACTAAACGTAAAACTTTGTAACTTTCTGTAAATAAATAATTGAGTTGAAACTAAGGCTTGTAATACATTCGGTTCTAGTGGAGTCGACAACTGTGAGGGAGACACACCAAAACCATGCTGGGTATCAGATTCACTGAACCATGAAACTAACTTTTTTGTCAGGAGCTCACAAGTCCGGTTATATTCAAGCTATGCTTCGGAGTTTACAAATACAGATATGAAATGCGGGAGACCCGAAAACGCGACGAGGGCGCTGTCTACATGGATACACACTGGAACTAAAATCCGTGTTTGTGTCTCAAATATCCGTACTTTTAAGCTCCGATGAAAAAATTCATAAAATTTATATATAAATGTTCGTCTTAGCTCACAGATAACGAATCTGCTGTCAGGTACTTATGAACTCCGGCAAACGGAGTTTACAAGTAAAACGGAGTTCACAACTCAGGTTGGGTACACATTTTGGAATTCACAAGTGTCGAAGTGCGAACACACACACACACACACACACACACACACACACACACACACACACACACACACACACACACACACACACACACACACACACACACACACACACACACACACACACACACACACACACACACACACACACACACACACACACACACACACACACACACACACACACACACACACACACACACACACACACACACACACACACACACACACACTCTTCACACACTCACACAATCACACTCCATGCACGCTCGGCCTTACGTAAAACTGACAAATATTGTTGCTCGCGTCGAAGGTTCTTCGAGAAAAATTACTGGACCTAGGCTGATGCAGAGTATGTATCTTGACGTGAATCCCAACTTGCCGTGCTCTTACGTTTCTAAAGTCAACATTATTTCAATTCTTGTGACATTAGATAAGTATTTTAAATCTCCACCTTAGGGCTGCTAGCACAGTCTGCTCCGTTACCCTTGAGGCCTTTGTCCAAATCATGCTATTCCACTATTTCAGACGAAATTTTTAAACTGTGGTTATAATTTAGTTTAATAGTTACATTACAAATGTCAATCGTTAAAAACATGAAAATTTAAAAATATAACTCATTGAAGTAACTAAATATACAATTTACTATATACATTAGGTATGACAGGTATGAGTGCCCTCAATCCAACAATAATCTACAAGAAATCATATATGTACTAACGAAATATTCAAAACACCGTCCGAAACAGAGGAATGCGGAGACATGACTTTAGCAGTGTTTTACAGGGGTGAAGGTGAAGGTGACTCTAATCAACCTCCAAGACAACCATAGAAAACTAAACCTAGGTTATCCTTGCATGAAAATATTTAAGAACTTAAGAAGTACTTCCTTTTCTCATTACAGTATGCCACTGTAGCACCTCTTAATGACAAAATTCCAATTCGAAAATCATTATAGCGAATTAGTCACGCAGTCACCTGCTTCAGCCACACGAGAGAGTGAAGAAGAAGAGGGAGGTGGTGAGAGAGACAGATCCGGGGGGGGGGGTGAGACGGGGGACGAGGGGTCACGACGGGGTCACAAGTCACAAGCATCAATCACACTAATGACGGCGACTCATTTGTCCGCGTGTTTGTCTGTCTGGCTGTAAACATCCGCCACAATCACCACTGATGAGCCACAACTACCAGAGCAGTCTGAGACGCTGACCCACGGCTCGTCCATGTCGGAGGTTCTGCAGGTGTTGAGGTTCACACTCAGGCCAAGGTCTGTAGAGGTGCAGCGGCATTGCCACATCCACCACTACAGTTGAGTCCCGCTATAATCTGAACTGAACAGCAAGACTTGACTGTGTTCGGTTATGCGAATTTTCGGAATAGGCGGAATACATAGAGTTCAAAATGTAGGTTATAGCATACTCTTGAAATTTACTCGAAAAGGGTGTTCTGTTCGATACCATCCCCAGAAATCAGTGACAATTGAAGCGCGGAAAGCTTTCGCTAGCGATGGAACCGTGTGTTAAATTGCGGAAAGAAAACGATCAAACCACAAAATTGTAGTGGAGCCGTCGTGGTGACAGAAGTATTCCTAATGATTGTAAATTCGATGTAATATCGGTTATGGGAATTGCCTTGATTAAGTAAAAATGAAAATCAGTTTTTTATGCAAAACGTGTTTGAATTAAGCTGATTTTCGGATTACGGAATTTTTCATTGCGGGACTCAAAAGTCGATATACCAATTTAAACGCAGACTGTGATCCGTGACTACGTGACTTGGGCCGTGGCATAAGAGTTTCTTAAATCATGTCTGCACACCTTTGTTGTGGACCTTTGTGTCAACCAAGCAAAAATAATAAGGGTAAACCCTTCACTCTATGATTATATTAGGAGCAATTTACTGCTATAATCCAGCAAACTTAAAGTACCATGGTGTATAAGAATAAAGTATTCTACCTTCTACCAAACTCATCCTTAAAAAACAAACCTTGAATTTAAACAATTAAGCATCTAATGTGGTTTATAGACCGAAACCTTATGTAATTAAAATATTCTCAATCTTACAACAACTGGATTGGTAAATATCCTTAACAACAACATACAGTATTCAGTAGTACTTCAATTGGGCTTTTAAAAATGTAAAAGGGAATTTAATATTGCTTGAAGTCCGCGGCCATCAATGGCAAATTAATTCTCCGACATTTATGTTTTAAAAACGGTTGTTAATCTAAATCGAGGTTCTGATAAGGTATAGAGAAGCCTACTTCGTAATGTTGATGTACCATTACGACAATCTCAGGTGAAGGACCTTCATATCGTTTGCAGCCGGTGGCTTGATGTGCTCATCTTAGAGATCGCTGGATCTAGATGAGCGATGCGGAGGTGAGGAGGTGAGCGCGGACGAGCGGTTTTGCCAGGGAGTGTACTCGTGAGTGATTGCTGGAGTACAGGAGCCAATCTTATTGTCAAGTGACCTTGGACGGGAGCAGAAAAACCTTCTCTCGCACACCACGCCACGCCTCGCACACTGCACTGCAGAGACGAACACCTGCCGCAGTTGAAAAGACTGGAGGTCAACCTCGACTAAACAGACCAATTTATATGTTGGCTCCTAAACCTAAAAATTTTTAGACAACTAGCAGTTACCCGGCGCGCGTTGCTGCTCTCAAATTAAGTTGTTTACATATAAAAAGCTATTTTAATATAACAAAAAAAGATAAGTTAAGTTTTAAGTTTTTTAATATAACAAAAAAAGTCAATGGCATAGAAAATAAGTATATTAATATTACTGTAAGGCCAAAGGATAAACAGGCATTTTGCAAATTTAAACCCAGAATAGTCTAATTTTGCCTTGTATCTTATTAATCGTAATTGCAAATGCAAGAGCAACTATGAGCAAAGAGGCACGTCCATGTCAAATTTCAACCCCGGAGGCCCTAGATTAATTTTTAAAGTCCAGTGGAGCACAGCCCTACTAAAAAATATATTTACAAAACCATTCTTGGTGAGTATCTATGAGCAAAGAGGCATGTCCAAGTAAAATTTCAACCATGGTGGCCCTAAAGTAATTTAAAGTCCAGTGGGATTAGGAGTAACTTCTTGATGTAATAGTTGAGGAGGAAATACCAACTGTTTAAACCACCACAACAATGAGTGGCAAAGTAAAGCGCATGTTCTCATACTGATGCTGGCACAAATTCCAATAGCCCATGAGCTTATCCTCATTTTTATAATTTCCTCGATGATTTAGATCACGAAGCCATAATGCATCCTTGAAAGATTATAGACGTCATATCCTAAAAACAAACCGACGGACAAGAAGAGCCCCGGGATGGAACCTTGAGGTAGCCCTGACGCAATGCATTGTTGCGTTTTCCCATTGTTAGGATTGGGATTGGCCCATTATATTATAACGTCTTGATGGAAGCAGAGGCGATTGTTCTGCAGTCAGAATTCGATATGCCAGGTCAGGGTCAGACGACAATGAACTAGGCGGTATAAGATTACAATGGTTTCAGTAAATTAATACCTATATCGGACATTTTATTAGACAGCAAAGATGCAAGACATCAACCTGTTATATCATTTATCTTTTATTTTATTTGTAATAAAGATTTAAAAGTTGGTTTCACTGGTGTAGTTTCTCCCGCCTTTAATACGACCCACAAAATATTACCTTCCCACAGAAATGATCCATTCAGACACTGAAATACTGGTTACAGTCAAGAGAATTTAAGGTAAAGTATGTGAGTTAATTGGTTGACATTTCCACGCTACTGTTTAAAATTTTGCCGAAAAGATAAGGTTAATATTAAAAAGAGTGGATGGTTTTACTTCAATATAACCAACTCTTAAAATCAACTTTGGCGACTCAAGGATAAGGATTTCGTGATATTTTATTGAAAATAAAAAGCAAATACAAAATTGCAAATGATTATTTTTATGAAAATGAGAGTGGAAGGTGGTTCAACATTGCCTGGCAAAAAAGCACTTGGCGAAAAGGGCGAACAACGTCCTTCATCTTCCGTGTATTAGGCTACATGGCAATAATTATGATACTTTTCCTCTTTTTCCAACTTTTGTGCATCGTAGGAAAAATCCGTGCATACCGCTAGAAAGGTGGTGTCTTGTACATGAGAAGAATCCCATTATAATTCACACCGACCCTAAGGGCTACGCCCTACAGGCTTTGGAAGAATCAATGTTATCCTTATGGAAAAAAGTATGCTTAAATCAATTACCAAACAGCTGTTGTAAATTGTAATAACATCTGTTAGCAAATCAGGGAGAACAGGTGTTCACCGGAACTATAGGATACTCTACCTACAGCTAGACTCCTCTACAACTACAGCTGTTTCCAATGGAAAAGCATCAAGTATTCACATCTATTTGACAGTTGCTATCATTTGAAGCACCAACTACGTTATGATTTGTCTTCTGTTGTTGATGATGTCATCTACCTTGGTTTGTTCTAGATACATTGCAGGTGTTTGAATTACTGTATAACTTTTTTTTGACAAAATCGGTCCAGATCAAGTTAACTGAAATTTGGTCAAATTTTCGGAATTTTGACCAGGAGGCGATTTTTAGTTAGCGTAACTCAATGCTCCTATGATGTATTGAGGTGAATGCAACAGCCAATCAAACCTTGTATTCCATGGGATGGGGTTTTTGGTCCAAGTAGGTAGCCTATTTGATGGTATAGACTTCTTGACGGTAGCCATTTCAGAAGGAACCTCAGAAAACCTTCAACCACATAAGTTCACAGCAATACCTTATGACTTTATATACAAGCTCCTCACGCCACAAAAACTCATCATATGTCTTACAAGAATATGAGTTAACGTAAAATTCCGAATGGACGTTCGACCTCTTGTTTGAGTTCAAGCCATTTAATGTCCTCCCACCCTGTCAATCATATAGAGCCACCCAAACTCCAGCAGTTCCCTACCTCTTATAGCTCGGTCTCTCCGCGGACCCCACGATGACCCTTGGCTGATTGAGATGCCGCGGGCTCGGCGGATGTCTACGGCGGACGCGGCTCGCATACCGTCCTGGCAGTCAAGGCCGCGGGCCTACACTCCTCGGCTTCCTCCACAGCCACCGTCAGGCATACTGATCAATTACAGCCTTCGACAGCCGACGTCCACGCGATGGAGATGTAGGAAGCGCTTTGTCTGCATGCCTGGCACCATCGTCGATTTGTTAGGCGGATCGAATGTGTCTGATAATATTGTAAATAAGTGCAAGATTATGAAAGAAATCATTTCAAGACTTACTCCGTTGTCTGGAAAGAAACCCAATCGAAAAGGTACCTTAAGTTTTCAGGGTTTTAAAGATCCCACGTCCAGATGGCTGTTGAAAAAGATATCTCAACTATCACAAAAAAGAACTATAACAAAACTACATAGGCCTATAACATATGAACAGTTCCTTGGTAAGTCATGTAAGTAGACTCGAAGAAAGTATACGCGTACAGTAGATAATTCACGCAAAACGTTGTTGAATAGTAGACCGAATCCAAAACAAAACGTCCGATAAAGTATGTTTTATTCATAACCCACTATGTGAGGTAACTGTCTCAAAATAGTGATACGGTGATATTGTCTAAATGTATCCACCCAAAGAAAAAATTATAAATTTTTCATACAACTTGCTTTTTTCTCAACTTCTAAACAGAATATCATTTAGTTTTTGAGGTGCAGTATACGATTGTTAAATAAACTTGCTTCAACGATTTCGTATGTAGAACTTTTTACATCAATCCACGCCAAGTCATTATCTCACAAAGTGAAAGGTCAAGGCTGGCTATGGATGTTGTTCCGATTCTGTTGCTCGCCCTCTAATGATCGGATGAAGACGTCATTAGCCGCCACCGCGCACCGCGAGGCACCGATCTGCTAAACCGACATCACAGCTCCTGTCTCTCCGGGCAGTCATTGGTTGATAAGGAAGATTCTGAAGATTTGAAACGTGATTAGCCATTGTGAGGGTTAATGATCTTGCGAGTTTTTTTCTGTCTCGTTATCCAGGATACTTGTCACCGAATCCAATTATTTCGTTCAAATGAAAACGAGTTTTCAGAGTGGAAATCTCAATTTGGGTTAGGACCAGGTTCGATAATAAACAACAGCTTTCCTAACGCGAGTTGTTTTAAAACATTGCTTCAATTTTTAAGATGTTACTTTTCTCAAGGTCTACTAAACCTTACTCCTCTCCCAAAATAGACACCTTCCCTACAGCAGCGATCAAATCTCACTTCACCTCTTCCCAAACGCCCAAGTAAATCAGGAGCCGGGGCTGGAGCGGTGGAAGCAGCCTCCGCGCGATCTCAATCACGATAGGAGCTCGGTGCCGCGGTGCGCCTGCGCCGATAACAAGCACCGATTAGCGCTGCGCTGCGCCTCGCCCGCGGCTACCGCCATTTTTAATCGCCTGACCCGCGGGTCAGAGCGCGCTCCTAGCGCTACCTGCGGCCGCTGCCGGAACCGGTCATTACACGTACCGACTGTCCCGTATCGATAATCGATCTCGTTAAAGCATCAATCGCCTGATGGCCGATGGCCGGCCGTGGGTCGACCGAACCGGGGGTTACGATGGAGTCGACCGAGATGCGTGTGCGGGGCTGGACAACGCGTGAGGTGATGTTACAGGTTACAGGTATTTGAAAGAAAAATCTTGAGTTGACTGAGTTGGGCTGAGGAGATAAAACAAAATGTTCCTTGTTAAACTTAACGTCAACCATTTGTTACTCAAGATCCATCTATATTTTTAAAACAGTAAGGTAAAACAACCTTTGGACAGTTCGACTGAGACTTCTACAGTACTGGGCCGGTTTTCATGGGAGTTGTACAAAAAAAACCTTTTCGGTCGTATATTAGTTTTAATTGTATTTAGAAAATATTTATGTTATATTGGTAAAAAATGAAAAATACACTTTTCTTGTCATTAATGAATAGTCCCGACATTTAATTAGGATATAGTTAATTAACATAATGAAACTGAGGCAAAAATCGTCCCTATTGGAGATCGAATTATTGTACGATACAGAAAACTACCTGAAGACAAGAAAGACAGTTACATCAATGTTTACAATGGTACAGATGTTGCAAATGGTCTTTCCTGAAAACCAGCAGAGGTCAGTAGTGGAGAAACGCGGGAGCTGGCTCAGTTCAAGGTCACCTGAGCGATGACATCATCGAGGTCAATGACCCCACCGATGACGTCATCGATGACGTCACCGATGACGCAATCGATGACGTCATCACCAATTACGTCATTCTGTGATGTCACACCCATGACGTTGCAGAAATGACATGGCGATGACGTCATCATCCCTTACGTCACCAAGATGACGTCATCGACGTCACAAAGGTCAAGGTCACGCTGAAACCTAAAATCTTTAGGCACTTTTGCTGTTTCTCGCACTACGCTCCGAGTTTCAGTCAGGTTTCAATGACCTTGACGACTTGGAGCGAAATTAGACGAGAAACAGCAAAAGTGCCGAAGAAACTCAAAGTTTGCAACGTGACTCTGCCTAAACCGTCATGTGACACCGCTCGAGTGACCTTGAACCGATACAACTCCCGCGTTTAATCATTACTGTAACCGTGATGCGCACCCTACGACAGACACCGAGCGACTGACTGTCCGACCCTGCGCACTCTACCCATACAGCACACAAAGTCTAAATCACGTTGAATAAACATGTAGGATGGATAAAAATTAACCGTCTTGCAATTATCTTTTTTTAAGACGTTTTGTAAACCTCTCACAATACACGTCTTATTTTTCTACATCTATAGTACGTCTTCATTTATTCATTCTTAAAACCAAATCGCATTAAACTTAATTAAGATGTCTTATTGACATACAAGAAAAATTATAAATCTAAGACTATATTATTCTTATATGTTCAAAAAAAATTTTAAATAACCCAGGAAAATTTTTTTCATAAACTTATACGTAGTAAATATTGGTATATTGTAACTATTAAACTATCAATAAATGAAAAATTCAATAAAATGTAACAATTAACATTTTTTCAAAAATATAGTTTATTCATCCTGAAGATGAATAAAAAACGTCATCAAAATGTTTCCGTGATTGTTGTCGTTAACATATAAAAGATGTCAAATTTACGTTTTAAGGACATCACCGCTCAACTCCTGCAAACTCATTAATAATTGTGAAAATCCCGAATTCCGTACCGGTACACTTAAAAATAATTTAAAAGCTTATGGTTTTGCTAATCTAAATGTGTGTTTTTAACTAAGTTTGTCAATATATGGTTGTAGCCTGAACTAATGATTTACCAATAAAAGATTCTTGTCATATTCAAATACCTGATCAAACATGCAAAGAAAGTATTTGAACTGACGAGTCTTAAAAAGAGTCTGACTAAAATGATGTCTGACTAAAAGAGTCTTTTGAAGTCTCTTTTGAAAACAGGCCTCAGCTCAAGTCATGGGATTAATCCTTCTCCGAAACAGAGGTGAAGAAAACAAAGAAACGCAGTCACACTACCTCTCCTTCAAGGTGCAAAGTATGAATGCCACAACTGTGTGTAGACGATCAACAATCCACAAAAGATTTCTGATTTTATCAATTATTTAGAAACGAAATCACCTAGGCTAGTTAATTTTCATTTCTTTCAAGATCAAGTCGATAAAACAATATTTTACTCAGTAAGAAATTAATTACAAAATATATTATTCTAGAAAAATCTAATAGGTCATCAAAATATGCCATATTAATTAATTCTGATTTGAGTTTGGAAGCACGATTACAAAATTCATATTCTTCTGACATTTAGGAATATTGCGGAACTCTTTTACTGAGTATATATGAATCTAAGAATTAATAAATTAATTGAATCAAACGAATGATACGACAAATATAAAAGCAATTCAACAGTTTCGATTTCATGAGACATTTTAATCTTTCTTTCAATAAATTGTTCTGTATATTTTACGCATGATTTTAGAAAGTCACTTCCTCTGCAAAGTAACCAGTTATGCAATAAAAATTATATTAGCTCACTAGTTTTTTAGTTAATGTTTCCACCCAAGGTGATGAAAATGAGCTATTTGTTTTTCAAGTTTACTGCATATTTAATTATTTCACTTCAAGTCAGATTTTTCAAACCCAATGCAAAGTAAATTTAATGACACCTTATTTCTTATATGTTCTTCATCGAAACTATTAGCGGGTCTGGTTAGTTCGTGTGGTACGTGGGGCTTCGCCGTTAAACTAATGTGATTTAGTTTACTTGATCTTTTGCTTTTGATTCATAAAATAAACCACAATAACAGATTAATTATAAACTGTTCGATTGTTTAATCTAAAACAATAAATAAATCGTTTTGAGTTTTCACCACTTTACTCTCTGCCTTGAACACCTACTTTACCAATACTCTGTGTGCTCGTGCTGATGATTTGAGTTAGTCGTCTGTCGTCAACCGTCAAGCGACGGCGTCAACCACCCTAAGGTAAGCATTTATTTGTTTCCATAAGCTTATATACAAAGCTTTTACCTTGATATGGTAATACAGTATTATTTTATGAAAGTGAAAATTGTTTTTTTTAATCTGCCAAGGTATATATATTCTATATATACCAAGGTATATTATATATTCTACTCTAACCAAAGACATTGAAATTGTAAAGGATATCTAACCTAAATTACTCTGAAATACCCTTCTATTATGAACTAAACCTCTGTAGGAATCCAATTGTTTTGTCTAATATTTTAAGTTTAATTCTTTAACCTTTTATATCTTGTATTAGACCAACAAACCTTTATTGCTAATAATTAATTATTCATTGCCAGGAATAGCATTTGTAATCTTGGATCGGGACCTTAAAATAGGCCCTACACTCCAAAATTTATTTTTATAGGTACAACTTCCCAATCTCCTCAAGACAGTCTCTTGTCTGTTTTAAACTGATTGTCAGACCAATTTACTTTTAAATTTCAATGACTGAAAAACTGTTTAGGACTGGGCCAAAAGTTTGTCATTGGGATCGGGCTCATCACTGTTTATTTATGTTTGTAATCTATGTTTATTTAGGTATCTATCCAGTTTTATCATGTGATAAGATGAAACATATTAGCTGTGTGAAAATAGCCAACCGGTGAATTTGAAAGAATGGTTTTTGTTTCCTATGGAGTTAAAAATGTAAAATCCAATAATATGGTCCCGGGCTTAGGTCTTTGCATGACAATTACCGTAGTAGCAGATTCCCTTAAACTATAGGAAAATCCACCAAAATGAAGAAATTTAATCTAGGCCTACTCTTTTATCTCACATTAGGCCTACAGTAATGTTGAATGAAGTTCGACCTTCATACTAGCCTATAACATGTTTATCAACCCTAACTCTGAATCGACTGCACAGTCTCTTAACTGGGATACCATACTATCGAATGAAAGTATCGGTCGATCCAATCGATATCAACTATTGATTCAATTTAACTTAACTTAAATAACAAAGACAATAACTAACTGTACTGACAACTGAAATTTTTACAAAATAACATAATATACCGGTAGGCTATAAATAGGCTAGGCCTATGTTAAAAAAAAAAAAAAAAAAAAAAAAAAAACAGGTCTACTCGATCACATTCTTTTTAACTTTCCTGGGCATGAATACCATATTCTGGGATTTAAGTATCTCTATTCCTGGGAATGAATAGAGATAAGTTTAGGTTATGACAGTTGGATTTGTCAAGCCAAATTTTGTATTTGACATTAGTTGTCTATCTGACACGATATACCGTAGATCGGATCGATTGATTTTTTTTCATTCTAGCCTATAGTATGGGAGTCCAGTTAAGAAACTGCACCTGTCAGCGGGTACCCTAATTCCCTAAACATTTCCCTATTTAGGAAATATTCTACCCAATTGTGGTTGAAGGCATGGTTGGACCTAATCCTGAAACCATGTTACTTTTTTCATTTTGATGTACCTACAAGCCTAAAACAATATTATTCATATCTACAGTGTCTACCCCTCTCTTAACCAGCCCTCGGGACCGGGCCTACGGTCGGATGACTTAACCTAAAAGGTCAATTAAAGCGGGCGACTATATAAACATGTAAAATATGTAGAAATAGGCCTAATTATACTATGGTATTAGAGGCCTATGTAATAAAACAATAACTCCTAAAACCCATTCAGCCATTTATCAAAATAGGCTGTGCTCATGTGCTAACCAAGCAAAAAATAATTGACTTTAAGTGATGTTCTGTTTAAGTTCTGTGAGTTCCCGTGTGGGTGTAATAAATTTTTTAGTAAAGCGATAAAGGTACATTAGCCTGACATATATGTGTTCTATGACACCCACACTCCTTAGTCCATATTTTTAGGCAAATATACAGTAAATTAACTGAAGGGTGAGTGTGAAAGATGAGATATAGAGCTTTGTTTACTGACAAAGACCATGTGATTCATTTGTCATTAATATTAAAAAAAGGCTCCTGGTTCAAATTTTTAAATCTTCTAAAAAACTTAAAACTGGTTAACGTGGTCACAAATGCCTGAGGCCGGTTCTGAGGCTTACGGGTAGGGTTACACTACCAGATATTTTCTAAGCCAACCCACGGCCCTTTTGCGATACAGTGTACTGATGTCTCCAACCCTTCTCCCCCTCGCCAATGCCTATGGGAAATAATAATAAGAGATAAACTTATGTGTTTTAGAGTTACAATATAAAATGTCGACACATTTTAACTTACACAGTATGTAAACGAGGCAGTGTAAATAGCCATACCGATTTACATTGAGTTTAACACAATAACAAAATGTTCAATCCGAATTCCCTTAAAATTGCTTCATTTTACTGAAAAAAAACATTTTTCAAATTTCCTATAGAAAGGGAAACTATCTTAAATCGCCTAGGCCTATTCCTCAATTATAGTCTTATTTCAATTGTTTGGAGCATAAAAATGATAAGAAAGGCATAAAATCTTATTACCGTAATAGAAATCTTATCGTTCATAGAAACACTTTATAGTTAAATAAAGTGGGTGATTTCGGGCATAGCAAAAACACAGGCAACTGATTATCTGTTGCCTACAGATAAACTGTTTGCAAACACTGCAAGTTTGCATACTTTTTGGTTTCATTACCGGTATTGAATTCACCTCATCGCTCACCAGAAAAAAATCAAATGTAGACTCCCTCTTAACCGGCCACCTCGGGACCAGACCGCAGCCGAATAATGAATTGGCCGGTTAAACTGATGTAGACCTACATTTAAAAACGCCAACCTACAATTTAATTATGGCCTAAATGCAATTATACTTGAAAAAACTCTAAAAATGTTTCCGGTAGCCTATAATTTATATAGCTAACCTCTGACACCCATGATATCCACATTAAACGAAACTAATAATCACAGTTTCTTAATTATTAAGAAAAGATTAATAGTTTTTTAATTATTGTCTACTGGATTGCAGGTCCAAGCGCATTCACTTCCGTCCAGGATTAAATATGTTTGAGAATGTCAGTACGGTATAGTGTTGAGTTGAATTACAGATAAGAAAACAACGTTTCCGGCAAAACACAGCCCGTTAAAGCGATGTCGAGATAAATGATGGTTTGTAAAACCCATCATTTAGTTTGTGTCTTTACTGGGTACCGTACTGATTAACCTATATTTGCTTGTAACACCTCCAAGGCAGCAAACCTTCACAGTGCTTATTGAGAATATATATACTAAAATTCATTTTGCAGCAAACATGTTGTGACAATATTATTTGTTTTAACTAACACTTGTAAAAATCTACAACTATTATGACTAGATAACCTAAACCAGATTGTTTATTAAAAGCATATTTTTCATTCTTTTAAGGCTGTGTTCGAGATGGGAACAGCATTTGACATCAGGATCATCTCATCAGGAACCACATCAAAGGACCTCAAAGTCTGACTTGCGCTGATTCTCTTCTAAAATTAGAAGGTACGGTAATGTTTTATTTGGGTGTGGTTAATTTTTATAATAAATTATGAGAGAATACTACTAAATCCCATTCTAAATCATAGAATATTTTGTACATCTGTAGTGGGCCTCTTAATCCGTACCCAAGGCTAATTTTTAAAGGTTCATTTGTCATAAATTAATTCACGCACTGTACCGCACAGTACTCAGTACTTTTTAGGCTAATAATTTAAGCTTAGGCAAATGAGAACTGAGTGAATAAAACATAAATACATATAGAGCAAAATCAGTGTAGCACAAACCAGTTTAATGCCCAGAAAACTCTTAAGGATGAGCTTGTCCCATTTCTTTTGGATGTTATTATATTTATTTATCGCACATCTTATTGTACAAAGAGCTTTCTTTTGACCTACCGCAGGACAAAGACTGGAAATGATTTTACGGGTAAAAATGTGTTCGTGTCCTTTAAGTTTTCAATAAAGTAAATGTGATATTATAGTGAAACCATCTCTAGCCTAGGAGGAAAAGTACGATGGTTAATTGAATAGATGGATCAGCTGTTTCCATTACCGTACCCATTTCTATAAAACACTACTACCGGCTAAAGACAGTTATTGTTAAAAATAACTGATAAAGAAGGTACCTATTAGCTTTCCAGAGTAGGCGAGTTAAAGTTTAACTGGTTGTGATAGTTGGTTTGTTAAGAGTATCATTTTGGTTAGCTCTTCTTTTTGGAATGTATAGCCTATAATAATATTAAATTAAAACTCCAAATATCCAATAAGTTTTATAATTTGTTGGTTATGTAACAAATTATAAAATTGATTGGACATTTGGAGTTTTAATTTAAAACTACTATATGTTAAGAGTATGTTTATTGTATACTGTTGACTCCCTCTAATCCGGACGCCTCGGAATCGGACCATTGTCCGGATAAAAAAATTGTTGAGCAATCCGGCGGTTGTTAACTTATGCAAATTAAAATCTTTAATAGTGTGTATTTACCTAATTCTAAACATATAAAAAGACGATTTTATACCCTAAACATTACGTTGTTTTGCTACCAACTTGATTCAACCTCATTTTGATGACATCGATAAAAACAAAATTGACACCAGACAATAAGAAATAACACAAAAAAAGGACCACTAATAAAAACTTCATAGATTTATTTTTTGTTAAGAAAGGGGCTACAGTTTTAGATTCATAAAATCACTACGCAGTTACTCTAACTACAATTTTGCCTAAAAATCAATCTCGTAATAATATAACTCAATTCAAAATTACTAAAACTCAAACAATATACGGTATTAGCCACAATTCGGTATGACTATTCGGAACGAGCGTAATCGTAACCGAACTGAGGTTCTTTGTTTACATGTTGACCAAAACAGACACGTTCAATTCTGTCAATTTTGGCCTCAAGAAATCCATTACGCTGATGACTCATTTCCAAGACCTTGTCCGGACCATCCGGCGTCCAGACCATTGGAGTCCAAGCGAGAGGGAGTCGACTATATGTAAATTTTTTTTATACTTTTTATATATTTTTTTATATTTTAGTCTGGTAGATTGAAAATTTTCGCAGCACGTCCGATAGAGTGGTTATTGTGCGCTGGCTAGGCACACCATGTTCTGATATTGGATAATGTAATCAAATTTCAACATGGATGGGACAAGATTATCTTTAAAAGTTTTCCAACCATTAACTTAATACTTTTAATAATTTCTTAATTTATTGGTACCTGTTACATGTAGGCTACACTAGTGATAACGCAGACTTGTCTATCAAAGTATAGTAGAATCCCGCTAATCCAAACTAATCAAGACTGGACCCTTTTAGGTTTTGAAAATTTGCGGGATGGGGAGAGTTAAAAAAGCTTAAGATTTTACTCGTTTACCTTTGCTGTTTACTTCTACCAAGGTGTATGATACCGTGAAACAATGACACGGCTATCAAGGACCTTTGTTGATGGCCGATAAAACATTTGCTCGGTGTTTGTTCATTGAACGCAGTTTCATCACAAGCGACCTCTTATCCAATGTCCAATTGAATTTCAGCCCTATTATTAAAATCTGAGTGAATAAATTATGCCTTTTAGTGTAAAGTCTGTAGCAAAACATTAATTACATGTTATGCTATTCTTTTTAGTTAAATACACTAATAGTTTTTCTTTAGAACACATTTTTTAAAAAGGTCCCTTGTAACTGTAACTTGTTCAATAAACCGCCGGTTAATCCGGCCATTTTTAAAACCGGCATGTGGGCTGGTTCCACGGTCGCCGGATTGAGGGTGTCTGTACTATGAAATTTGACAAAGAAACCTTACGTGTTTATTGTTTGTTTGATACAGCTCTAAGCCAATTAATTGTTAATGTCTAAAGGGAAGTGGGTATTGTTCGGTATCTACTAAAAGTATCTCACCCAAGTCTCCTTTTAAGTTTAGGGCCTAACAGTTTTGGTTGTAACATAGGCTCATTGCCTTAAAAAATAAAAATTATCAGGCTTTCAAAAATGGTCGCAGTACAGTAGACTGTTGTACTGTACTCCAATATTATTTGGCCTAACACATTCTTTAAACCAACAATGTGTCGTCGGCAAAATATGCTACTGATTTTGTTCATTTGTGTAAAGTATTGCAGTACAGTTTCAAGATTTTAAATTTGTTTCTCTGTTAATTAACTAATGCTTGTATCAAAGTGGTTACCATACTCAACTACCATACAAAAACACGTAGGCCTACTTAAAAAATACTAGTATACGTGTTGCTCGAAATCGAGCAATTTATTTTAATACAATACAAAAGTTACTTTTTAGCTCTAACTCAATGACATCCGACCAATCCAATATTGTGAATATCTTTAATCACCAAAACTACACGTATTTACAGCTGATTATTAACATATGTTTAAAATGCTTTATTTAATCCCAATGTTATTTAAATGGGAAACTTTGAGATTTCAATGGTGGATAGCGCCTTTATTTTCAGTCCGATTCTCATCAGTTTTAGCGGAAACAACTACAGACCAAGCCCGATCCAATGACACTAAAAACTTGAAAATCGGTTGAAAATTGTAGGAGGAGTTCTCAAGACAAAAAAACCCTTAGCGTATTAAATAAGTATAGATGTTATAGAGGGTGAGTTTCTTAAAGTGATCCAATAGCTAACTTTTTTATTCTATATCTGACAGTATACTTCTTATGGGGGACCCCCTTTACTTTTTCATTTTGCTTTCAGGTATGTATTTCACTTTTCAAAATTTTCCGCCACTTTTCCAATATGGCAGCGAACTTTAAAATTTCTTATGGAACACTCTACATTTTATGGTGTTTTTGAAATTTTCATGTGATTTTAAGACTTCTTTATTCTTTGACATTTTTTTCTAAACCTAACAGTTAGGGAGCTAGAGGCAATTAAAGTTCATTTTTAATTCCATAAGAATAACATGTGGCAAACTTTATCTGCCCATATCTCCGAAACCATTGACAAAAATAAAAAAATACTCAAGAATAAAAATGTCTTAAATTGATGTTTTAAGAACATTTCACTCATAAAAATTATCATTAACGCATAAATTAACATCTTTCCAATATGGCGGGGGAAAAATAAAATTTTTTAAATTATTTTCGTTATTATGAAAAATATGTTTTTAAAACATCAATTATAAACAAAGTTGGCTGCCTTATTGGAAAAATTGAGGGAAATTTTGAAAAGTGAAATACATACCTGAAAGCAAAATAAAAAAGTAAAGGGGGTCCCCCATAAGAAGTATACTGCCAGATAAAGAATAAAAAAGTTAGCTATTGGATTACTTTAAGAAACTCACCCTGTATATGGTATATATAGTGTACACTGTATATTTTTGTGCACTTAGTTTTGATTTGGTTAAGTAGACTACATGTGTTATTGTTATTTTAGGGACATTTGTAAACTTTTTCTAAAATTCAACTCAACATTCAAGTAATAAGTAAAAGTTCTCAGCTTTGGGCGGATCTGATGATGACTGTTTTAACATAACACATGGGGATCTTTTCTTGGTAAAATACATTGTTCAATACAGCTTCAAAATATAGCCCACCCGCTATATAAAACATACACTCCCTCATTGACAAAGCTGCTGTAGAACATTTTGTTAGTTTTAAATATAACTATCGGCCTATTAATTTAATCATATCCTGGGCAGCACCTCATTGATAAAATTGTAACCCTAACAAGATAAAAATTTAGAATTTTAAGTTACGAACTTATCGTTATAGTTTATGTTGTATAGTACACCTATTTCATGTACGCCTATGTTTTATGGTCTTTTATTCTCTGTGAATTCAATAAAAGATTTAAAGGCTTAGATTTTTAAATACCTCTTTTAAGTTGGACTGAGCAAATTAACCTCATCTCTAAAATAATTGTTAAACAATTTGTTTTTTAATTTCTTTCCCTCGCTTTTAACTCACTGTTTAAAAGGTTTGGTTCCAGTTGTTAATGATTTTCTTTTCTTTTTGTTTCAGATTTGGGTTGCTGATCTTCTAGCATGAATCACTAATTTAGGAAACGGGAAACTTCTTTTGACATTGTACATGTTATTTGTGGGTTGCAGTGTAAATCTTATATCTGTTAAATTAATATGTTATCTTTAATATATTAAGATTCAACTTTATTGGCTTTTAATTAAATTCCTTTGTTGTATATTTATTTAATTTTTTAATTATAATTGAGTTTAATGATTATTATTAATGATTAAATTATAGATGAAAATACATCCAGCAAAATTTATACCTAATTAAATAAATTCATTTTAACATACAAAAATTGAAGTAGTACGGTAAACATTTTGTTACATATTATTGAAAAGTACCAGGGGGACCGAGCTTAAGCTCGGTAAAATTATTACTTTTGTTTCTCACACAAAGCTCGTTCGCTCCGCTCACTCGCCAGGCGGAAGGTTTGCTGCACATTGGTATGATTTTCCTAAAACCACAGGTTAAAGATGTAACACATTGGTTTATTTTATCTACAGTTATCAGCTGATTTTTGTTCAGTTAAAAAATTTCCATAAGGATAACATGGGATCTTTGAAGGGCTCTAGCGCGAAAACCGGATTTTTCCCAGCTATGGGACCAGCTCCAATCGATTTCTGGTGGCCAAAACCCCCATATTCCAAAATTTGAAGGAAATCGTCGGAGCCGTTTTTGAGATAATTGTGCAAGCAAGCAAGCAAGCAAACAAGCAAACATTGCTCGTATAAGAGTATAGGATTATTTTACATTCAGAAAAATTTATCAAATACCTAGTTTAATGATATATATATATATATATATATATATATATATATATATATATATATATATATATAGCCTATTGACTTTTTATGATGTACTCAATTTAATGTTACAGTAACACCTTAAATAATTATAATTGGGAGAACATTTCTTTATTGGGTGATTTCATATCTTGAGTACATCTCAAAGTGGCTCCAAAAAGAAATCTGTGATATTTTAAACATATCCAGGATATCTATTGTATGTCACAGTAATCTTCAAGGCATATAAATGAATACATCTTCTAGTACAAAATAGATTGACATCTTAATTACATCTCAAAGAGACATCGACAAGACTTCTTTAACATTATCAATGTGTTCAAGATATACAGTAGATGTCAATACATTAAAAAGGAGGCTTTAAAACAGTTAAAAGAGGGATACCATTATACCTTATGGTCAAATTTATAGTCGTAGACGGCTAAAGTATGTCTTGAAAATGTCCTCCAAGACGGAATCTAGACTTCCTCTAGACCGATTAAGTGTACGAAAAGTTTGGTCAAATAAACGTTTAATTTACCGGTTTAGGAGTCTCGCGAGTCGTTTTGAAGACGTTTACCAAGTCGGAGCAAGACTTTTTTTAACTATCTTGAAGAGGTTAGTGTGCTGTATGGGTAGGTATATTGACTCGAGAGACTAAGACTCTAAATTGTCAGGAATGGGAGTAAATAACTGAACTTTGCAAGGAAAAGTCATTTCTTCCAATATTCTAAACAAATCTTCATCAGTAAAACTTACATTAGTCTGTTTGGTATAAAACTTAGGGTGTCCGCGCAACAGTTTGCGCCACTTAGCCAAAGTCGAAACCCTCTTAACTTTGAGCGGTGGACAGTGAGCAACTAATAAAGCCTTAACACGGCTAAGTTTCTTACCTAAAGTGTCCTGCGACATGGCTTTACCTCACAAAAGTCCGCACAATACTGAGAGACTGCTTGTAGCGCATGAGTCAAGGGAAAAGAGGTGGGGGAAACAGCAGGAGTGGGGGAAGGTCACAGTGGTGGGGGAAGGTGAGGTGGTACGCTGGAGTATCGCATCACTTCACCATGAGCCGTCCTACAGTCAACACACTGTTCTCTTGGCTCGAGTTGGCACTAGAAGAAACATTTCTGTACAGCTTAGGCTGTGAGAGCTGAGGAAGCAAAGTCAAAGTGGAAATTGTGTTAAACTCCAAGATGAAGAGTCTCCTAAATAAACTAATTGTATCCCTGCAATCCCCTATAACTTTAGAGAAATACCACTTCATTAAGCGACACCTTATACTTTGGCAAAACGAAGTGGAAATGGAAAAGATTACAGTAAAATTAATTTAACTTAAAACTTGGACTGGACACTCATGGCGATACTACGTGGCGTGCAAACGCCACCCTAAACATTACAAGTTAGGTTATTAAGCACCTCTGGTACGATAACCGATGTGCTAGAGTTAAAGTGTGATGACCTTGAGTCAAAACACTGAAATACTACAAGTCGATATCGTCCCAGAGTTAAAGTGTAGTGACCCACATTCAGAACTTGTAAAATTACTTACATATAGAGAGCTAGAGAACAGCGAGACGCACCGCATGGAAGCCGGAGACATACTGGCGAAGTGGTGTTGTGCAGCCTAGGGACCCAGTTGTGGTGGGGGTATAGCCAACACTTAGAGTACAAGTGTTGTGGGTGACCTTGACCCACTTAACTTACCTGACCCCCCCCCTCCCGACAAAAAGTGCGAGCCCCCCCCCCCCCCGACAAAAAGTGCGGACCCCCCCCCCCCGACAAAAAGTGCGGACCCCCCCCCCCACCCCCACCCCCACCCCCTCCCCCACCCCTGATATCGTGGGCGTGGCAGCCCCGGTGGGGATATAAGGGGGCCCGGCCAGAGCCGGCTCGCAGTCCGCTCCCGCGCGTTGAACGTGAACGATCGGGACGGACCGCCATAGGCATCACTAAACATTGAATGGCGCCTTCAGTGTTTAGCGAAGTCTACTCTAACTTTAAGACTTGTATTAGTTGTAAGATATTGCGCTTGCGTTTGGGTATTGCGAATTGTTTTATATGAGAGTGTTTTACTTGTACCCTATGTCTCCTGTGTGTCTTTTATCCTTTGTGTCTTGTTTGTTATATGTGTTTAATGTGTATGTGCTTGTTCCAGCATTGACTACGTTGAGTTCAATTGTGTGTTATATGTTTCTAAAGTGTATACGCTTGTTTTAGCAATCCCCCTTGAGCCTTTTCAATGCTCAAAGTAAATTGTAACGTCAGGGAACGGGAGTAGGCCCCCGTGTAAAGCCACTTTTAATAATTGGTAGGCTCCTGCCAGGCATGCAAAAGGTTGCGGATGGCATTTGGGAGCATGTCCGTTTGTACGCTGGCAAGCAAAAGGTTGTGGCGGCCTCTGCACTCGGACCGAGGACGTAAGCCACTAGGGTGTCCTCAGTATGTTTCCCTTCTGGAAACTCAAAATTATGTAAATGAATCTTTGTTAGCTATTTGTGTTTTTAGTCCCCAAGGCCCCCGAACATTCGTGGTTCGCCATGGATGTACGGGGGCCGAAATTTTTTAATGTCCGTGTGGCCTTGACCCACAAAGACTTGTAAAAATTCAATGCATTGTAAATTAAAAATATTAAAGATAGGTTACGGGAGTAGGCCCTCGTGTAAAGCCTTTTTTAATTATCGGTAGGCTCCTGCCAGGCATGCAAAAGGTTGCGGATGGCATTTGGGAGCATGTCCGTTTGTACGCTGGCATGCAAAAGGTTGCGGCGGCCTCTGCACTCGGACGAGGACGTAAGCCACTAGGGTGTCCTCAGTTTGTTTCCTCCTGGAAACTCAAAATTATGTAAATGAATCTTTGTTAGCTAGTGAAAAGACAATGTAGTAAATGTTTACAAGTCTTGCGTGGCGAAGGGTACACGACATTGGATGTTGCCTTGTTGTCATAGTTGGGTCTCTTCGGAGGCTACAGCGATGACAACCCAAGTGCCCCACACCCCCATAGGGGGTGTGGGGCTTAATTTTTTTAAATTTTTTTCATGACCTTGACCTAAATAAGTAAAAGTTTTTAAAATCTTTAACAGTCCGGTCTTATCAACACGGTAAATAAATTAAGGTCTTTTAAAAATCGAACAGTTAGGTATTAGTAACACACAAAGTTGGAGTTGTCTATAGTTGGGTCTTTTAGGAGGTTTTAGCGATGTCAACACAAAGGCTCCAAGTGGGGTTTATTTTGTTAAATTACCCCCCCCCCGAAAAAAATGGCGAGCCCCCCCCCCCGACAAAAATGGCGAGCCCCCCCCCCCAATATCCTGGGCGTGGTCGCCCGGCGGCGATATAAGGCGGTCGGGTTGCATGCACTTCTCATTCACGCTCCAGCTTTCGTTGAGCTCATTCTTAAGAAGACCGGTGACCAAAAATGTCTCGTCGTATACCTTATAAACCTTCGTACTATAATCTGATTGATATTAATAGTATTACAGACAATGAGAAGAAATTGTATAAAAAATTTTGTTGTTTACTTGACAGAACGCGAAAACTACCGCCAAATACTTTCACCTACAAGCTACCTCTGATAGACAAGGATGATGTAAGCAAACTAACATCAATTCAACTGAAATTGGTGGAAGAAAAAATTCTTGTTTGTGTGAGAGAAGTGTTTCATAATGAATATTCAAAAAGATTGGCTTTTGACTTTATTAAGGAACATGCAGGACGTGAAACAAAACAGTATCCAGGATTATATTATTTATATCTTTTTGAGAATGGAGCAAGTGTAACGGTAGAAATAAGCATCAAACTAATGTAAGTCTCCCAACCAAGTGTTAAACTAGGACTTGAACTTGAACTTGATTGAGGTTTTGTAGAACAGAGCGGGGGATAGATCACTTTGCGGCAATGGACTAGCATGCTGCTTAGTGGTTTATCCCCCGCTCAAAGGGTATCTTTACACGACCTTGACCCGCATAAATGCATAGTTTGTGGGAGTATAACAAGGGCAAACCAATTGGATGGATACACCACTTCTATACCATGGCTCCATCGCAACAGAATTCTTTCTATTCTGGAGGTAATACTGGTGATATTTTACCTTTGTAAGAAATTAAAACAAAAAAAATGTGAGCGGGGGATAGAGCACTTTGTAGTAATTGATGCTGCTTAGTGCTCTATCCCTGCTGAAAATAATAATTCCAAATGACCTTGACCCACATAAACTTGCTCAAACAGACATTTTGAAAAAACTTGTACAAAGTAGCGGATTTAGAGCAAACATCATTGGTTTATCAAGCCTGTTGAAGAATGTATTGAAAATAGGTGTTTAAAAGCCAAATCTACTACATGATTGATAAACCGGATGTATATGACGTCACCTTCCCCCACCCTTCAACCTCGGGTATAAAGGGACCCGGTTGAGCGCGCTGCTCATTATTGCGTGGACATTCACCGAGTGCACACTCAAAGCCAAACTGTAAAAAATGGCTCTTTGCGATATTTGTGGTGAGTATTTCCAAGACGAAGATATCTTTGTTTTACACCGAGAATTGCATCATGAAGAGGACAGAAAAGAAGAGATTGTTGTAAGTGAAGAAGACTTGGATGCGATTGATCGGTTATTGGAAAACTACCAGAAGCAGATGGACGACTGTGATAACTATCCACAGTTACACCGAGAATTGCATCGTGAAGAGGATAGAAAAGAAGAGATTGTAGTAAGTGAAGAAGACTTGGATGCGATTGATCGGTTTTTTTGAAAAACCTCAGAAGCAGAAGGAGGACTGGGCTAGCTATTTACAGTTAATGCAAAGAAGAAGACCAAGTGTTATTCAATTTGCCGGAGCTGGACCATCTACAGCTGGAGGATTTATTGAAGAGGAAATTGAAGAAAAAGTGGAAGATGTAAAACAACTGCGTACCCAAGAAGAGGATATGGAAGAAGAGGATACAGAAGAAGTGGAAGATATAAGACAACTGCGCACCACAGCCTTGCCAGGACCAGTTGTAACTCATTTCAAAGTTAATAATGTGCAATTAGAATTGGAAAACTTTATAACCCAAGCTAAAAATCTAGTTGTAAAAACATTGACGGAAGAATTGGCAAGATTGAACTTTATTAAATTTGGATTGGTGTTGGAGGCTATGTTTACTAATACCGATGGTGAAAACTCCCCGAGAGCATTCATTGCTAAAAACCGAACCCTTACAACCACATCTGATATTAACGAAATTCTAGAAGAATGTTTGAATGAACTGCTAATGAAACTCCAAGAACACGAAGGAAGAGGATCTGGCTGGACGCTATCATCGATTGAAGGTATGGATGTGAGGGTTCACAAGCATGGATATGGTATGAGAGGTAGCAGCTTTATCCCTCTACCAAAGGCAATCCGAGATACCAAATCATGTATCAATGTGAAAAATGAGGACAATGAATGTTTCCGGTATGCAATGTTAGCAAAATACGTGGGACATAATGCTATTAGACCTAGCATAGCATACGAAGCTGTTCAACACCGCTATAACTTTCGAGGAATGTCGTATCCTGTGAGTCTTGATCAAATTACTAAATTTGAGAAACAAAATCCAGGTGTTTCTGTTAACGTGTTCGGCTTAGATGATTCAAACAATGTGTATCCACTACGAGTAGTAAAAGTAGAGCAAAGTAACCATACCGATTTATTATTGATAACCAAAGGTGAGATTTTACATTATGTTTATATTAAAAACTTTGAATCTTTGGTTGTACGACAAGTGTCAAAACAAAATCGTAAGATAACAATATGCAAGAGATGCTTTTGTTTTACATGCAAGGAATTAAGACGTGGAGGATTGGAATGGTTGTTGGAACACCAGCGGCTTTGTAATAACAACTATGAAGTGAAGATTAGCCTGCCACCACCATCTAGAGCATGTGTCCAGTTTAAGAAGACAGTTCACCAATACAGGATTCCACTAGTTATCTACGCTGATTTCGAATCCACGTTAGTACCACAGGAGCTTCCGGATGGTGAGGTGACTAGAAGAACCAAATATCAACTGCATCAACCTAACAGTTTTTGCTTATTGGTGAAATCGACTTTGCCTGAAGAACAGTTGCAAGACTATGGCTTAACATCCACTCCAATACTCTACCGTGGGGAAGAAGCCGCTAAGTATTTCGTAGACCAGTTGTATGACATTGCTGAAAAGGTGCAACGCTTATTCGGTAATGTTTTACCTATGGAACCTTTGAACCAAAATCAACAAGAAGAATACAATTTGGCAACAAGATGTTATTTATGCAAGAAGAGCTTCAGTGAAGAAAATCAAAAAGTAAGAGATCACGATCACCTGACAGGGTTATACAGAGGAGCTGCTTGTAATTCATGCAATATAAATTACAAACTGCCAAACTTTATCCCAGTCGTGTTACACAATCTTAGCGGCTATGACTCCCACTTCATTATCCCAGAGTTAGGACGAGATGATGGAAAAATCGAAGTATTAGCTGAAACATTGGAGAAGTACATCAGTTTCTCAAAAACAGTAGGTAAAATTAAACTTCGCTTCGTAGACTCTTATAGATTTATGTCATCTAGTCTGAGCAAATTGTCTGAGAACCTAAGAAGAGAAGATCTAAAAGAAACCAGCAAAATTGTACCTGAAGATAAATTGGACTTAGTAATGCGTAAAGGAGTGTTCCCCTATGATTACATAACTTCTGCAGAAAAATTTGAAGAAACCAGTCTGCCACCAATTGAAGCCTTCAATAGCAAGTTAAATGAAAGTGCAATCACCGTTGAAGACTACAATCATGCTTGTAATGTTTGGAACCAACTAAACATTCAAACCTTAGGGGAATATTCCGACTTTTACATAAAATTGGACGTAACTCTGCTGTGCGATGTGATGGAAGAATTTCGAAACACCTGCTTCTCCGCCTATGGACTGGACCCTCTACACTCGTACACATCTCCAGGATTAGCATGGCAAGCTATGCTAAAGTCAACCAACTGTCGATTGGAGCTTCTAACAGATATTGATATGGTGCTCATGATAGAATCTGGTGTACGGGGCGGTTTGACACAAGCTGTAACACGTCATGTCAAAGCTAACAACAAGTACATCCCAGGCTTCGACGAGAGACAACCATCGGTCTACCTTGGGTACTTTGACGCAAACAACCTTTATGGTTGGGCAATGTCAAATCCGCTTCCCTACGCTGACTTCAAATGGATCGACCCGGCCACCATCGGTGATATCTCACAGATTCCAAAGAATGGTCCAAAAGGCTATATTTTGGACTGTGATTTCGAATATCCGGAGCACCTTCATGACCATCACTACGACTTGCCTCTCCTAGCCAAGACTGAAGTTTCACCGACAGGAAGATGGCCAAAATTGATGATGACGTTGGAGAATAAAGATCGGTATGTGGCTCACTACTGGGTAGTTCAACAAGCTCTTAAATTGGGTCTACGTGTAGTGAGAATTCATAGAGCAATTGAATTCACCCAGTCTTGTTGGTTGAAACCATTATATTGATTCCAACACTACAAGAAGAGCAGCAGCAACATCAGCATTTGAAAAGGACTTTTACAAATTGATGAACAACGCCATCTTCGGGAAGACCTTAGAAAACAAAAGAAAACACAAGATTGTAAAATTAGTAAGTGATCCTAAGAAATTAGAAAAATTAGTGCAAAAACCAAATTTTGAACATCCATGATTATAAACGAAGATCTAGTTGCCGTCAGTATGAAGAAAACAACAATAGTGATGGATCGTCCGTTATACATTGGAATGTTGATTTGGATATAAGTAAAACTCTGATGTATGATTTCCATTACAACAAAATGGTTAAACACTACGGAAGAGACACATTGGAGTTGCATACATGGATACCGACGCGTTTATCTACTGGATAAAGACTTTGGACATGTATGAAGACCTAAGGAGTTTCCCATACAAAGACGATTTTGACTTCTCTGACTATCCGAAAAACATCCGAATTACAATGAAAAGAATAAAAAAGTAATCGGAAAATTTAAAGATGAAGCAAATGGAATGCCTTTGGAGGAATAGTTGCGCTAATGTCCAAACTATATTCCTTCAAGATGGTATAAGGAAAATGACATACCGACAGTGAAGAAAGCTAAAGGAGTCAAAACCATCATACTTGAAGAAACATGTGACATTTGACCATTACAAGACCTGTTTGTTTGAAGATTCTACAATGTCTGCAACGTTCAACACTATCAGAAGCTTTAAACATGAGGTCTAACAGTGTCACTGAAGTTAAAAGAGCACTATCAGCTCGAGATGATAAAAGGCATATTATGCCGGATAAAATTCACACTCTTCCTTTTGGCCACTACTCTCTAAACCCTATCGACTAATAACCTATTCTTCGTCCTTCTACAACTTCGACCTTATTCCTTTCTCCTTCCGTAAAAAAAAAATGGGGAACACGGCAAGTCAAACGCCGTGTTCCCCATTTTTTACACAATTTTGGATGACCTTGACCTATATAAATGATGTGAATATTTAAGACAACATTCATTGTGATTATACATGTGATACATGAAACATTCAAACCTGCAATATGAAGAACTTGAAGCAAGAAATTGTCAACGAGCTTCATAAACCTGCAAGAAGAAAGTTTCCGCGAAGAAATACAGTGATAAAAGGAATAAATGATTTATATCAAGCGGATTTAATCGAAATGATTCCTTATAGTAAACAAAATAGAGGATTTAAATACATATTGACTATTATTAATTGTTTTTCAAAAATGGCAGATGCTTTACCACTAAAAGATAAAAGTGGCAAAAGTGTTACAAAAGCAATGGAAACAGCTATACAAAGAGACAAACATACTATAAAACATTTACAAACTGATGATGGAAAAGAATATTTTAATAAGGAATTTGCAAATTTAATGAAAAAACACAACATTAACCATTACTCAACCAATTCAGAGGTAAAAGCATCAATAATTGAAAGATTCAACAGAACTTTAAAAGGTGCGATGTATAAGATGTTTTCTAACAGAGGATCGCACGTATGGATTGATATGTTACCAAAACTTATAAGCGATTACAATAACAAGTTTCATAGAACTATCGGTATGAAACCAAGCCAGGTGACTAATAAAAATGAAAAACTTGTATTAAAACGTATAAAAATGAATACTAAACCAAGAGTTGAAAAACTAAAGCCTAAAAGGTTTAATGTTGGTGATAAAGTGCGAATAAGCAAATACAAAGGTGTATTCAGTAAAAGATATCTTCCAAACTGGACAAATGAGGTATTTACTGTATTTAAGGTGCAACCTACAATACCAGAAACTTACATTTTAAAAGATAATAAAGGACAATTGCTGGAAGGAGGGTTTTATGGACATGAAATGTTAAAATCAACAGTAGGTGATGTATATTTAGTCGAAAAGGTGTTGCAACGAAAAAAGGATAAGGTTAAAGTACGATGGTTAGGATTTAATAAGACGGAAGATTCTTGGATACCTAAAAAGGATCTAATATAATGATAGAGCATCATTTTGGGTTGAACCATTACAAAGGATGGAGATAATACCGCAAAAAGACAATTTTACTATTAACAATATAGATGAACTCACAGTGGATGGTTCTCAATTCAATACTGGGAAACACGGTGTTTTGTTACCAAACACGGTGCGTTGTCTGGTTACCGGTCCTTCCAATTGTGGAAAAACAAATGTAGTATTCAATTTGATTACAAATCCTAAAGGATTACGTTTTAATAATTTATATGTATTTTCAAAGTCACTACAACAACCAGAATATCAGTTATTGGAACAAATACTCAATAATGTGCCTGAAGTTAAATATTTTAAATTCAACGCGAGCGAGAGTGTCATGCAACCGCAAGAGGCTAAACCATTCTCAGTATACATATTTGACGATGTATCTTGTGAAAACCAAAATACAATAAGAAATTACTTCGCCATGGGTCGACATAACAACATAGATAGCATTTATATTGGTCAAACTTACAGCAAAATACCAAAACAGCTCATTAGAGACAATGCAAACATGTTAATTGTATTTAAACATGATGAAACCAACCTAAAACACATATATTATGACCATGTAAGTGCGGATATGCCATTTGAACGATTTAAAGAGTTGTGTGGAAAGGCTTGGGCTGAAAAGTACGGGTTTTTAACAATTATGAAGGAACAACCGCTAAACAATGGTCGATACAGGATAGGATTTGATAAATTTATACTAATACACTGATCATGATGTAAAACATTCATTGTTGTACAACACGTCTTGCTACAAACATGGTTAACCAAGAAAAGTTAATAAAGGAAAAAAAATCACTTAGTGATTCTATTCGAGATAAAAACAGAGCATTAAAATTAGGTATTAGCGAAAGGGAGAAATTTCTTGAATCTACTTTTAAACCTATTACTGAACCCTTGAAACAATTAAACAAAAAATTTGCTAAACCTGTTTTGGAAGGAGATGCAATTGCACCTATTACAAAGTTTGAAAGAGAAAATGTAAAATCAGAAGATTTTAGTGATGAAGACCTGGAATCCTCTACATATAGTGGTTTTACCGGTGGAGAACCCGAAAGAGAGCTAGAATCACCAGACTATAGTGGTATAAGAGAATTATATGAAGTAAAAGCTAAAAGAGGACATGAAGATGTATCAACTGCTAGTGAAGAGGAAAAAGAAGAAGAAGCAAGGGAAGGTCCGTCAAACATAAGCTTGTTGGGTGAAAATATTCATAACAAAGGACCTTTAGGAAGGAAATACATGATAAAAATGTTAGCTGGAATAAATCCTAATAAAAACTACCATAGTTATGGAGTAAGATTAACAGAAGAAGGTTTAATGGTTGGTAATAGCCCGGTAAACATTGATGAAGATGATAATATTATTGTTGGTAATCAAAGATATAAGGGCACAAGAGGATTATTTGAATTATTATTTGAAAAAAAAAGCCTTTAGAATTGTTAGTTAAAAAAGAAGACATGGAAGCATATAAACAGATTTTGGAACACACCAATGCATACAGGAGGAAGTATTTAGCTGACCAACCAGTTTTTAGATCTAGGTCTTTAAAATATAGAGAATTTGTATCCAAGTTAATACCAACAACGAGAAGACAACCAATGCCGATAATGCCAAGAAAACCTGTAAAACGAAGGTTTGTGTCATCCACTTTGGATATAAGTGCTCCAGAACCAAGAAAAAGAAACAAATCTGTTACAGGTACAGGTTTAATGAAGAAACTATATAACACAAATGTGATTTATTACAATAATATCAATAAATTGGTGGATAGAATGAAACTAATACATGAAGCTAAAGAAGCGGGTCATACTGGATTGGAAAACGAATGGGTGGCTTTAGTGGATGAACTCCGAAACCGTGGGGTAATCTCATAAAAATGCGTTACTCCCTAGATTACTATTCAGTTGCACCATGAGTGTCGACAAGTTCGGACGTTACTCCTCGGATGGGTTGTATTACGCAAATAATTTAAAAAGAGGTGCTGGTTTACCACAAACACCTGATGGGGATTATGATATAACTAATAAAAGGTTAAAAAACATAAAAGATCCCACAGATGAAAACGATGCAATAAATTTAAAAGTATTAAAAGAAAAGATATCACCAACATTAAGACTACAGAAAAACACATATGACGCAGGTAATCATAGAATTGTCAATGTTGGTAAGCCAAATCAAAACGCTGATGCAATAAACAAAGGTTATTTGTCATCAGAATTAAAAAATACGTTAAAATTCAATGGAAAAACGTATACTGCTGAAAATAAACGTATATCCAACGTAGATGACCCTAAAGATGCAAAAGACAGCGTAAATAGACGCTATTTACATTCATTAATACCTGAAAAGACAAAAGATGGTTTTTCTTTTTATAAATTTGTTATTAACGATATAGGTTATCCGAAAAATGAAAATGATGCTGTAAATTTAAAATATATAAAAGATCATTGTATTACACGTGATGTAGGAGTTATTGATTGTCTAGGTAATTGTTTAGCGAATGTTAAAGATGGTTCGGCACCATCAGATGGTGCAACAGTGGGTCAAATGAAGGAAACTTTAAAGCAAGAAACATCTGGATTTGTAAAACAGGATCAAGTAGTATCACGGTCGGGTGATGTGTTTGTACAAGGAAATGAAAAGTTTATTTTACTTGAACAAAAAAATAATGTTTGGGATTGCAAAGACATGAAATTATCAAATGTGCAATTAGCTACAGATGCTCATGATGTTCCGATTTTATCACAAGTTTTACATACTAATCCAAACAATTATCATAGAAGTTGGTTGGGTACAAATAGAAGAATAATTAACATATTTCCAGGTATCGATGATTACGATTGTGTTGTAGTAAAACAATCTTTAATATTAGACAAACCAGGAGGTAGTACTTTCAATGCGAAAAATAAGAAAATAGGTAATTTGGCACAAGGAACAGATCCAAAGGATGCTGCAACTGTAGGACAAACATTACAATATGATAGTGCAAATCAAGAGTTTATTTATAATACCAAAAGATTTAAATTAATGGATGTAAATGATTATCAAAATATATTAATTGCAGATCCAAATTCATTTAGCGGATTTAGAAAATTGTCTGGTGAGGAATTTATTCATAAAAATCATGTATTTAGAAATGAAGCAGACAGATCATTAATTAGTGCAGATTTAAAATATTTTAAATGTCCCGGGAATGATGCAAATGTAACTGATGAAGACTAAGAATTTGTATAAAAACTGATATGGGTTAGAAATCGGGACTAATATTATAAAAATGGGTTACACTCTAGAATGTTATTCAGTTGCACAATGAGTGTTGACAAGTTCGGACGGTATTCATCGGATGGATTATATTACTTTAATACTTTAAAAAGAGGTGTTGGATTACCACAAACACCTGATGGAGATTATGATATTAGTAACAAACGGTTAAAAAACATTAATGATCCCACAGATGAAAATGATGCAATAAATTTAAAAGTATTAAAAAAAGAGATATTACCAACACTGAAATTAGACAAAAACACATATAACGCGGGTAATCATAGAATTTCCAACGTTGGTAAGCCAAATCAAAACGCTGATGCAATAAACAGAGGTTATTTATCATCGGAATTAAAGAATACGTTAAAATTTAATGGAAAAACGTATAATGCTGAAAATTGGCGTATATCCAACGTAGCAGACCCTGTAGATGAAAAAGACAGCATAAATAGACGCTATTTACATTCTATAATAATACCTGAAAAGACAAAAGATGGGTTTTCTTTTTATAAATTTGTTATTAACGATATAGGTTATCCAAAAAATGAAAATGATGCTGTAAATTTAAAATACATCAAAGATCATTGTATTACACGTGATGTAGGAGTTATTGACTGTCTTGGTAATTGTTTAGCAAATGTAAAAGATGGTTTTGCACCATCAGATGGTGCAACGGTGGGTCAAATGAAGGAAACTTTAAAACAAGAAACCTCCGGTTTTGTGAAACAAAACCAAGTAGTAACACGTCAAGGAGATGTATTTGTACAAGGAAATAAAAAGTTTACTTTACTTGAAGAAAACAATTATGTTTGGGATGGTAAAGGAAAGTTATTGACAAATTTAGGTATTGGTCAAAAGCCTGGTGATGCTGTTACTTATGAACAGATAATACAATTAGAGCCAACTGGAAAAAAATGGTGGAATTGTGATAACAAACGATTAACAAATGTTGCAGACCCTGATTATGCCGATAACGCTGTAACTGTTAATTTTCTTGTTAAAGTAATAGGTAATTTATTATTTGATATGCATAATTATATTGTAGCAGGACAACATAAACCTATTGACGAAAAAATGAGAAATACATGGATTAAACAAGAAATTCTTTATAAATATTTTTTTAATCATAACACACAAAAGTTTAGATCATCAGATTGGGGTACTTTTGATATTTAATTAAATAACACCATATATTACATCATTTATGTGCAACCTGTCATAGAGGTAACACATGGGTTACGCTTTTCGAATATAAAAGACAATCATGGCGTTTCATTACACCAGTCCATATCGAGACACTATACGGAAAGGAGGCGGTATCACGTCCACAGCGGTTTCTCTGTTAGGTAAAGCTTTAAATCGTATTCCAGTAGGATCTATCGTAAACAGAGCAATAGACGCTTTACCATACGAATTTCACATACCGGGAGGTTATCAGTACTGCGGACCAGGAACTAAATTGCAAAAACGACTGGAAAGAGGTGATCCAGGCATAAATAAGTTAGATCAGGCTTGTAAAGAACACGATATCGCATATTCCACATTTACCGATTCAAAAAATAGGTCAATCGCTGATAAAAAGCTAGCAAATATAGCTTGGCAACGAGTAAACTCTAGTGACGCTAGTATTGCGGAAAAAAGCAGCAGCTTTAGCGGTAACAGCAGGTATGAAGGCTAAAACAGCGGTAGGAGGTGGAAAAAGGAGGGGTAGGAATAAAAAAGGATCAACCATGAAGAAACATGGTGGTAATATTAGACTAAAAAGACGTTCTACGAAGAAAAATAATAAAAAACCAACAATATGGTCAATGGTAAAAAACGGGGCAGGTCTATACCTAAGACCGTATCGTGCATATTAAATAAAAGAAATCAATTAGTTATACCACATAAAGCGTTGACTAATGTTGAATTATTCAAATATATTTCCTGTTTAAAATACCATTTTTCCGCGGAGTATTTATGAAAGACAGTTTACCAAAGAAAATATGGAAAAATGAGACTGGAATCGTAAATTTGGATAATACTGAAGGGCCCGGCACCCATTGGGTGTGTTATAAGAAACTAAATAGTAATGTATATTATTTTGATAGTTTTGGAAATTTGCCACCACCTAAAGAACTTGAACATTACTTTAAATCTGCTAAAAACATATATTACAACTATAAAAGAGAACAACCTGATAATACTTCAATATGCGGCCATTTATGTTTGGAATTCCTAGCTAAAAGTATCAGTCACTATTGAGATGTCTTCCTATACGGTATCATTAACAGGAAAATCGTCCACTTTACGAAGTATCCTTTTTCCAGCGTTACGCTTGCAAAAAGGAAGATTTTGGGAGGCAGCACTGTTGGATTTTACAACTTACAACTCTATTCCCAATGTTACGGAAGGTAAAAATAACTTATTGCATTATTATAAAGGAAAAGATGCCAGTGGGAAGTTTACAGACTTAGAAGTTTGCACTCTACCCACAGGTTCTTATGAAATTGATCATATTAATGAATTTTTGCAAAATAAAATGGGAAAAGACAATATAACGCTAAAAGGTAATAACAATACAATGAAAGCTGAGCTTACTTCAAAATATTATATAGATTTCAGTAAGTCAGACTCAATTGGTGATTTATTAGGATTTCCCAAAGATGGAGCAATTTTAGAACCAAATAAAACACATTCCGGTAAACAAACTGTAACAATATTAAAAGTCAATAGTATAGACATAACTTGTAATATTATACAAGGAGCTTACAGAGATGGAGCAAATACTCATATAATACATACTTTTTACCCCAGTGTACCACCTGGATTTAAAATTGTTGAAAAGCCGCAAAACCTGGTATATCTACCTTTGAACACCACTTTCATTTCAGACATCGTGTTGAACGTATTGGATCAAGACGGTAACTTGATAGATTTCCGAGAAGAGCCTATTACGGTTAGATTACATTTAAAATCAACACTTTAATACAAAATCATGGGTTTAACATTTAAAAGCGAACAACCTACGGGAAACCGCATTAGTAGCTCTTCAGCTGTGGAGGAGTTAACACGCGAGAACATTCGTTTCTTAGAGAGAATTGGATTAAAAGTAACCGATAATGGATATACTGGATATAGCTCAGGGTCCAACATTCGACGAAACCCTATGGGAAAAAGAATATCACACCCACAACCCTTACACTTCATCAAAATTAAACAATAACGATGAAATTCGTATTCCCATACAAAATCAAGACATTTACACACTACCATGTGAAAGTTACTTGTATATTGAAGGAAAAGTTACTAAAAAGGACGGTACTACTACTGGTACAACAGTTCCATTTATAAATAATCCCATGGCTTTCCTGTTTGATGAAATTAGATATGAAATATCAGGTGTAACAGTTGATTCTACTAAAAAAGTAGGTATTGCAACAACTTTAAAGGGATTAACATCTATATCACCTAATGAAACCAATTTAATACAACCTGCAGGATGGGTTTTACCTGCAAAAGACACAATCACTCCAGATACAAATGGAAATTTTGATTTTCATATTCCGTTACGTTTGTTGCTTGGTTTTGCTGAAGATTAAAGGAAAATAATATTAAACGTTAAACAAGAATTAGTTTTGTTGAGATCTTCAAACGATAAAGATATTATTAAAGCTCCAGACGGTACAACAGATGCAACTTTAGAATGGAAATTAACATTAGACAAAATTGTATGGAGAGTTCCACATGTAAAATTAGCTGACGAGCATAGAATGCTACTATTAAGAAAGTTAAAGGCTGATCGTGATATTGTAATTCCTTTTAGAAGTTGGGAATTTCATGAACATCCCAGCTTGCCAACTACGGATCGACACACTTGGACAGTTAAAACATCTAATTATGTGGAACGAGCCAGGTATATTATATTTGGTTTACAAACAGGCAGAAGAGACACCATCACCAAACATGCAGGCCAATTTGATCATTGCAACTTGAAAAATATTAAAGTTTATTTAAATTCACAATTTTTTCCATACGATAATTTAAATGTGTCATTCGCTAATAAAAAGTACAGCATATTGTACGATATGTATGCAAGATTCCAAAGTTCATATTATGGTAAAACGAATGCACCTTTACTATCACCAGAAAAATACTTAGATGGTTACCCTATAGTTGTAATCGATTGTTCTAAACAAAATGAATCGGTAAAATCATCAAGTGTAGATATAAAAATAGAAATGGAATTCAACGCGCCTATACCGGCTAATACAACTGCATACTGTTTAATTCTACATGATAAAATCGTAACATACACACCTTTAACTGGAATTGTTAAAAATGTATTGTAAAAGACCGGTTTTCCTACATTCCAATGCATTCCGCGAGTATAAAAGCAGAGCGTTCAGCTCGCTCCTCATCAGTTTGTTGCCTGTTGTTGTATGGGTAGCATCTTATTCAATATGGCTTCTCCTAGTGGTACACAAGAAAATGTAGTAGATATTGAGAAGGAGATATCCGACTTTTTAGATCTTCAAGGTCAACCGGAGGGAGATGAACACAACGCTTGCGGACAACTCCACGCCAGTAATAATGTTGAGGAAAAAGGTAAAAGAAGAAAGAATGCACACAAGAGGAAAAGGGATATTGAAGATAATATTTCTCCTAACATATTAAGTGAGGTATTCTTGCGAATATTTTACCCAATCTCTTCCAGTTTGGACAAAAGTGTTTTAATCGGTGTTATGAAATCTACAGATTATTCCCCTACTGTAATTTTAACTCATGGACCCAAAATGATTTTGTTTACGGACACTGCTTGGGAATCGTTTATGAAACACTTGCATCTGCTAGAATGCTATTTAAGTAGTAACATGTTTGGAAGAAAGACAAGAGTAGGCCTTTTGGATTCAAATGTGGAAATCGATATTGTTAAACATCGTGGTGATCATCAGTTGCGGTTTAGAGACACAACAAGACATGATAACAAGATTCAACTTAATCGAGAAGAGTTTTTTATTCTAACTTGTGCAACTGAACCAATAACGAGATACTTGAGACAACTGGTGTTTTCAAGTTCAATTATTAAAGATTATCTGGAAGACACTTTGGACAAACAACCGGACGCACCTATATTGTACGGACCTGTAGATACTTCTATATTCAATAGGGTTCCTCATGAAGTACAAATGTGGAGACAATTGGAAAAGTACGCTCAACTACATAAGAAATCAGTAAAACGTGAAAAAGAGGAAGAAGAAGGAGGAGAAGAATCAAGTGTTAGTGATGAAAATGAAAACAAGGAAAATGTAAAGATGGAAACCTAAATGACAATTAACTACACAGCAATGGTTAATTTTTAAAACAATATCAAACACTTTGTGGGGTTAGGCCTACCGGGGACGGTGCCCACGTTAAATATACACCAACGCGCCAACAACTGTACGGCCGGGTATAAAAGTCGTACCTACCGTGGTGTGGAAATCAGTTGGCCTTTGGACTTCGTCATGAGCAGACGAGTGATCTTCGCAATGGACAAGGAAGAAGAACAAGTAAAGTCCAAACCTGGTATAATTGAGTTCCAAGCGTTTCAGGGTAATGATGATAGATTTATCATAAAAGAACTTGTGTTTTTCGACATCAATACAAGTGTTCCTTATTCGTTTTTATTTAAACCACCATGTTCATATTCATCTTTAACTAGTAAAGCCACTACTACCAACAGATGGATTTCAAAACACTTCCATCATATCGATTGGTATGATGGTTTTACAAGTTACACGGACTTGTATCACATTATGCATCACTTTTCAGACAAGTTTACCAATATTTACACAAAGGGGCTGGAAAAGAAAAGATGGATCGAAGGATTTACTCATGTTCCGGTTAATGATGTGGATTTGGATAAAAACTACAAGTATACGATGGAAAATGTTTGTATTTGTACTAAAAGTCCAGAACATGAAAAAGATAGACATTGCGCTTTAAAAAACGCCTATAAACTCGCATCTTACCTTCAAAGTGGGGAAATGGGGAGTGGTGGGGGTAACGGGGGTTATATAAGTGAGGAGCAGACCGGGACCTGGCATGAGTATTACTCGAGATTCCGAGACGACAACATCTCCCAGCAAGAAGACGAAGAAGACGATCTATAACTTGACCATGGCATCTCACCAGTTCCTGCAAACTTTGGTTGAGCAGTTCAATGCTCACTCCAAATCTACCATACTACCCGTCAAGAAGTGTTCCGAACTTAAAGACGAGAAGCACTACATTATCCACGCCATGAAGAAGATGGAGACTACAGTTGGAGAGGCCATCTGCTGCAGTCTTAGCGAGGCACCATTCACTCCGGGGGATGAGCCCAAGTTCCAAGTCTACCTGCCGAAACGGTTCGTCCATCTCCTCCAGAACGAGGATCTGCGCTCCATCCAACCCGGCTGTCTCTACCTGGTTTCCCACGGTTGCACGGGTAGCAATTCCACCGAGTTGACCATCCACATCGCCGACAAGCAGCAGTGTTAGATTTAAGTTTTACTGTTGTACATATATTATTGTAATGTTTTATAAATAAATAAACCATAAAAGACAAAAAAAGAATACAAAAGACGAAAAATGCAACATATCAATATGTGAAATTTGTCACATATTGATATGTTGCATTTTTTTAAACTTCGCGGGTGACCTTGACCTTTGACCTTTGCATTTCACAGTTACCCCCACCACCACGCTACAAGTCAAACCTGCTTGAATGCAAAACACCCCCACCACTTTTTCATATACCTCCAAGTGCTGTGCCTCGTCTTCATTTCAACTCCAGCAGCCAACCGAACAACATCAGTATGTCTCTGAACGTAAGCTGTGCCAGCTATGAGGAGGTGACGATCAAAACGCAACAGGAGCTGAACGACTTGTACAAGGAGTTGCAGCTGATGGTGGCAAGAGGCTACCGTATAAACGTGCAAGTCTACGCTTGCAATATACGGAATCTTCGGCAGCCGAAGGAAGAGCCTGGACATTCCTCTTCAACGACAGCTTCCTCACCGGCGTCGATGAAGACCGAACCAGACAACTTGGATTACTTCAGCTGACTAGCGGTTGTCTTCCTTGTCCTTACAATTGTAGAATATGTTTATTTCTTCATTATATTAAAGAAGTAAAAAGAGCAAAGCCACCTATCTTGTTACTGACATATATGCTCAGTAACAAGATAGGGTTTTTTTTTAAAACACAATTTGAATGACCTTGAAACTTCCCCCTCCACTGATTCGCTACCCCCCACCACTTCACTGTTGATATACATGAGACAACATAATTAGATACCTCATTCCTTCTTCAACAGCCAAACCTACAACATCAACAATGGCTAACCTACCAACAGATGAAAGATGTCCTCACGCATGCTGTGACTTCGTACACGAGTTAGAGAAGAGGATGCAAGAGAGGGCAATAAGAAGAAAGCAGATCCACTCAGAAAATATCATGATAGTAAACGGCTATCTTTTGTTGTTCGGCCTTATCATGGTTGTACTGTTCATACTGTACGGCATAGTTACATGTGTCGGCAAGGTTGCAGAAGAAAACGCTCGCCACCATCAGTTGGAAGATTTCAATGTTACTTTCTAGGTTTTCCTTTTTTAAAACTCCATTTGGATGACCTTGAACTTTCCCCCTCCACTCCTTCCTTTTTAAAACCCAATTTAAATGACCTTGAAATTTCCCCCTCTACTTTTCGATAATGTTACAACTGACTGCAGCTCACCTCATTCCTTGCTTAGCTGCCATGGCGGAAGGAACTCTTTCTCAAGTTGACTCCACTACAGACGAAGCATTTCCCTTGCGGTGGACTGTTCATTTACAGGATGCGACAGAAGTGGAAGTCTTGTATCAAAAATACTCAATGTATTCAACGGGAACCCTGGACCTCTTGAATGTAGAATGGATTTGAATTTTGATGCAACCAGGGTCGGCACAGAACCTTCAACTTCAAGCCAGCCTCAGCAACGAGATTTTACACATTTATACACTCCAATATCACCGGAAGGTGTAACTGTCTGCGAGGCTGACTCAACTACACGTTATGTTCAGCCGAAGCCTTGGGTGTTGATTATTAACAATGTGTACAAAGTGGAATTGGTATGTAATAGATTAAAGGAGTTGATGGTACAAGATCCAGGCCTGCGCTTTCAAATAGATATACATTTCATCTGGAGAGCACCTGCGCGGGGCTCTTCGTCTGACAGCTCTCCAAGTACGACGGACGAGGAGGACGACTAGTCATCTTTTTTAAAACTCCGTTTGAATGACCTTGACCTTTCCCCCTCCACTGAGTTTATTTAAGGTGCACTCTCACTGACTCTAGCATCATTTCATCGCGCACCTTCACCGCAGCAACATGGAGAGTCAACTCAACTACTGTTGCGAACAGAAATGTTTTTCATGGCCAAATGACATTGATGTGGTGGATGGCCTGGCTTGTAGAACATGTGAAGCTTTTGGTCAGTGCATGTGTAAGTGCAAGTCTTGGAAGAAGCCGAAACCGAAGTTGAAGACATTCCATGTGTACCAAATGAGAGGGCATAAGTACACTTGTTGCCCTGAACGTTGCATTGAATTCAAACTAAAACAGCTAACTGGCTGCAAATTGTGCAACAATCATTTTGCAGGTTTTTGCAAACATTATTTAGGAGCGTGTCAATACAGATCAACTTGGCATACCGAAGCACTCACTATCAATGAAATCGCTATAGACTCACAAGAGTAGTCTTTCTACTCTTTGACTTTTTTAAAACTCCGTTTGAATGACCTTGAAATTTCCCCCACCACTTCCCCATATATCTAGAGTACGCAGGGCCCGGAGGTCAGTCGCTCGGCGGCTGTCGTAGGATGCACATCCGTGTTGTGCGGTCTGCTGTGCAGTTTTGATTTTAACCAGTTCAAGGTCACCACACTTGAACTCTGGCGAAAATGTCAAGCTGTTAAACACAATCCTAAGCCCCAGGTTCACAGTCAACCTCAAGGTCATCCCACTTTAACATGTAAATTTAAGGTAGCACCAAAACGGTGCTACCTGGCTTGACATTTTCAAGTTTCCCGAGGTCATCGCAGTTTCCCCCACCACTTCCCATATACCTAGAGTGCGCGGGGCCGGACAGTCAGTCGCTCGGTGTCTGTCGTAGGGTGCGCATCGCGGTTACAGTAATGATGAAACGCGGGAGTTGTATCGGTTCAAGGTCACTCGAGCGGTGTCACATGACGGTTTAGGCAGAGTCACGTTGCAAACTTTGAGTTCCCTCGGCACTTTTGCTGTTTCTCGTCTAATTTCGCTCCAAGTTGTCAAGGTCATTGAAACCTGACTGAAACTCGGAGCGTAGTGCGAGAAACAGCAAAAGTGCCTAAAAATTTTAGGTTTCAGCGTGACCTTGACCTTTGTGACATCGATGACGTCATAATGGTGACGTAAGGGGTGATGACGTCATCGCCACGTCATTTCTGCAACGTCATGGGTGTGACGTCACAGAATGACGTAATTGGTGATGACGTCATCGATTGCATCATCGATGACGTCATCGATGACGTCATCGGTGGGGTCATTGACCTCGATGACGTCATCGCTCAGGTGACCTTGAACTGAGCCAGCTCCCGCGTTTCTCCACTACTGAGGTCACAAAAATATTTCGTGTTTAATGGAAAGTGTATTTAAAATATAAAAGCATCAATTAGCGAAAAGCATAGGCCTAGACTCCACCATTTAGTTGGATTTGTTTTACAATTAATTGAACTAATATTTGTTTCGTCTGAACCCCCCTGGTCGCATAGACCTTAGTAAAAATGCCCCAACTTTTGTTTGTTACGATATTTTTTACATAAATACAGTAATATTTATTTTAACCAATCATTGGTAGGATGTAACATAAAGGGAATACGAAAATAGGTTTAGCTTTGATTAATGAGAGGCAACTTAAGTAAATACCACCCGTCGCAGCAGACCTGCGTACTCAGCGAATTTCCAAATTAGTAATATGAATTTTGACCAGCTAAACTTGTAAACGAAATTTCATCACGTGATCATATATAAGGAAATAAATGTCTATTCTCCTTAAGATAAATATACGGAAAGAGTATGCAGGTATGCTGCCATGGGGGAGACTAAAAGTAAGTTTTTAGCATAGAACAAATTTATTTCGACCATTTAAAGCCATATAGTAAGTTTCATCAATATCTGTCCATAAATAAAAAAGTTTGCCTATTCTCCATATGATTAACATGGGAAAAGAGTACTGTATGCAGGTTTGCTGCCATGATAAGTACAAAAACCAAGATTTTTTATCTTAAATGGATTAATCTCAACCAAATGAAGCTAAATACCAAGTTTCATCCAAAAATATTGGTTAATAAGTGAAATATTAACACACCCTTATTCTCCATAAGATTAACATTGGAGCCCCAAAAGACAATGTACTGTATTTAGACTTTGTAATATCTCGGTAACCAATGGAGATAGAGCAAAGCTTCAAAATACTAAATTGTGTGTTTTTTTGAGCTAAATCCAATGGTCAAAATAAAAATTTAAAATTTTTAAAATTTACGTATGAAAAATGCAAAAACCCATTTTTGGGGTACAAAACCCCCCAAAACTACCCCTTCCGGTAGGTCGATATGTCTGGTTTTTTAACTCATCCGAATAAACGTAGGATTACACATCTCTACCAAATTTGGTGTCGATCGGACCATTTTTACGAGAGTTATCGTGTCTAGGGACACACACACACATATATATATATATATATATATAAATTTTAATGACTATTATTTTTGGTCTCTGGGCACCTCAAAACGAAAAAGTAACATGGTCCCGGGCTTAGGTCTTACCATGAGACCTACGGTAATAGCTTATTCCCTATGGAAAATTCGCTAATAAAGGCGGAACGAAGAAGGTGTCGGCTGCTAGAGACATGGACGGCTTCCTGTGGCCTCACTCATCACTTCCCGTGGAGAAGGTCGTCTCTTCAAAAGACCTTTTTATACTCGACGTTTATTTTCTATCCGACTGCAGTGCTGACATCAAGGAAATTCATTTTCGTTGTGCACAAAGACACATTATATCACTCACTAACATCAAATAAAATTGCCATTAATAGGCCTATCGCACTGATAAAAATGTTACTGTTGAATCAAAGAAATGCTAATGTAAAGCTATTTTATAGGTAGTTTGTGTATCTTTAAATTTAGCTAATGTAGTATCTACTAAGTCCAAAAATATACTTGTGTTGGGACAACAAAGAATTAATGTTAATTTCCTAAAGTTAAAAATGCTCTGCTTTAGTGTTGTCGTCGTTTTATTTGAATGGATCGACTCTGGTTTAACTTAGAATCAACAGTAAGTAATGTACCAGTCACTGTTACATTACTTACTGTCGAATCTACGTTAGTTCTTGTCGGCTCAACATTACCTAATGTTAAAAGTATACCGCCAAATCAGCCATAACACTTTTTTGTTGGGCCAACATTAATAATGTAGATTCAACACAAGAGTTTTTTGGGTACGATAAACATTTGCAACAATGAGTTTGACTATGGATCGATGCTTATTTTTGTGCCTTTGGAAGTCGCGGCAACTGCAATTATCCTCTTTCCCAAATTTCACTGTAAAAATTTAATTTACGTTATCAAAATTTTGTTGTTTGCGTTTGTTGTTCATTTAAAATGCATAATAGCCTCTTAGCACGCACAACATAACTTTTTTTAATCCAAACAAATTAAATTTATAGAGTCTTTTTTTTGGTAATGAAATCACCATTAGAAAAGAGGGAATGTTTTCTGTTTACACTGTAACGCCAGCAAAGACCTCGATTCGTGATTATCTCACAGGTGGGTCGAGGCGACGCCTCGGACTAAGTATAACTGGACCGCGCGTTCAATGAGCGAAAATCGTGGACGTCTCAGGACCATTGGGTGGCAAAAAGCAGCGGAACCAAGCGATGGATACCAAAACAGCGCTTCAATAAACCTGTATTTTTACCTACTAAACTATTACATAAATACGTTAACTTTATATTAAAATTTTCTGCTTGAAATGGTGATTCTTACGGTATTTAATAGATTAAGAAAAGGTTTTGTAAATAATAATAATATACTAAGTTATACTTAGTCCGAGGGCGACGCTTATCACCAGTGATAACGTGACATACTGATAACGCGGGGTCACCTCTCCTTTGATAAATAATCCACCCATGGAGGTGAACAGATTGACTCATATAACTGATGATGTACAAACACATAATCTCTCATTACCAAACGCACCGATTTAGCGAACAAGTGAGCAAACAAACAGATTAGATTACGTTGATTAGGTAGGTACAAGGTATACATGGAGTTTGTATGGATGTTTACAATTTTCGGTTTCGACCATGCACCATTGACTGTTCTATTCCTCCAAGGCCCGATCTTCCAGTGACGGTGCCCCCGGTGGGGGGGGGTCCTGACCCCTGACCCGACCTACCTGCCCGGCATTCCTCCGTTATGACATTCCATCCATCTAGTGTTTTGTCTCCCCAGCCGCACCGACACATTATTGTCTACAGCTTTCCAAACTGACTGCGTGCTGGTTATGTTTATTACTTTGTACCTGTTCCGATTTGAAATTTTGATCCGACAACGGAGCAATAGACCGGCGAATAAATAAACGGTATCAGTTAACTGACACATACTTTCTCCCAACAATGTAAAAAAGATGTTAAAAGCTTCAAACATTAATGTCTTGATGACTCAGTCAGATAGCTACCGGCTGAGCAGCGCTCGTTTGACCCTACGCGCGTATGTGACTTTTAACAACGTACTGCGTTTACCGCTAAACGAAAAATTGAATTTTCTCCGCAACCACTTGACGTAGAGCAATAATTTAAAATACTGGATTATTTAGTTTTTTGAGCTTGATTTAATGGTAATAAGTAAAATTTATTTCAAGACAACAGCTATTTTGAAAATCCAAAAAATTGATTTTTGAAACACTTTTTACTCTATAACTTTTGAACGCGAGTTTTCCCGGAGATGCGGGTGGTGTCATTTTATTCACCATTTTAAGCTTAATAAACCTCAAAATTTTAATCAAAATCGTTAGAGCCGTTTTTGAGAAATTTTGATTTTTGACGATTTTTGAGGGTTTTTGGGGGTAAAATACCCTTAAAAATCAAAAATTCAAAAAAATGAAAAAAAAACGCCTGGAATTATCGTGGATTTGGACCTATGTACCAAATTTAATTAAAATCGGACCATTAGGGCATTCTCTAGCTCTGTTTACATCCTGACACACACACACACACACACACACACACACACACACACACACACACACACACACACACACACACACACACACAGACAGACATCACTCCGAAAACCACTTTTTTGGGCTCAGGGGGAACCAAAATGGATAAATCCACCAACAACTCAAATTCGAAAATTTTGACGAAAACAATACTTTCTCCATATACTATGGTATAGAGGGAGAAAGTAAAAATGAGTAAACGTTAAATAATTTTGTCATAGAAATGCAATTTATTTAGAGTAGGCGCGACTGTTTTACTGTTTTGTACTGCGAAATAATTCAACGTTTCGTTTTTATACTATGGTGATAGTATTATTTATTTTTGCAATATGAAGGTAGGCCTATTCATCAAATAAAGATTTTTTTTCGAATGACCTTTCTAATAACTTCTTCGGAAACTACTGGACATACCGCTTGCCATGAAACTCAGTACATATTATGCAAAATGTCATGGAGAAGGTTTGTAAGCCATTAGTTTTTGTGCAGCCCTACGGGCTTAGCCCCTGGGCGGTCATGAATCTGCCCATGTCATAATTTAAAACTCTCTTCCAGCATTTGTAATGGAAACAACCAACCCTATTTTCAGGTTGGCATTGCACCGCATGCCATGCCAGGTATCAGGTAGACATAGTATTACATATAATATTTAAGTTTTTCATGTTATAATTACAGATTTACTATGGAATAAAAGTACATTTCAAATATTATATTGAGTATGTATCGTTGAAAAGAGTATTTTATTTCAACCTGTATTAAAACTCAGTTCGATTAAAACCACGCGACTTCTTTTACAGATCCTTCAAGAAAAAGCACACGCGAAAAAAATTGAAACACTACAATGGCAGCAAAGTGTGTATAACCTGTCGCGTAATTTAGCTGGAGAGATAAGGCACAGCGCGTGGGCGGGGGCGGTATCGCATAGGTGATAAGGCCAAGGTCGGCGGCGCGGGATAGGCTTCAACCTGCGCGCCGCGACTGCCCTATCTGCCCAACTCGCCCACATAGACCTACATATTCTCCAGGAGAGCGAATGATAGATATTTGATGGGTGGAACTGCGGAACCAAGGGGCCGTCCATAAATTACGTCATCGCTTTTTGGCCATTTTTGGACCCCCCCCCCTCCATAAAATCATCCTACCATCATAATTTGTTTGACCCCCCCTCTCAGAAAAATGACGTCATTTGTAACAAACCTCCGTTTTAAGTAAAAATAACGCTGCCTGGATAAACTAAATAAAATTTTACCAATCAAATCTGAGTTTACCTTCAGAAATAAAGCCAAAATGACTTTCCCAATGAATAAATAAACTGTAAAACAACGCCTAAAAATAGTCTAATGTATTTTATAGATAATTATTTTATAATAGTTGAGTTGTGTTAGAATTTATCATCGTTTTACTGTCAAAATTTTATATAAAACATCATATTTAAAATGACGTCATATCAAAGCCGAACCCCCCCTTGCACATCACCTTAGGCCTACTGTCATTTTCAATCGGAACCCTCCCCCCTATTTTCAGATGACGTAATTTATGGACGACCCCCAATCAATTAATGAGCAGCATGCAATCAGTAATGCGGTAATGGCCTACCAATAAATAAAAACATCAAACATCCGATATGATTTATTGACCCTTCATCGACTCGAATATGAATGCAAATCACTATACTGTTGTTAATGGATGATCAAAATAATAATATAAGGTTCGACACACCAGCAACTCTTTGTTTAAGGGAAAAATTTTGTGTGTGTTACAAAATATAATGTAATACAGAGTCGTGTTTCTAGGCCACAAAATTACATAGAAACACATTGGGTGTAGTAAATTTACTACGTTTGTTGTAGTTATAAAGTTAAGAAAAAGACTTTACTTTTTTTATTATTTATACACCTCACACTGTATTGCTTTATGAACAAAAAAATATCATGCAGAAAACAAACTAATGTCACCTTATCAGTAAGTTATGGAAATTTGAGTATTAAAATAAAAACTATTGTAGGCTACTTGATAGTTGAAATTGAGCATTTTAATTTGGACTAAATCACAAGTTATTGTTCGAAATGCCATGCAGCTCACAAAGCCAATATTGCGATTAGCAGCAATATCACAATACTACACTCGTATTTATAAAGCTGTATATTAACAGATGTTTAAAATTTCAACCCAATCCCAATGTTATTCTAATAGGATATTTAAAATTTCTATTGTGGATGGCGCATTTACTTTAAGTCATCCGATTCTGATCATGTTTTGACGAAAACAATAACAAAATTACAGACCTAGCCCTTTTCAAAGACACAAAAAAACTTTAAAATCGGTTAAAAATTTTAGGAGGAGTTCTAATTACAAAAATTCCTTGGCGTATTAATCAATTATAGATTGGCCCTAGTTATTTGCTTTTGTAAAGGTCGTCGGCGGTGACTGCACAGTACACAGCTGGCACGGCGCGATAGAGGTTGTACAGGGGTGACCTCGGTCTTATCATTGTTTTATCTAGCATGACTCATGTACCGCGCAACAAAAACCGATACGAACTAAAAACGCGTCAGCCCTTCTGGTAAAATGCAAGCTACAAAAACTGTCTACAACATTCAAATTCAAACTGATGTTTGTTATAAATGTGTTCTTATATCAATAATTGCTGTGACCCTCCGACGTGGAGAGAGTAATAAATGTGTAGCAGAAAGTCTAAAACAATTCAATGATAAAAATGGTATAATTTATTTTTAAGCTTGGATAAAGACCGCGCGTATATCAATATCGTGACGATTTAAACAACATTTATTAAATAAAAAAAAATTTTTGAAGTCACGTAATTTTGCATTCTTTATTTTACACGTATTTTGCATTCTTTATAGTCAGTCGAGACAGTTAAACAAATATACAAGTAGCGGGATTTCGATACAGATACCTATAATATACTATCAATTTCGCGGTGACTTAACTGTTCTATTTAACATAAAGTATCTAAAGAAGCTGGACGAATTGTAAATTAGCGTGTAGCCTACTAAATGTGTGTTAGTAGAAATAGACTCAAAACTTGAAAACTGCACATTTCCCGTGCTCTAAAAAGAATATGCCTCAACAAATCCTTGAACGTGGGCGTCCTCACACCATGTACCCCAAATAGACATTTCAAATAATTTAAGAGTCTTGTCAAATAGCCCCTTAAAGATTTATTTATGAGCCAGGAAGAAAGTTGATGACGTTTTATTATAACGATACAATCAACTAAGTTCATTAAAACATGAACTACACAAACGGAATAAAACATTTACATTGTAGCCTAAAATCCATCTTGATTTTATTTAAATGTCAAGCCCTTCACTAATTGTGTTGGGTGTATCAAACACTGTATAATATATTTTCCTCTCGTACTATATATGTATCCCCCTCTCGCTCGCACCCGCAGCCCCGCCCGAGATTCAATTACCCGCTCCGATTATCGAAATCGCACATTCGCTGGGGGTTGCGCAACCGATAACATTGCACCGATTAGCCCCCGCAAGGTAAACAATAGTCAAAGATCGCCGAGAGATTGAGGCGTTACCGCAACACAGTAGCGATAACGGTGAACCGATTAAAATTAATTAATACCCGCCGACCTTTACACAGATTGGATTTAACGACGGGGACGACCTTTACGAAAAACCAATACCGGGAAAGTCCATGCGTTGAAATCAATTAGGCGATATCGTTTATGAAAATCGATTTCCGTATGACCCGCGACCTGGGACGGATCGATTACCGAAAGGGATTTGGGGAAAGGAAGATCGGCGGGGGATCCGGCGGACGCGCTAGCGGCGCGGTGCGGCGGCAGCCAATGGCAGCTGGCTTTGTTTATATTTTATCGCGATTGGTCAAGCGAAGCCCCGCCTCCGCGGTGGGCGGACCGGAAGTGACCTTGGAGCTAGCTATCAGGCGGCCAATGGAGCTTCAAATATTGGCCGAGCGCGACCGGATGCTGAACACCTTGAAGAGTGAATCCCTGCTTCCGGTGGATCCACGTGTCTTCGCAATTCGCTTGAGCTTCAGATGGGTTTAAAAAAGGTCTTTAGTTCTAGGATTCAGCAGCCTTGGAGGATTTAGCTGACGACTGCAAAAGTACACGAATGTCAGAAAAGAAGTAAGATGGTAAACTAATAATTCTGAAAAAGGATGTGTTGTTATACAGTACTACAATAACATACATTAAATTTTCTTGTATGTACTTTCAAGGATTAATCAAATGAATAAGAGCATAATGCAAATTTTAGTATAGGTGTACGCAATCTATCTTCAACATAAAAATCAGGAACCCTTGACTAATTGAGAAGTATCACCAACGAAATTCGGTTCCCAAATCAATTCCCAACATTTTTCATGTTTCTGAGCAACAAATATCCTTACATACATGAATTTCGATGAACATCCTGCTACATTCGATTTTAATTAAGATAGGACAATATTCTCCAAGACTTCAAATTACCAACAGAGCATAAAAAATTCTCAAAGCAATCTATTTCAACGTTTGACTAGCCACCCCAAAGAAATTTGGGAACAGAATCCATTATCAATTTTTTCACATTTACATGTTCCGGTACAATGCTCCAACGATGCTTTATACCTGCCACATGAAGTCTCCTCTGTGTACCATAAAAACATTTGTCACATAACTCAAATATTGAATAATACGTCTTTATCGCATAGTTTTTGTATGGGTGCTTCAATGTTTTCCTTATTTCGGATTTTTTCTGCATATATTTCATATTTGTCATTTGCGACATAGATATTTTAAGGCTATACATTAAACACTGCGTGCACATTAAAACTTCGATATTTTGAAGAAGATCATAAGTTTTTTGCAAAATTGGGATTGCCTATAGTAGGCTATAAGTGAGTTTTTTTCAGTTACATTTAAGCAAGCACATTCCGGTTATCAATTCTTGACAGACCCGACTTCTTTAACTAACCGATATACAGCAATGACTTGCAAATTACTATAACAAATCTCAAGGTGCCAATGAACATTGTTACTGTATAAGCAGGCTTGGCTTTACTAGTGAATCATTGTGACCATTTACCCTATCGAAACTGAGATACTAATGGGAAACCACAAACAAAGCTGCTTTACCAAATTACTAATTGCTTTACAAAATTAAGGGAAAAGTTTATTTTAAAATTTGTATAGTAACTAACTATGTTATCATTATATTATGAAAAGGACCTAACCTGATTTTGTTCAGAATATGCGCTACTTAAATTTCAACTATGACGGTTACTTTAAAATTGTATATTCTTCCTGTTGTTCAATTCGAATTAAGTTCTAAAAATGTCAGTGATCCTTAATAAATGTAGATAAATATAATAGTTTAAGGACTAACTGTTTAAACTTAATCAACTTATTAAAATTTTTGTTGACACAAATAACAATGTAGTGCCCAGATTTGGGTAAAGTGTTAAAATTTCAAGCTAGCCCCCCTATTAAAAAATTATACAATTTTATAAAGTGGGCACGAAATGGTAATTGCCCGAGTTTTAAAGCAAATCTTGACTCTTTGGACGCTCGAGAGTGACAGCTGACAGTCGGGTCGGCGACAGGGACACGGATATGATAATGGGGTGATAATTGGTGACTGTCACCTGAGGTCGGCCGATGCCAACCATGCCAACACGACAACACGAAAATTCCCTCGTCCACGCTCCTTCATGAATAACTCATTCTGGGGGTAGCCGAACTGTTATGGATTATTCTGTAGTCGCCTATTATTGCGACTAAAACCTAAAGTGGAAAATACACAACGTCCAAATGTTATGGGGATTTTGTAACAGAGTAAATCAAATCAATAATAATAAACATGCGTTAATACTAATTAATAAGACACGCATACCGTGATTAAATTTTTAAAATCACAAGTTTTAACACTGATTCCAGATAGGCCTATGTAAAAAAATCTTTCACAAATAAAACTTAATTTTTCAATTTAAACTCTAAAGTAAATATAACAATCAATCACAATTTTTTCTCAATATTTTTTATAATTAGAAAGAAATTAATGAAATGATTTACAAATTATATAAAGTAGGGCCTAATCTACTCATGTTGAAGAAGGGGTTTTTTGAGCCGACATAAAAAATACTTACATCCATGCAAATTATTTCATTTAGTTAATTATTTTTATAAAAACTGGGAGAAGCTTTCACGTAACTTTGAGATTACATGAAACTTAATTTTTGGCCACTTCGAGAAGTCTAATACACTTATTAAATTTTAGATTTTTCTACTAAGGAAATTTCTTACAAGTGTATCAGAAAAACAAAATTACAAGAAACAAGGAAATCTGTTACTAAAAATTTAGTTTATTAGTTTTTTTTAATAATTTTCCGTTGTTTTTATGTTCGTGGCAAGTGTCACGGTATCTATCCAATTCACTAAGTAAATAAAATCTAGGAGTTTCTTACTCTAAAACAAGTTGCGTAAATACCTATAGTTTCAATAATTTATTAAATCATAACTGATGCAGTATATAGAGCTATTGAAACTTATTATTCGGATCTTAACTATAGATAAATCAACCTGGTCTATACAATAGGATGTACAGCAAAAATCGACCATCCATGTTCCAGCAAAAACTAGTCCCAATCAAGATCATAGTCCGGTCTTCATCAGGGTATTTCGTCCGAGGTTATGCATCCACTTATTAGGCCTACACTAATCTTAGAGCATCCAAAGTATACTGTGTTATCCTGCATATTCTTCAGATTATTGAACACGAACAAGACCAAACACACAGTTCAAACAAACCTTTACAGCTAAACCCTAAAAACGCGCCATATCAAATTCCTCGTCTCCCAATTTGGCCCGCGGCTTTCACGAAATAGTTGTGGGCCAATTTTATTGTTTGGGTGAAAGCCCCGGGCCGGTAGATGCAGGACCGTCGCTCCCGGCGCCAAATGTCAGCCAGCGACCCGCCCGGGTCGACCTGCCGAAACTCCGCACCGCCGCAACTCCGCACCGCCGCTCATCCCGTCCCGTATCCGCCCGGCCATCTCCTGTACACCGTCATGGCCCGCGGTAAAGGTCGGAGCGGCGCGATTATTTTTAGGAGGTCCGATGCCGCCGAGATACCCTCCATTGTGGACCGCGGAATTGCGGGTCGTGATCGATTATTTTTAGGGGGAAATTGGTAAGAGGTTTTCGGTTTTTAAGTACCACTTACTCTAATGAGAAAATTGTAGATGGTTAAAGAAAAATTAAATTAACTTCATTGTTCAAACTCTAATAAATTTTTATGGAAACCAACACGTCAAACTTGCGAAAAAATAGGATAGGAAATAAACTCTAAATTGAAATTGTTGATAAATTTTAAAGAGTACAGTTTTTAAGGACTCGCGTATAATTACAGTCAAACCAGAACAGACAAAGGAGTAACGTGATTCACGTATAAAGAACTAATTTCCAGATGGAAACCGTCCTCATTTTATCGCTACCGCAAAATAAGATTTATATCAAAGAACGATAAGAAGCCATAACGGTAGGCCTGAAATAAATTAATAACTGCAGTACATATTAGAAATATAAGAAAAGTAAATGGCAAATCTATTAAAATTTCAATTTTGTGATAATGCAGTAAAACCCTCTTGTACAGAAAATGAAAAGGCACCCGACCAATTTTACAAATAATTACAACGACTACATTGTCTGCTTTAGCCGTACACTAACTTGTGTTAGGTGTAATTTGTTTACAAAATCGCCCAATAAAAATATTAGTATGAACTATATAGTTAAAAACCAATCCAGACCAGGCCAGTAATAATCAGATCGTGCCAAAATAAACGTCCTGTCAGAAATTCCCCCAATAAAATGGAACATCAAAGGGGCCGTGTGGGAAGGAAGCGATCGGCCGGGTAAATAACAACCCTGACAGTTGGCAGGCGTGACGTTTGGCGGGTAAAAATAGTTGGCGACCCTGCGGGAATAACCTGACCACGGGGTGAACCGTGCGACGAGGGCCTGAAATAGCGACCACCTGTCGCTGCCGTGTCGAGTGTTCGCCCCCCCCCCCCCTGACACGCACCCACACAGACGCAGGATAGGCGGCCGGGCGGACCGGGGCTACTGTGGAACGCTACTGAGGAAATTGGGCTACTTTACTGAGGTCACAAAGGGGCGAAACGTAAAGCAACTATTGTTACAAAGACCGTATTTGGGCCTGTCTGCACTATACATAACAAAACTCTATTATAATGATGTTGTAAATTTTGTTTTATTATTTATTGCATGCAAATTTATCGTCGACTTCTAGAGGAGCAAAACTAATTAAATGTTTTAACACAACAACATTGTATAGCTTTGTACATTACTGGTGTTAACTAAAAGTCCTAAATGAGCAAGGACCAAAAAGTTCTTATTTTTCATTGTATCGTTTAATTATCAGAGGGAACAAGAATTACAGTATGTAGATCTAGGCTTTTGTGAAGCATTGACCATGCCTACTTATTCCCAATTAAATGCACACAAGCTTACCGACAGATAAGCTTGTGTGCATTTAATCATTTATCAGGTTACGAGTCTGGAGTCTACTTGTTCCTCGAAATCGAGCAATTTATTTTGATACAATACAAAAAAACATTTAGTTATAAATCAACGACATCCGACCAATCCAATATAGTGAATACTAGTACATACAGTAATCACAAAAAACTATACCCGAATACACCTGTACATGAACAGATGTTTAAAATATTCAATTCAAATCCAATGTTATTCTTATGGTAACGTTTCAAATTTAATTTGTATATAGGCCTAGCGCCCTTTTTATATCCGATTTTCGTCAATTTTTGGCGGAAACAACAACAGACCAACTACACCTATTCGACGACAAAAAAATTTGAATATCGGTTGAAAATTGTAGGAGGAGTTTTGAACACAAAAAACCCCTTAGCGTATTAAATAAGTATATATTTATCTATTTTTTAGGTTACGAATTAGCTGAAGCTTACAAAGCTGAAGCCAGTATACTAGCGACTCCTCTATATATATCATAAATTTCACAAGCTCCTATCATACATCATAACTCGATTTTTCCTCAACAAAACCATTCATGAAGACGCATAATGTAGGTATATAGTGATTTCACCCGGTGGTGAGTCAGATCCGGCGTTGGCGCACTACTGGCGTGGTGGAGTGGCGGCGGGCAGGGCAGGTTACAGTCAGACACAATGGAGGGCAGGGCGGCCGGCCAGAGGTGAGAGTTCAGAGGTCACCGCGCGGCCTTGCTTCCTGCCCACTCCCTGCCCACACCGCACCGCGCCACAACGTGTACCTCCGCTCCACGCGATGCCAGCTCTCGGTTCACCGAAATGTTTAAGGAGTGTCATTTTGGCGAACTGCATGTCATTTGTTGCGATGCAATTGATTATTGGCACTGTTTCCCGTGACTTTTAAAGAAACATTACTAAAATATATTAAAGAGTTTTACTATTAACTAAATAGGCTACACTAACGTGAATAGACTTCTCATTCAATGCATTTTGTTTGATACCTATATGTACAGAAATTTGAAAGGTTCGTGTATATGCCGCATCAGGAGCGTTGCGATCAATGTTGTAATTTTAGCTGAATTAGCAGTTCTGCAAAAACACTTTAGCACAACATAAAAATAACCCAGAGTTATAAACTGTTTCATCCTTGGTTAAGAAGGTAGGTAGTAGGCTACCATTGACTAATACTAACGTGAATAGACTTCTCATAGGTACCGTAGCATTTTATATAGCATGTTTGAAACGTATTTACGGTGGTGCGATCTTCTGCGGCGTCCATGAAGTATACAAGTGCATATGATATAGGCCCTAGGTAGGCTAAATTGGTATTGCCACACTTTTTTACCAATGATGAAACATTTATACCTGAAGGTTATGTTTAAGTTGTAGTAAAATGTTTTTGCAATACGGTACTAAAAGCCAGCTGAATAATTGTACAGTAACATCGATCGCAAAGCCTCTGGCCCGGGGTATACAAATCTTCCAAATTTTAGTTTCAACCAAAAAGCATTGGATGAGAACTATAATCATATATTAGTGTATATAGTCACAGGTTTGATTTTATTGTCAATAGAACGAAAGTTTGCGAAGATACCGTATACACATGAGATTCGCCCTTACCTACGCAATCACACTTGGACACACACCGACACACCACACTGACCATGAAACACGCGTTGGTTGTTTACCATTAACGACGCCTTATGACACCGTATGGGTATAAAATTTATGCGACACTCAGAGCTGGATGAACCGTTACATTGCAATAAACATATGAAAGTAACAGGCAAAAAGTAAACGGTAGAGAAATTACTATACGACTTTGATCACAAACCGTGTGAAAATTAATTTACGGTAATCTAAAAGAAACTGAAAAAAACCATGCTGGCAAAAACACGCCGTCTGATCCATGTTTTAATGCACGCAGTTAAATTTAATTATAAACTGTTTTGGCTAATTCGTTTCCTTTTGCACACTAATTGGGAAAATTATAGAATTATAAAATGAAATACCTTGAAATACCATCACTTCGTCTTTGACCATTTTTGGTGGATAGACTGCGTCTTAATATCAATAAAGAAAAACTTTGCAACTGGTCAAGTAAAATAAACATAAACATAATTTTAATAACTTACGAAAAGATAGCGGCGGTAAGAACGTGGTGGAGTGGAGCTGGTTATTCTAAGTCTGATTCTAAATATTCCTTAATGGAATAGTAAGCCCCTTGAGTGATCCTCTCCCGTGTGACCCTGCTGAAGGTTTTATTCTCCATGTCTCTGATGTTGAGTGGCAATTTGTTGTACAACCTCCAGGCCAAAGCTGGAAAACGTCACTGAGTACTCCGAAGACGGAAACGAGGAATGTCAATATGTTTGTCCTGGTGCGGGTATTGTAGGTGTGAATATCCCCTCTTGTTCTAAGATCCTGATAATTCTTTTTGACATAGATGACCGATGAAAAGATGTATTGGCTATAAATTGTGAAAATTCCTAGGTTTCTAAAGATTGGTTTGCAATGCTCCAGGTGGGCACTAGATGTTATTACCCGGAGGGCAGCTTTCTGGAGCTTCAGGACCACATCACACGCGGGGACATGCCCCCAGAGCAGAATTCCGTAGTTCAAGTGACTATGGAACAAACTGTGATAAACTGTAATTAAATATGCTATATTGAGACTGGATTTCAACCTGCGGATCAGAAAAATTACTCTGGACAGCTTTTTGCACAATTCATCGACATGGAGTTGCCAATTTAGTTCCCCATCTAGGGTGAAACCCAGAATATTGACGTGTTGAGCTGAAATGACCGAGGGGGTCCGTCCAAGGGTGCAGACCAACTTTTGCGTTTTATTGATATTGAGTTGTAGTTTGTTTCGAATGAGATTTTCATGTTAATTTAAAGGCAATACCTCTGGAATTAGAAACGGTATTTAAAATAACTCACAGTATAGCCTACTAAGCTATACCAAAGCCAACCAAGCATTTGCCAAAAATCAATGTTTAACTGTTATTTTAAAATAGACAACGTAACGTACGAAAGACATATTTATTATAGCCTACCACCAGTCTTTAGGCATATATGTTATTATTATGTAAAATAACTTATTATTCCTTTTGGAGATAACAAAATTAATTTAAGGACGAAGTTTTGCTGGTAAACATTTTCAAGCCTTCTTCATGGCCACGCGCCTATGTTAAAACATTGCAAACCATCGTGAGGCGATCTCCAGGGCGAAGAAAACGAGTCCCTAGCAAGAAACTTCATTGAGTGACAAGAGTTCCTAGAAGATGTAGACGATATTATACGATGATGAAGCAATAATGGAGACATCAGCAACGACGGGCGACGGCGCGGTATGTGTATGACCTGGGCGTGCTTATCACCGGGTCATGTTATCAGAGGTGATAAGCGGCGCGCCCTGCCCACACCTGATGCTAGGCCTACACCGCACACCGCCACCACTACCGCCTAGGTGAAGCTGCAATCTCACGTCAAACAAATATTCATGTAAATTGGCATTGAATTTAGTTAGCCTGATGCAGTATAGTAATTCGTAATAACCCAAATGTAGGCCTATTAGGAAACAAAACTGGTGTTAGTGTGTACAAGGAAAGATTTCTGTCAAGTTATAAGCGTGTTTAAGAGAAAAGAAAATGCGCTTTAAATTTACGGTGCCGGCAACAAAAAACCCATAAATATGATTAATTTAAAACATTGTCTGGATGAGATAAAAGTCTTTTAACAATTAGTGATCATGCGAACCACATCAACATCAATTATTTAGAAAAGTAAGTACTATAACAAATTATTATTGGAGGCTCCATTAAAAGGGGAAATCGAACCCATTACATTGCTAAACTGAAGAAATTCAAAACAAACTTTAATATTCAGTTGTAAGTGTTGCGTCTGTATTTTGATATAAATTCAAGCTATAAATTTCAAAACTGGTCATCATAAAACAACATAAAATTGAAATTAAGGAACTACCGCAAAAAATTCAAATTTTTATTACACTTTTTAAGACTATAAAGCTATATTTCCTTACAGGTTATCAAATAAAAATATTGTTTATAGGTTTATTTATTAATAAAGGTTATTAAATTACTCATTCCAATGTAGGACGTATAGTATAGAAGTAAAGCAGCCTAATCAGTTTCTTTCAATTTTGTGCTCTTCATTACATTTAAGATAGTAGCCATAGGCGTCATTTCAGGATTCTGATTGGGGGGGCAAGATTTTCATTAGGTCATACCCCCTCCCCCATTCCCAGAAATACGCCAAACCTCTTAAATTTCGCTAAACTGTCAATAAAAGCTAATTAAGTTTACATTGTGACACTAAGCTGTCCATAAAATGTAAACTTATAATAATCTCACAAACCCATGAAAACAATACCCTAATGCACGTAAAATTTGATTATATAACATGTTTCTATTTGTAGAAAGTCATTATTCTTCTGGAACTGCCAGTGGTTACTGTGATGTAAAACACCTTAAGAAATTTAATTTATTTAATTGGTTACTGGATGCTAAATCGTTAAAATAAAAAACATCATTTTATAACTATTTAGTTATTTTTATTTTATATTATTTATAACTCTAAAGCTTTACAGTCGGATACATAGACTAAAACTCCATAGGTTTTTATGGCAAAACACATTGTTTTTATCTTTATCAAAAATTAGTTTTGACAAAGCACCTTTGCAGTCTGCTGTATAAGGGACAAAAAATCATTTAACATTTAACTATTGTTGGTTAGGATCAATACAGCTACGGTATATTGCCCATTACATTACCTAACAAAATTAAATTGTTATTGAGGACAAGAAAGGTAAAAAATTACTAAGTGATTAAAAAAAAGATAAATAATGATTTACAAAAACATCTATACATATTTAATACGTAATACGGGTTTTTGTACAAGAAACTCCTCCCAGTTTGGACTGACAACCAAGCCACTTGCAGTTACCAGTCGAAGTTGTTTCTAAAGTGAATTGGTAAATTTTCAATTAAAAAGAGGGGACCTACAAGTCCTTAAAGATTGTAATTTTCCCATTTTATTACCTATCAGTAAGGAAATTTATTGATTTTCAAGTAAACAACAGTAAAGTGTAAACATCGGACACCATCGAAAGTACTATAACTACCTTTTCACACGAAAGAGGTTATGTTTAACCAAGGCAAGGCTCCGGTCTACCTGAGCCCGAGCGACGTTACCAAATGCCGCCTCGCGGCCGTAGCCCCCGTAGCGCTAGGCGAGTTTGAGGTTTACGGGAATCGTGTTTTAAAGTTAACTAATTAAGGTAGAGATTGACTCTTAACTTTTTCTAAAAGTAGAGAGACGGATCTCGTCTTCTCTGGTTTTAGAATTTTTAAATACAATTTATAGTTTTAGTTATAACTGTCTAAAATCATCTGTTTTTCTCGATTTTTAACTTAAGTTTTCCATTCGTTTTGTTAACACTACCAAAGTGAGATTACCAAAGTGTAAGAAAGGAAATTTAGCACTGTATTCTTCTTTAATATGACACATTAGTTATCCCTCTAGGCTACATTTAGCAAAAGATGCCAGGGTTCTAAAAACCCTCGCATTTGCATCGAGAAAAACAGATGATTTTAGACGTTATAGCTAAAATTAGAAATTGTATTAAAAAATTCTAAAAACAGAGCCGAAGAGACCCGTCTTTTTACTTTTAGAAAAAGTTAGGAGGCAATTTTTATCTTGGTTAGTTTTAAAACACGATCCCCGTAAACCTCTCCATCTATAAAACTTGCCCCTAGATAAAAAACAGACGATTTTAGACAGTTATAACTGAAGTTATAAATTTTATAAAAAATTCTAAAACCAGAGAAGACGAGATCCGTCTTTCTACTTTTACAAAAAGTTAAGAGTCAATCTCTATCATAATTAGTTAATTTTTAAACATGATTCCCGTAAACCTCTGCAGCCATCAAAATCGCAGAACTCGCCTAGCGCTACGGCCGAGCGAGAGGCGGCATTCGGTAACGTCGTTCGTGCCTGTAGACAGGAGCCTCGTGAGATGGGACTTCCTGCTACAGATTACGATTGCAGAATGAGTCAATTTAAGAATTTTGTGTAAATAATTCAAAGTAGACATTTTGTTAAAGTCTGATTCATAAATTTATAATTGTTATATACAAATATTTCACCATATTACATAACCTAACATTTTAATTTCCAATTTTTTAAATAAATCACCGAAATTATTGGGGGGGCAACTGCCCCCCCTTGCCCCCCCCCCAAATGACGCCTATGATAGTAGCCTACTGTATTATATTAGCCAGTATTTTATTTATAGGCTACAGTAGATATTTTCTCAATACAAGCCTACATAAAATTGTTTGACGTTTGTAAAATGTCCGACACAAATTAAAAGTTGGGCGAAACTTCGCACAATAAACATTTCGTGCATTGATGGACGTAGAGCGTTAACAAATCACCAGGAGAATACCATTGCGATTAAAACCCCCCCTAACTGTACAAAATGTAAAAACTAAATTTGTCTACATCGTCACTCATGGTTCAAATTTTTACGACTAATAAAATACCTTTGATCACTTTGATATCCAGTTTTAAAATATTCTGACCGTCGTCTTCCGCGGTGGTTTCCAACACTCGGTTTAGATTTGAAACTAACTAGATGTTGGCGATACGAGAAGGCCTAACTTATGATTAATCTGCATTACATCTCGGTTCCCATTGCTTCAACTTGGTTATCTACCACAATAGTCGCAGGTCGGAGGGCAGGAGTTATCATTCAAAGTATTTCGGATAACTTGTGACCTCTCCCACATCGCTATTCAAATAATTCTCTTTTATATCGTGTTACGTCTGTAACTTCTGTTGCGTTAGTCTGTGCTTAAACAAAAAAATATTGTTGTTTTACAGAATAAAGTTGTCTAAAAAACTAAAGCGCTTTTTTTCAAACTGATCTGGTCTATGATTGTGGATGAATCGTATATAAGTATCAAAAATCATACAGAAAATTTGATCAGTACTTTGATTTTTTTATTGCAAATTTAAAACGCGATTTTTTAAAAAGTCACTATAATTTTTGCATAAGTGTTATTAAGAGGTTATTATGCACATTGAATCAATTTCACATAGGCCTACACCAGTGAGTGAGAAAAATTAAAACAAATAAACCTTCGGTCAAAACAACTTTATGAACGACTATGAATAGTTAGACCAAATTGACTTGGAACAAACGTTTGTAAATCTATACTTATTTAATACGCTAAGGGTTTTTTGTCCTGAGAACTCCTCCTACAATTTTCAACCGATTTTCAAGTTTTTGGTGTCGTTGGATAGGGCTTGGCCTGTAGTTGTTTCGCAAAAAACTGATAAGAATAGGACTGAAAATAAAGGCGCTATCCACAATTGAAATCTCAAAATTTTCCATTTAAATAACATTTTGATTAAATAAAGCATTTTAAACATCTGTTAAATAATCAGCTGTAAATACGTGTATAGTTTTGTTGATTAAAGAGTTTCACAATATTGGATTGGTCGGATGTCATTGATTTAGAGCTAATGTAACATTTGCATTGTATGAAAATAAATTGCTCGCTTTCGAGAAACACGTAGGCCTATACTAGTAAATATATATTTCGTCTAGACATGATGGACGGAAACTATAAAATGCAATGCGTACGCTAAACTATCCACTGATATTATTAGGTAGTAGGCCTATTCATATTTCTATTAACATTTTTGCAGCCTTGTCACTGCGTATTCGCTCGACCAACGCGACCGCGACGCTCTTCTTTGTTGCATGATCTTATTCCCATGCAGGAAAGTATTCATATTGGTATTTTGGTACTCACATTTGACAAGAAAGACGTATTCTATTTTTGCCAAGTTAACATAAAAAAATAGTTTACCCTAATGAAAACTTATAGTCTATGTAGTGCAATTTATAATACGGTACATAGTATGCACCGATTGTTTCTAAAAACAATACGATAAATATAATCCGTTCAACAAAACATAATACTTTGGCTGTTTCAAATGCTTTGTTTTATATTCAGACATATCGACAAAATATTGTTCCGTCTTATTTTGGTACTTTTTCCCACTGTATTGTATTATTTCTTACTGTACAATCGTCGGTAGGAATAAGCCTACCCGCATCTAAGTTATTCCCTGTTTTTCTGAAATTAAACCGAACCTTGTAAGAACCGAAACCCCGAACCCAATGTCGTTATCCCCCTATTCGACGCTGCGCGATTACTTAACAATCTTTTAACAACATTTTTTCGAGAATGGTTTAGCTCGCTAGGTAGAATTTAAGCCCTTTTTTACATGTGACCTGATGGTTCGTATGTGACATGACAACTACAATAACAAAATCGTGGGTACCTCGAGTCGAGTCTCTTTTCAACGAAAAAATTAATAAATCTTACATTTTCCCCCTAACGAATATTTTTACAAATTATTATAATATATGTTTTTTTTACCTGAATAACACCAAGCCGGCCAGATGACTGGACTGACGGTGTCCACTTCACGCATGACACTTCGTCCACTTGGCGGTGGAAGAAGCTTCGGCCTTCGACGTCCAGACACAATCACTGAATAACCATCACACAACACACGTAGCTAGGCGACGTAAAACTCACCAGTCAACTACACTGCACAGTTTGGCTCATTATCACTGGAAATTGTCGCAATAATGTACCTCTTCATCAACTGACACACAATTGACGTAAAATCATAACCTAAAATTTTCACGCTAAATAAAAATCCATAATTTCCACACAGGGGTGTACGTAAATCACATCAATACTGTCCAGAACAGCCGGAAACGGAAGAAGAAAAAATGAAAACACGAAACGAAAAGTGAGGTTATGTTCGATCTCGCGGTGTTGGCGCCAGCATCAGCTGATCGTCAGGTGTGCCTCGCTCGCCGCGCTGACGGCGAATGGCGGCAGGTGAGGAGACAAGTGCAAACTCCCCCCACCACTACACCTGTACAACCTGCCGCTACCTACACAAACTCGCCGCTCTATTTTATTTTCTCTGTCTGGCCATTCTTTTGACCACTTGTTTTTTATATTCATTAAACCGGCGCTGCCCTGAATCAGAAAATTACATTTGCGCGCGTATAACTCAGCTGGTCGGCATTGACAGCCGTGTCGCTGCTGGAGACTTTTGTTTTGTTATAGTGGTAACTGGTTAGGGCATTGGGGAAGGGTTTAGGTAAAACATTTATTAAATTGCGTTTAAGTAAGGGCCATTAATGATCCTGATAAAAATCATCTTCTCTTTATGAGTAACAAATCCTATTCATTTGATCCACCACACTCATCACACCCACTCTTCTAATGTGGCCCAATTAAAATGTCAAAGCATTAAAACAATACAATTACAATAGGCATTTATTCTTGTATTCGTACTGTAGATAAACACTTATTACGATGTCATCATAAACATTTTTATTACTTACAACAATTTTTTTTAATTATCGCAGATAAAACATCCTACGATACTATTACAACGAGTAAAAACACTGAATTAATTGACTTTATACCCCAAAAAGTGTACAAAGTTGTTGCTCTGTTAATAGTTGCAACCATCCATAAACTGTTTGTTTGTCCTCAAATCTCTTTAAAATTAAAAATAACAAATAAGGATAATTAACAGATTCCTTTCATTTATATTAAAACCAAAAACACTATTATTTTTAGTTTGAGACGTAACAAAAATGACGAATTATTTAATCACCGCGTCCACGGGCGAGTGGCTAAGCAGCGATTGGCCGCAAGTGCTAAACAGTTCCTGATCCGAAATTTCACGGCGATCGCTCCATTTAACCAACCCACCGAAGCCAATCAAATGCCAAGGCTCTGATTCTATTTTGGAAATATCGTATAAGTCTAATCCAAAATCTGATAAGACCTCCAATTGAATTAATAATGAGAATCAATTATCTACATTATTGCAGTAAATATCAACAAAATATTTATTAATCAATCCTGTTGCATACAGCCATTTAACTCCTAATAATCACAAAATACTTTACAGAATTAATTCAAACAATGTCTGTAAAATTATTTTTATAAAAATACGGTACTATATTGTATATGCAAGCATAGGGGAAACTTTTTCCAAACTTCTCGCTCCAACCCCATTAATCCGATACGAAGAATGCGGAATGGCCAGGGAAGGTGTAGGCTTGTACCTGGGGTCGGGGTCAGGCCAAAAATAGCCAAACCGAAGCTTTCTCCCCCCAGGGGGTGAGTTCCAGGAAAGGTCAGGGTGGCGAGAACCCTGGGTCAATATCACACTTAGAGGGTCACCGACGTTTTTGTATCCCTATCTCATCCCTGAACCTACCTGTCCCAGAGGTCCTTGCCTTCTCTAGAAAGAAAAGGTGTATATTGTTTTCAATTCGTCTTTGTCGTTTGTTGATGTCTGATGGGGGAGAGTGTCCTTAAATTCTTCGTATTTTACCTGTGTTATATAAACACCAAGAAACATAGAATAGTTACAAAGAAAGCTAAAAGATAACTCTAAAACATTTGAAAGCATTGAGTAAACTCTAAATCGTGCATCACCTCTCACAGACTCATCCAAAAAACTATCCAATCCCATCGGACATTTTTAACAAACCAGTTAAAATTTTGCTCAATGCATTATTGTTATTAAAAAAAAGCTTGGAACAATGTCATCCAACGCCAATGTCTGTTGAAGATCCAATATGTTTTCAATTAACAATATATAATTTCTGCTTGGGAAAAGATATGTAGATTCTTGGAATCTTTCGTGATTGCTGAAGCTTCCTAATAAAAAGAACGCACTTGGAAAAAAATCTGACATCCTGGAATAATTGGGTTGATCTTTGAATAACTGTCGATCTTTCTTCACAATCTCATAGAAGAAGAGCTTCCTTGAAGACGAACGGAAAATAAAAAAGAAAGTTCCGAAGAAAGATATCATTTGTAGAATTATTTATTACTTTCTTCCATCCAGTTTTCACGCGTTGACCTGCTTAGAAAAGTGTGATGGAATTTTTCGGTACTTAAAAGAACAAGCCATTGAAGACTAAAGAGGATTAAGAAATCGTCCATCAAACAGTTTCCCGTTCAAACTCATTCCCGCAGTCATGCACAGATCAGCTGTTTGGCGGGTGATCACGTGACGTCACGATCGGCGTTGAATGAACTCAAGCACTCGATTTCACGCAACACCCACTAGACACTAGACTGCTATCTGCTATCTGCTATCTGCTATCAGTCGAGTGGCCGACACCGCCGGGTATAAATAGCTCGAGGGCTTATTCTGGGTGATCTTATCTGCCGGTCACGGTGGGAAAGTGTGAACAGGAATGTCAAGAGGATGTCTAGAACGTGATAACAATGCGCTGGCGACGGGAATAGACGGAATTGAAACTTTCGTAGACGATTGATTCGACCAATTGATGGGGTCTGATCACTGTCAGACTGTCAGATTATCTCATTCTTGACGCAGCAAACTTAAGCACTTGGTTCCATGGGGTTGTTGTAAGAAATTACACAAGGAGATTCCTGTGATGAAGTTATAAAGTTGGGTATATTTTTCATACAAAAATAACATGGAGAACTTTGCTTATAATTTATCCTGAACTGAAGTAAAATGCAAAAAAATGGTCCAATGAGAATTGTATGCATTGTTTTCAAATCTTTACCCACAACCTAAACTTTGAACAGGAAAAGGAAAAAATTGCTGTGTGTTAGGGGGTGACACAGTTGTTCAAATTTTCATCGGGCTATTTTCGTTATTTTACGTTATAGTCAAACTAACTCGATGCTGATTCAAATTATTAAATTTGACTTTTTAAATAGTTCAAATGCATTTAGTTAACATTTTTGTCAGATAATAAAGATCTAACATGAAATAACAATGATATTTTAATTCTTTATGCAATCCACCAAGCCAATATAGTCTAAATTGTGATTTTGTAATCCAATCATACTGTTTTCAAACTTTCGAACTCAACTTGATGGATGGTTTCCTAAATCTTTGTACATAAAATTATAAAAATCAGATATTCGTTCCATGATTCCCATAAAATAAAGTATTTATTTTAACTGATTGAATTTCAACGAACATTATTTTTGAAATCTTTATGAACCTTAAAACAAAGTATTGAATCTGGGCTTGCCGTAATAGACTGCTTCAATCAAGAAAAACTTTGAGAAGTACATGTCTTAATATTGAATTTGAATCACGTCTTGACCTTGGTTAGCGCGACAGAAATATCTCAGCACTTTTGAAATCTCCTCTAGAACTCTTCATTTTTGCTATTTATGACCTGAAGTGCAAATTGTAATCTTTGTCGTGAATTCCATTCAGTTATAAATCATTTAATGTCAAGCATTTTATAAATACTTAACACGAGTGTAATGTATGGACTCTGTGAAGTGGTTGACGATGATGTTGTGACGTCTTCTGGTTGAATCTTATCAAAACTGAAATACAAGCTCCGACCAAAGAAACCAAACATCATTTATATTTTGTTCCTTCTACCACAAAATCAACCTTATTTGACATAAAAATTATCTCAGAAGGGAGATATTTTTTAAAATTATTAAAAAAATCACAAAAAAAACATAAAAAGCTTCGTCGGATAAGAAAAGAATGTTAAGGATCAGTACCTTTTGTATTTTTAATTGCCTGTTAATGAAGGTGCTTAAAGGACTTTTCTTTAAATGATTGACTATTTCAAATTTTAGCCTGTAGAAATCCCACAACATAAAATCCCCAGCAAAGTTTCTTACTTGAGTGGATTTGTAATGAAATAGTAACTAAATATAATAGCCACTATAATAGCCAATAACTTGCTTTAAACAAGTTCCAAAAATAAACAAATTTTCTTATTGGTATACATACGTCAACACAGTTTTAAGTATTTGTAGAGAAACACCCTACATGAAATAAATGCTCCTAAAATTGATAAATGTGATTAGGTAAGTATGGTATTTAGATCGGAACCAAAAAAGTAAAATGAGTCTTATTGAAAAGGTTTATATAGGAAAAATTACCTCCAAAAGACTCCCATGAAGAACCCCCCTTTTAGGCTTAACGACAATAAGTCATGCTTTGGATTACATAACCATAAATAGTAAATTGAGGCGAATAACTTTGCAACTTTAATATCACATTCCGTCGCTCTCTTGGCGTGATGTGATTGAATACGAAAGAACTTTGAAGAATGAATGTGACTCATTTTAGAGCTTCATGTTACTTTATGTTTACCGTATGTTACTTTAAGTTTATGAACGTATAACAGCGATTTTTTAGCCAGGATTATTAGCCCGACTACTTTTTGCAGATGGATTCATTCATGAACTCAAAGATATGATGCGACCCACCACTATACCACTTCATCGGACAAGAAAAGTAAGGTTAGTAGACTAGGTAAGGCAACGTAAAATTCTATCAGAAACCGTTAAGCTTTATAGATGGATGCAAAACATCCTGATAGGGAAGTTCCTGGTATTTTCCTCCCCCTCCCCCCGACACACGTTACATTTCCATACATCCGACACGCTCGGCTCCCGCTTTCCCCACACCTCAAGGTGGATGCCCCGTCCATCGGCCATACCGTTCTCTCCAATTACTCACATACCATCGTGTTTAATTTTCCGTCCAGCGATTAATTAGAATACGTCTAACGAGTATCGGCCAGCTCATATGAGTGTAATTGTGACCACCGGCCCTTGCAACACCGATGGCATCCTCGATAGCGCCGCCGCCGCCGTAGCGCTTCTGGTAGTGGTGCCAACATCCACCTCACCATCACTCGGCTGCAATACGGCAATTAGCTTGTACAACGCCAATACGAAGATACCTCTATCGATGGTTGTTTAGTTTGTAATGACGATGTTCAACAAGGTTCTTTGTCTCTTGTATCGTGTCCAGCTATAGACCACTGGTGAGTTTCACTTCTTGGTCTCTGATTCTTTGCGTCAGGACGATTCTCTGATCCTTGATTATTACTGCGAAGATTCATTTATCGATGGTTGTATAATTTGTAATGACGATGTTCGACAAGGTCCTTCATCTTTCGTCTCTTATCCAGGTACAGACCATTTGTGAGTTTCACTGATTCTTGTCTCTGATGCATGCTTGATATGCGCAACTGGTTTATTGTTGGGGCATTACAAATTCACTGATACTTTATTTTGAACTGAATGTTAGACTCATAACAACCTCTATTGTGTAGACACTCTGTTTATCTTTATATATTGTGTAGACATAACACTCTCTTTGTGTTTAGATGATTTCTCTCTGATGAGAAATCTTCAGATTCTCGTTGTGCTGATAATTGATTTCTCTTTGATTTGGCATGTCTCTGATCATTCTTCTGATCTCATTTTCATTGTTTATAGTGACTTGATGACTCATATAAATCTTAGCTCTGATTCAGATATACGGCCAATACGTTTCAACGTTATTTACAAACATGCTGATTAATCTTGTGAAGTTCGCATTGGTGGTTGGCCGGTATTCGGCAACAAAATGTCTCTGTTTACGTGACCAGTTGTGAGTCTCTACATCAACCATAATTCCCCGACCTGCCAAACCAACCTAACCAGCATTTCACGCGCCCCCCCCCCCCCCAACTGCCCCCCGTGACCCCGGCAGCAGGTCCCTGGACCACTCCCCCTTATCGATATCCGATGTTCTCCCCAGGAATGTGTCCCATTAATGAGGTGCCCCGAGCTGCCCAATTATACCCAAATTTGGGCCGCGGTCGGCCCCCGCCTAATTGGATCGACCGGAATATATTTTTCGCGGGCCGGTATTTTATAACGATCGCCCCTCATTTCCATAACCGGCCGATTCGGCGCATAAATGAATTTATTTCCCCGGTCCGTGCGGTTTTATTTGTATCGTTGTCGCCAACACGGGGTCATGTTTGGCCGGTTGAGCGGTGTTCCGATGTCAGCGAGTCTGTAAATTTGGCGGTCCAGTACAAATGATGGTTTATAGTACCAAGGGTGAATACGAGTGGATAGAAATCAGTTTTGAACTTTCACAGTATTTTATAATGATTTAAATCGCTTGATGGGATATAGAGCAATACAGTACCTATAACAAATTATATAAATCAACAGGGTAATAAGGCATAACACAACTACTTTTTAAAATAAAATAAAATACTGTTTCTATAAAATATTGATCAATAGTTGAAAGCGATAACGATAACCGTCCAATTTCTTGTTCCTAAAGTGATCAGTGTAATCCGCTCCCGGGGGTCCAATTGTACTGAAAAAGCCATTATATGAATATAATACAAAAAACTCTAAAGTTATCAGTGCAATTTCAATCACCTGTATTAAAATCCCATCTACATTTACCACAGAATGCTTATCCACCGACCTCCAGTCACTGCCAAGGACTAAACTCCACAACGCACTATTTACGAGACGATTGTTTCGCCGGGTATCAATAAGCTAGGAAATTAAGTAGTTTAAATTACTCGAAGGCGATAAGTTGGTACAACTGGAGCAGGGCGATAAGCGCCTGAGGTGATAAGGGATAAGATCAGCTGATAGAGTCAAGGTCACCAGACAATGGCCGCCTTGGATGCGAACCTTCGCTCAAAACTGTCAGCATTTGCAGCAGTATACTAGCGATTGTCTCCAATACGGCTTCCTACCATTGTTTTGCTCCATAGCCGATTGTTACGAGTTCATTCCATGTCGTTAGGCGGTTGGTATATTTTTATTTGTAGTCGTTAGTTATTTTGAGACGGCTGGGTGTGGCGGTGCAGTTTCTTCATATATCTGAGTCTGATTTTAGAGAATTATAAAATGTTGAGTATAGAAAGAAACTGTATTTTAGAGTTAGATAAGAAGTTTGCTGTAAGTGTTTGGGACGTCGTCAAAGACGGATTGCTTGAAAAGCCTATATAATGTTAATTCAAAATTCAAGCAATCCTTTCTTTATGGAATTATATCGGACAGCGCAACTTAACACATTCAGGTTGTGCATTATTTACAGTTCAGCTCTACATTTTGGAAGAGTACGGTATGAACTTTCATATCAAGAAGAAGATGCGGATCATGCAGAAAATGAAGATATGCTCTTAAGATGTGATCGATCTAGTCCGCATCAGTTAGATTAGGCCTAATTAAGAGTTTGTCACCATCCCATATTTCCTTGGGCTTTTTATAAACATGGATCACCAATTAAAAAGGTATTATAATTTTTCAAAGCTGTAGAAAATTGCTGTTATCTAGGTAATTTCATTCAATGGAACTCGAGGATAAATGGATAGGCATTTAAGTTTTTGCGCCAAGCTAGTGATTATTAATTGCCTAACGGTAAAATGATTAATTCTCTACAATGTAACAAAGAAACCGACGTTTTTAAACAATAGGGAGTTCCGATCTTCTCATAACACCGAAACAAGGTAAAATATGGTAATAGAATCGTACACTTCTCAAGCCACTTATCTGGTAATTCAACTTAATAACCCGATACCGCGCATGCGCGCGTGGCCGCCGGTGCGCGTTCGAGAGAGGTACGCAAAGCGGTCGACCTGATGCGCGGCAATTAATTCCAATTTCTTCCCAAATTACGCAGTTTAGGGGCCGGAGGAAGCGGTAACAGCGGATGTCTGCGATTGCGGGAGCGTGCGCGGGGTTGATGGCGACGACTTCCACAGGAAGGCTCCGACATCCGTCCCCCCGGTCATCCGGACCGGGCGATAGGGAAAGGTGAAGGCTGACTGCGGGCCTCAGGTCGGTCGGTCGGTTGCTCTTGATAACCCGGGAACTGCTGGGGGTAAAGGATTGTTTATGATATCACTACATATCACTATATAACTATTTTGAGACAGGGACCTCACATAGTGGGTATTTTAATCTTAATATATGAATGAGAGATGATTGTAGGATGATCGTGGCGCGATCTGTAGTCTTTTACTGATTAAGCCCGACATTCTCCTTAGACAGGATTGTTAATTAATTTAAATTCAAATTCAAATTCTTTATTGCCGTAGATTGACAATTGTACAATTGTATTACAGCAGTCATGTATTATGGTCTATTGGTTACATATATATATATATATATATATATATATATATTTTAACTAATCTGTTATTAGAATAAGAAATAAATAAAATCTTTATAACTAATAAACAAATAATATTTTATCCTTCCTGGTATTGTAAATACTCACCAACTGAGTAAAAAGCATTTTCTTTCAAAAATGATTTTAACAAAGCTTTGAATTTTACAGGGGTGTCTTGTAATTTAATGTAATCCCTTTAATGTAATTAATAGCCCCAACAGGATTGTTAATTAACAGCCAATGGCATCTAGGGACCTATAGTTTAACGTGGGATCTCAACCACAATTTCGACCTCATATATACGAATTGGTCTGATAATGAAATTATTTCTTTACCATTAAGTGTTCTTGAGGGAATCGTCTTTTGTCATTGTGTGGTTCCAAGAGACTATGACATACTAAACGAAAGGTATGCGTATATTTTTGTACTAAATTTGATTTTTACGTACTGTATTACATGAAAGTATGTTAACTTACATAAGCTAGATATAGTGGCTCTCAGGATTCGTGGAGAGGGCTTAATAAATAATCAGAACTTAGCATAATGAAAGGTGGCCAGGCTGAATACTACATCATTGTTGCACAGATGAGATACTGCTGGGAGATGACTTGTTGGCCATCTAGGAAAAAAGGGATTGAGAGGAGGTTACCCCAACCTCACTGATTTCTAGCTCTCCTATTGGTTAATTTTTAATGTTTTCTTTCATTTCATTGCTATTTAACAGCTGATAGTGGTGGGGGTTTCTTCCCCTTCACTAGCCAACAAGTCATCTCCCAACGAATAATCTCCGTATAACCCCAGGACCAGGACCTGACTCCCTCCCCGAATCTTTGGACGCCACTTATGGGTCTGTGATATTTTAGATCTAGCTCCGTTGCATAATACTTTTGATGTCTGCTTATTTCTGTATCGAATGAATAACGAATTCGCTGGTTTCCGAATGCCTGTGATTTCCTAATCGGTTTGATCCCAAAAGACCCAGAGCAACATCCCATCCAATAATGCTTTCCAGAGTATAAAAATTCAGATAATGGAAAAAAATAACTCAAGGAATATTTATTCTTACTGTTGGCCAAGCCAGTTTGATAACAGACAATAAGCAACAATCAAACACACTACCAACCGCAACCCCTACAAACGCATTACCTCACTAGACATAGCCACGTAATTTACTATTTTGACATTTATTTGTTGGCTGCGCATGACTTTTATGGCGACAAGGCAAGGCTGCTACATTTCCGGGGCTGTACGGCGACATTTGCTTGTCTAATTAACAAGTTTCATTAATTGGCTTCACGTGGACGGCCGACCCGGTTTGCGCGAGCTTGTGTGTCTGTGTGTGTTTGTTTTGTGTCGTTTGTGTGCGTTTGTGTTTGTGTGCGGTCCGGCTGATTACCAAACGCAGTCTGGGCCATAAATCCGAATGAAGGGTTCCGACTTTAATCTGTGTCATTACACGTTTAGGTCGTTGTATGATGCAAATCACAAATCGCTGGCGCTCCAGCTACTGTTTATGAGGCCTGAGTTTGGGTATCTGGTTTGTTTTTTGAGTTGAATGAGTTATTGGTCACTTTAAATAGCCTATAGGGGCAGTTATTAATTTTTTGTGAATTACTGTTTATTGATTTATTTCCTTATTAGTGTCATTTGTAACTATTAAAACTCCTGTCCTTTGCGATTGAACAACTTAGGTCATGTGAGTTTAGAAAACCGAACCCTTGAGCACGTATCCCTCTAGTGGGCATTTGCGCAAGCCCCCCGAAGAACGGGATATTGAGGGAAGAGCTCAATGATTTAGGACGTCATTGGCGAGAGACGGGTCATCAGACGGCAGTTTCATTCGGAGGGCCAACACCCAGGTTTGCGACAACTGATTTTCAGGCTCAAACAGGCGGTCCGCTTTGCCCTTTAAATACATGGCCAATCAACCGACTGTCCATTTATGTTCCTCAGCTAGGGGATTCCATGTCCACAGCATTCTGCTGTCTAACATAAATGGATCATGAAGGAAGGGAAGTCGTCGTATTGGACAGCCAAAAGACTGACCACGTGTTATGACAACTCCATTTGCTGCACCCAATGTCAACTTCGGGACAGCTAGTATAAACCAGTTTTAAAGTTATCCTGGGACCTCCTTGATGGGTTGGTTTTGGTAATAACATCCATACGCATTATACATTCACTCTATACACTCATCTTTTCTATTCTTCCTTCTGTAAAACAATTGTTATCTGTTGATATCTTAAAACTAATCGTTTAATACATAAAACGTGGAAATTTGGAAACATAATCTAGTTTGTAAAACTATTTTATGGTGATTGTGTACACCCATGTATGCGTACTAAGATATCACCCTGACAAGCATGTGGCCAAATGAAATGAATGAAATGAAATGATTCGAGTGCGAAGAGTAAAACTGCTAAGGAAAACCACCAAAAGCCTTTACGACACCGGAGCGAGTACACATACACCTTGACGAGGTAGCACATCACCATGTGCCCGTATCGGGAGGTCCAGGCTCCAGCCAGGCTACCGGAAGTGGAGTGACGAGTACTCCACATCCGGTGGGTGTCACGTCCCGAGGTGCTACGTGACCTCCCCCCCAGTACGTGACTGGGCCCGTGACCCTCAGTGTGCATATCATATCTTGTGGTCACCTCCTTCGTCGATAACTAGCACCGACACTGATGATCGGGTTGAGCGGAAATGTAACACCAACACTCGGTGATGGCTGCCAGAAGCTGTTGGAGAAAAGTCCAAGGTCGGCTTGTCCTCTTTAACCTTAGCATCAATCTGCAGTATTTGCCTCGCCTTAGCTTTATCGCTTGTCATCTCATTGGGTAACAGAATATAGTCGAGATCGGGAGTGTCTTATTAAAGAAAGCTGGATCATGAAGAAATCAGAAGACAAAATACCCTTTGATAAATTTGTCCTTTGTTGTATCTTCTTACTTAGGCTACTTGAGGTTGGTTATAATCAACTGAGAGGAACAAAATTTTTTATTCTATAGGTTGCTCATAAGTGATACGTTGACACCATTAATACTAAACTAATACATAACGCATAAATTAGCGCATTTCGTGAGTTGGAGAGCCAGAATCCAGTCCAATAACACGGGTTTGATCACCGAGATCAAACTCAGTATGGATTCACGATGTTTCCAAAACTCTAAATAAAATGCCTTTAGCCGAGATATACAAAAATATAAAAATGGAACACTCTCCGTCTGGAAGAAGTAGAAAGGAGAGCGCATGCCAGGAAAGAGCAAATACAACAGGTAGAACCAGCGAGCGGCCGGTGTTTTGCAATAATTACTATAACGAATCAATGAGCAGTGTGACTCATGGAGAGAGTGATAGCAAGGTAACGACAACCGGTTTGCGACCGCCACTGGACATGTGGACATGTGGCCATTGATAGCAATAGGCGAGGCTGACACGACAACCAGTTCACAACAGGTTAAGTCCAAAGTTTAGAGCACTCAGGTGGCGATAACCTTTGTTGGTCCGACAACTCGTTAAAACGAGCCTTATCGTTTCCTCCAACAGTTGAAAATACCAAGCCTCTCTCATGGAAAGGGCGTACATAGCAGTGAGCTTTTAAATGGATTTTATGTGTCAACTTGGCACTTTACGTTACCAAACGGTTGCACCTTTTAAAATCTAGATCATGACCGCCCTATGTATTCCTTTACATCTCTGATAAAGACAGAATTTTAAAATTTAATTGGAAAACATTTTATGAGTTAATTTTCCATGTCGAAATAGGAAACATCAAAAAGAGGGTTTTCACTGTAAGAGTGGTGCAAGTTACAACCTGCAACGCACTCAAACAGTAGGACGCAGACTGATATTTGCAGATAATTGAATACTGACATACTACAGGAATTCCAGAGAAAAGAGATTTGTCAAGTTTGGATATTTTCTCTTTGAGAAGAGATGATAAAATAATTGACCAAACCACTGGATAATATGGACCAGCACTATAATTATCACCTAGGATAATTTGTTCAGCTATTTCAAGAAGGTGTTAAAAAAATTATTCCGATGACCTTGATCTCTAGACACAGTCTTTATTTCATATTTTAATCGAATTTCCTTTAACTGCTTGACTACTTTATATGTTCAAAAGCGTTGCGGCTGATTGTAATGTATAATCGGCTGTAATGATACTTATTTGGGGCAACAACGAGATTGATTCGACAACTCGAGAGCCGCTCTAGAGCCAAGGTGAAGGCAGGGGTGTTGCCACGAGAGAGGCTGGTAACTGTCTCATGACCCTTGCCCAGTTTGAGGTCGACCTTTCTCACGTGAACGCAAGGGAAAGAGCTGCCGTGTAGTGGTCGAGACCTTCAGCGGAGACCTTTACTGTTATAAATAATGCACCAAGTTGCCAACTGCTGATCTTTACTATGTGTGTTAAGCATTTTAGGCACATCTGAGATGGAGTTGAATTGTTGGTTGAGTGTTCTATAGACACAGAATCCAAATTGGAAAACGATATGACAAATTACACCAGAGGAGGGCTGCCATATTTTAATGGTGAGTTATATGCAGTAATTGTATTACTAAGCAACAAATTGCAAGGATCCGCACACAAAGGATAAGTATGACAAAGTATGTTGTAGACATTAATCCAGAGGGCATAAATATCAGAGTGGTGGGCTGGAAGCGCACGAGCTCTGCCCATGGACAAATACCAGGCGATTTCGAATTATTTCCTCGTTGTACAGTGTCAAACCAAATTCTCAAAGTAATCATAGTATTAGCCAATGTAACTATTTGTTTAACACGCGGGAACAGTAGAATAAATGAGATAATAATTTTAACCTGCAATTGTTTACTAAAAAGACTAGACTTTCTTTTAAAGAAAGAGAGCTTAAGAGCTGGGCCATTGCAATGTGTTCCAGAGATAAAACAAATAAATGAATAAAAACACATGCAATTAGGCGAAGCTAAATCACCCATAATATACATTGTCTGAAAAACACTTATACAATTGTTTCTCCAAATTTTTTATCAACTTGTCTTTCAATTCACCCAACTCAAACTATTCTGCTGATTTCCTCAGACGGACATTCCTCCTCAGGGCCAGGTCAGTGATGAAGTCGTCATTTAGCGGCAATTATCGTCCCCCGCCCGACTCCGGAGAGGCGAAACAACTTGTTCGGTCACTCTAATCATAACCAAATGTTAAAACCGCGAAGCTTATTATTACAGTGTTCCATCAGCGGAAGGGGCCAGCGGCTCGGCTATAATTAACAAGTGGAGCTAAAATGTTTCTGGGCGACTTTCGACCTATGTCGCTATTAATCAAGTCTCAAAAACGTGTTATTTTTTTGAACCGCAACTCATCCAGTAGCGGTTCCGCATGATATAGTTCGATCTTGTTGTCAGCTAGACATAGATGGATTTTGAAGTAGTTAAAAACCGATTTGGACAGTGTTGTAAAACATAACTTACTGAAGGATAGCTTGAAGAAAAGAATACAACACTATTTGGTGCGGGATATTCAGATATAGATACAATTAGCAACCCTTGTGATTTGTAACAAAATAGTGAAAGCTTTAACAACGTATAGTTTGCAATTAGTTCTAATCAATCATTTTTGATAATTTTTCTTGAACAAATACTAAACATTTCGACATTAGTGTTTTAAAAATTTCGCACATACATTTTTGTCCTATTATCATATTATTGTAAACATGCGTGTAAAATAAATAGTATATTTCACCACTAGTCCGGAAAGTGACCCATTTCTGGGCGAGATGAAATGGGCTTTCCGGACGAGTTGTGAACGATACTTTTCATCACGACGCAATTATTAATAAATGTGGAAGTTTTAAAGGAGGATTATTTTTGTAAATTCTTCGCCATTGGACAAAGTAAACAAAGCTGGAATTCAAAATTTAATTTGTTTTAAGCCCAGCTGATTGTTGCTGTACGGAAAAGTTTGTTTACCTTGGTCGGAAAGTAATGTTTACAAACATGACTTTCCGTACAGGTCAGTAAAATCAGCTGACGGTGACAGTTTGGGAAATGACTACTTTCCAAGGTCTCAGCTGTACGGCAAGTTGTCACTTTCGTATACGGAGTGATGAAAAATACATTTCAAAGTTTATGTTTGTATACATTTACACTATATCACTACTCGATGCGGTAATTACAGCCATGCGTTTGTAACACTGACTGAAGAATGCAACTATCACAAATGCATGAAAAAAGTCTCGCGGTGGTCCCTCAAACGTTGTAGGCTATATACTCTCCGAGATCTGAAAAACTTAAGAGACTCTCAAACGTCTACAGAACTTGTAGATTTTATCAAATCTAGTGTGGATTTCCATCGTCTGCATGACGCTTACAGATTTTCTAACTCATGTTGATTTCTTATGCATTCTCTAACTCTTTGGAATTCGTACATAATCTAAAACGTCTTCAATGGCCAGACTCCCTTTTTTTACTTTTCTAGCACGGCAAGGTTGCCTCTTCAGATTTCCTTTCCGCCCGTATCGAGTGTCAGTTTTCGCTAGCGGATGAATGTCGCGCCATTAATCCCACCTGTTACTGGCCTGGCCTCCCTCGCCCTTCCAGCTACACCTGACAGCTGTAAAAGGCTCACTCCGGGCCGGCCTTGGTGTCATTTACACTGAGTCTAATGTATCTGTCAAACACTTGATTAAGCTTATTAATTTATGTCTGTGTAGGTCAGTGTTGGGCAAATGTAGAGCAGTTTGTCGGTCCCAAAGTTGAAGCAGCATGAGTGTTAATAATACAGTCTTGTGAATTTTGAAATAGCTATTGTAGACTTGGGTTTTGATCAGGACTAGAGTGGGAACGAATAGCAAAAAGAATGGTGAAATTAGATTTAAGTAATGTTGTCAAGGTACTTCTGTAGTTTATTTTTCTATATAGTACGTATGTCTCGACTTGAGGGGACTTATGTCTAAACTTATTCTTTGCCAATTTTTTTTCCAAAGGGCGAGGTATTATATAGGTGTTTGGTTATGAAATTGCAAAAAGAACAAAATTACTGATCTCGACTAGTTTTTGCAATTAATTCAAAAAGCTTGAATATTTCATCAAAATGAACTTTAAGAATATTTCATAATATAGCTTTCAAATGGCAAAAATGCTATGGAAACATATTTATTGGAAAATTAAATGTCACTTTCTATGTTATCTTCCATCTTTTCCGCCAAACCACAATGCCTAAGTTTCATTGGAAGCAATCAAAGGCCAAGGTTTTTCCAAGTCAATTTTTTACACCCGAAAACATAAAGACAACGACATATCCCAAGAGGCAAGATAAGGATTTGGCAAAGCTGAAAAACATGCTCTCTTTGAACTTTAGCAAATCTGCCATAAATCTGGAGGTACCTGACACACCCTGGCGGGCCCGGGGCGATCCCTCCTTGATCCTTGACCCTCGGCGGGGGCGGAGGGCACCGCGGTAATGCCACTGGCAGGCCTTGGAGTCCCGGAATGCCCGAACGGTAGGTGACATTCCCTTCCATGTCTTCGGGACGAGATAGTTATCGTTTGTCACATTCCGACCCGGCGGATTTCACAGTTGTCAGCCAGTTTTGACCTTTGTGTAGGTCGAATTTCACTTGTGTTTCGCAATGTAGCAGATTTATAACTACTTTTAGAACATATTTCAATGCTATAAGTATTTAGGTTAGAGGACTCTTAAGGGTTTACAGCTTATGCTGTAAGAGTAGAGTGTAATAGTTATTTCACAGTTAATGGTTAATAGTTAATGGTTATTTTCACAGTCGGATTTTTAAACTTAAGTTCAGAGTTCCCTTCTCATATAACTAGTTCAGTATTTTTAAAGGACCAAACACTTTTTTGCCAAGGTAAATTCTACATCATCCTCAAAGTTTGTCACTAGCGAGACATAATTTTCTTATATTCTTCAACACATTGATTATTACCAATGTGTATTGAGAGAGGATAATGTGTTTGGTTTGGATGAACATAGTAATAAACATACGATAAGTATGAAATGTAAATTACTCCTCTTCGGGGGAAAGAGTGAGGAATCAAAAATATCATGAATTAACTAAATAATTTTGCTTGGAATTACATTATGCTTTGCTTAAAAGGAGGGACTAAAATTCATGGTGTAGTGGTGCGGGAACGCGTGGGAACGGCGTTCCCACACTGGTTTTCAAGAACCCGGGAAAATCCCAGTGCCCCGTTCAGAGAAAATCCGGAAAAATAGCTTAATATGTTTCTAAATACAAATATTAATTTAACAGTATAAATATATTTACAAATATTTCTATGCCAATAATAAAATGCAATACTTTGGTAGACACAATTTTACTCTGTATCTGTTTCCAAAGATAACGTTACTCTCGCTTGAACTTTGTATTGTGCCCAGAGTACGGTATACGGTGGCGGACATCACTCTCCCGTCCCTCCACAACACTTCCACATCTACATTTGCCGACTACTTGTAAACATGATTTTGTCAATCTGTCAATGAACTTTCATTGTAATTAATTATTCTGTTTTTCCTCTGTTTTATGGATTTTATTTATTTTAGTTCTCAGGTTTTATACTTGTATAGAATATGTCATTTAAAAATTAGATTACAGTATATTTATGTTGCTATTTATTTAGGGGGTTAAAAATAAAAGTAGTTAATAAATAAATTAATAACCTTTTCTAAAACAACCTTCTTTTGTGAAATAATAAAGTTAGTTAAGTATAAAATATAAAGAAAGGTATATATCAAAATATATCATAGATTTGGATATGCTGGTTTTTTATTTTGCTTTTCTCAAAATCATGTAAATTATTAAATAGTTTCTCGAATCCTCAGGAAATTCAGTTAGCTTAAAATACATATCCTAATACGCAAAGCTATTGCTATCGTACGCATTCAGGGAAATTTTATCTTAATTTTCAGAAAATTTGACAAATATATTAAGCGTTCCCACATTGGAAAATTTGCCACTACAACACTGCGAGTAAAATTGCCTTCACTCATTCCATGATACATTATGTGCGATGAGTTAATTTATGTGCCGAAAAAATTGCGGATTTCACTCTTCCAATGTTCCAATTATTCCTGTTCCTTCTGTTGCCAAGAATGCAAACAATCGCGATCAATAAACATCATTATAGCTGTTTAATGTCTCATGCCACTTTATACATTTTTTTTGGAAATACTGTTATTTTGACGTTTGAGATGTAGGATTGTAGGAGATTAGAAAATAACAACTTCATAGATATTTCATCTTCTCCGAACTGCAAGGGCACGATAAAGATAACAGTTGACTATGAGTAAAATAAGAGAGTTCAGAACCGCACGGAGGGAATTTTTTCCGTGGTGTTAAATAAAATGTTGTCTTTCGACCACATTAATTTTATTCGTAGCAGTGCAACCAAAACCACAACCATTCGGAACCTCCTCACACTTTTGCATGAAGTCCAAACACTTTCGCTGACTTTTAATCAACCTATCACAGCCCGGCCTGTAATTACACGGGAGGAGGTGTAGAGTGTAGAAGTTTGTCACGTAGAGGAGTAGCGGCTACCGGAGAGGCGGCAAATGCCGCGGCCTTGTGCGGCAAATGTCACACTGCGACACAGCTCTGTCGCGCGGGCACATCTCCGGGGACTTCCCACCCGCGATCCGGCCGAGCGAAGGCACTGCGACATTTTATATTGGAGGTCTTCTGGCAACAAACTCTTATCGTATGTAACCTTTTTCCACAGTAACACTTAAAAGTTATAATATCTAGATAAGACGAAGCTAGTTGATCAGTAAATGATCAGTTTCCGCGGAGAAGAGAGATGCAAGGCGGAATACTGCAGCTGGAGGAAAGTTACCTTCCACAAGAGATACCATATCTAAGGAAGGTTGAAAACGATAGAGTTGGCATGCCTTAAGAAAATGGATACATGTGCAGCTGAACTTATGCCTATGTATACTTGAGATTTATACACAATTCTTTGGTATCATAATGGCAATATTAAGATATTTTCTTAAGTTCTTTGAATTTTTTAATAAAAGATTCTTGGAATTTTTAATGTTGTGATCCGTAGAATACGACTACACAGATCAACAAGAAAAATAACGGTAGACTGGTGTCTTATGATCAGTGTTGCCACTTTTGGGGATTTTACGCCAAATTGGGGATTTTTCTTGGCTTTGGGGATTTTTTGGCGGATTGAGTCTGATGGGGGATTTTTGGCGGATTTCCGGGATTTTGTCCAATTCATTGGAGGATTTTTCTGATCTTGGGGATAATTAAGAGATCATTAAATTTCACTTAAAAAAACGTCAAAAGATGTGAAAATTACGTTTTTTTACTTAATTTTTACCTTTTTTAATTTATGTTTTACTGAACACTTTACAATTTTTTTCAACCAAATTTGTAAATGAATGCTTTTTTTCTAACCAATACATTAAAGAAATGTAAATAAAGTCGAACAAAATTTTTCCATCTGTACCAGGATTTGAACCTTACAATTTCAATCTGAGGTGCGGCTGTATCTGAGGTGGATTTAAATTACATTTATACATTTAATACTCAACCTTCCTTGCACTTCAGCAAATCAAAATTAACTTTGACCCAATTTGAAATAACAATGTGTTTGTTAATAGTAATTATTTCTAAATCTTTTATGAATATATTTATTATTGCTTATCCTATACTATAATATACGAGCAATGTCTGAAGGGATGTGTGTTCCACAATCTCCAAATCCAGCGGATAGATTTTGCTTATAAACTTTGCATTTAAGATCGAGTGTTTTGGTCCAAAAATAAGTTTAGAAACATAGCCTCAATCCCAGGAAAAATCAAATTTGGTCTAAATTTAAGTTTAAAAATCGCAATTTTTAACATTGGTCTTATGGTTTGCTATTTTGGTAATGAAATAAAAACGAAAGGTATATAAAAATAAAGAACTAAAGGTAAGCAGACCTTTTGAAACAGCTGTTAACTGTGAAGAATTGGTTGTTGGTGGAAATTTAATAGCTTTATTTCCATGACACTATATTAAAAGTGAATTAAAACCAACAAGCAAGGCTCGGTTAACCTGGTACTGTACTTAAATATTTAAAGTGTTATTAAAAGTAGTATAAGGAATGCATGAAATTAAACACTGTGTTTCCATTATAAATTGTTGATAAATTCAAATTGTTATTTCTAAGGCTATAATTAGACAATATCTTTACATATGTAAATGTGATTGTTTGACAATAAAATAAAATTATCAGTAACTAAAAAGTAAAGTAAAATTTAAAAATCAATTTTTTTTAGTTTTAATTTTTTAAATATACATTTTTTACATAATGTCTTAATTATCTGGACATTCTTTGGTGTGGAATAACGTTGACCCTCAGAGAAGCTCAGAGGCTTTGTCGGGTGGTCTGTCCCCAATGTTTAAGCCATGTGCAGTCACTCATTTATTTTTTTATTTTATTATTTTTATTTTTTATTTTGGATGTATTTACCTACGCCAGTGGCATTTTTTTAACGTTTTGACGGGGAACAGTCCAAACGCCAGTCTTGTTACTATCTAACATTGACCAGTTGTTATAAAGCATCATTAATTAATAGCCCAATGACAAATGGCAACTGGGTCCGGAATCGAACCTTTAAGAAGCTACCAACTTTTCTCAGGATCGAACCGACAACTTTTTGAATTCAAAGGTGAGCACTATAAGCACTCATCTACCCAGCCAGTTATTTCTTCAGACATACACAATGCAGATAACATACCGAGGCAATAGTATTTGAATTAAAAATATAAATTCAGTCTAGGTACAGTACCATTTTTTTTTAATGTGTCATAATGTGGAATATTTGTGTGAGGGATAAAGTATTTACAAAGTGAAGAAAACATACACAAGGCGATTAAAGTCCGTTACATGTTTTACCTTGCAGGAAAATTTTTAAATTAATTGATGGGAAAACAACTATAGCCTACTCTGATGAAGAGACAACTAAAAGTGAACAATTGAATATAAGTTCAACAAATTTATTACACCAGTTTGTCACAATAAATTTTGGCCTTTTATGAACTTGCAGGATAAAGAACAAAAGGGGAGGTAAAAGTAGAAAACCCCTTGTGGCAGGTTGCGGATTTTCATATTGTTATGGCATCCGGTCCCGGCCGGCTGGCCCTGGAGCGGAGTTTCATGTTTTTTTTTATTTTTTTATTTTATTTTTTTTTACAAATAAGAACGTAAGAACTTGTGTGGAGTTCCATGGTCCCGTTTTACCCACATATTTACAATTATAGGTATGAAATTGGGGATATTTGGCTGTAGAAAGGGATTTTTGTTTAATTTGGCTGTTTGATGGGGAAAAATTGGGGATTTTTTTCGTTTTCTATAGCTTGGCGGATTATTGGAGGATTTTTACTTCGGCTGGGGATAAAATGGGGATTTTTTACTGGAAAGTTGGGGAAATTTCCTGGGTCTATGGTGGCAACACTGCTTATGATTAAGGTTTTTCTCAATTATTGTCTTTTTTATAATGTTCCTTAATGTTATTGAAAGAACTCTAAGAAGTTAAGAAGTTAAATTAATGCTAAACAGTACTAAAATAAGTATAATGAAAGAATTTTTAATCCATTTTTTAGTATTAATTCATTACCGTAGTAGAAAAATTTTGGTGATTTCTTACACGGAGGATCCATCTACGTGTAAGAAAAATGAAAAATAGTAAAATTGTAAAATGTAAAAATGTACAATGTAAACGTAACTTGTTAATGTAAACGGGGTCTGTGTCTGTACGCGGGAGTACTTTGTGATCTACGACTACACAGATCAACAAGAAAAATAACTGTAGACTGGTGTAGAAAAACATTAATCATATAAGATTAATGTTTTTCTCAATTATTGTTTTTTTTTTATAATGTTTCTTAATGTTATTGAAAGTACTCTAAGAAGTTAAGAAGTTAAATTAATGCTAAACAGTACTAAAATAAGTATAATAAAAGTATTTTAAATATTTTTTTGTATCATTAGTAGAACAATTTTGATGATTTCTTACACGGAGGATCCAGGGGTTGTAACTCAGACATGTAAAGTAAAATGAACTCGACCAAAACGTTCTATAACGCCACCATCCTTGTTACATGTCCTTTAATCAAAATATTAAAAGTTAGCATGATTTATTTATAGAACTCCAAAAAAATATGGCCATTTAGGGTGGGGGAGCCGGAGTAGGAAATGTTAATTTTTCAAAAGTTAAAGGCCGGTTATATTTATATTTTTAGATTTCCAAAGGTACAGATAAAAGACTTCAAGGAGACAAAACAAGGTTGGATATGAGTCTTTAAAAACCTTGTAATTCATAACACTTATATGAACCAAACACAAATCAATAGCTCAAAAACTTAACATTCCAACTAAAAATAGGTAATTGGCCGACACCCACGCACCTTGGCGTGACACCCGTAATGGACGTAACGGCGACGGCGACCTCTGCCCCCCACGTTCCCCATAAACCCGAAACGCTCATCGCCTCCACGGGAGTACGCAGGTCCGCCGCGCCGAGGGCTGCCATGGGCCATGGTGCTAATCGGGGAATGGCTCGGTTACGACCCCAGCAGCAGGCCTGCCTGATTGAATGGCCGGGGAAATTATTTTTAAATTGGAGACGCAGTTTAGGGCTCATTAATAAAGGTAGGGGATCGATAAGGAATCAAAACTTTGGTTCATTTTTTCTTGTATCTTTTACAACGTATTACTATTTTATACAGTAGGAGTAGAATATTACCATTGACTATGTACACTAAAGTGAATAGACCTCTCATCCAATGCATTTAGTTTGAGGCAAAAAATTTGGAAGTTTCGTGAACGCGCCAGAGTCGCTGCCATCGATTTTGTTATTATTTAGCTGGATTTGATTTACAGTGCTCTAAAAACATGTCATCACAACATAAACAAAAAAACTCCATTACAAAATGTTTAATCATTGATTGAGAATAGTGGTAGTACTAATTTGCCTATCATATGACTCATGTACTTCCATGTACGCCGCTGAAGATCGCGGTATCGTATATTGGTTTCAAATTCAGACACGCCTGTGCTATGAGAAACACGCCTATGCGTGAGAAGTCTACTCAGTGTACATAGTAAATGATATTACTGTTTAATTGTTTAATTATTTGTCATTATTGTTATTATTTGTCTAACATTCTACCAATTGCGGTGACTCAAGTGCTGCTACAAATGAGAGAATTTCACATTTGAGTGGTTTAGGAAATGTAGTAATCCCAAGAAATGTGGTGAGTATCTTTCTCATTTCGTTAATAAACTCTGGGCATTTCCGCGAGGAAATACACGTAAGGGACATTAAATGAAGTTGTTATATAGATTATATTATATAGAAGTGCCAGGGGGACCGAGCTTAAGCTCGGTAAAATTATTACTTTCGTTCTCACACAAAGCTCGTTCGCTCTGCTCACTCGCCCTTTTCCGTTTTAAAGACGAGCTCGTTCGCTACGCTCACTCGCCAGGCCAACGGTTGCTGCACTTTGGTATAACTACAGAAAAAAGATGTAACACATTGGTTTAAATATCTACAGTTATCAGCTGATTTTTGTTCAATTAATAAAATCTCCATAAGGATAACATGGAAACTTTGGAGGGCTCTAGCGTGAAAACCGGATTTTTCCCAACTATGGGACCAGCTCCAATCGATTTCTGGTGTCCAAAACCCCCATATTCCAAAATTTGAAGGAAATCGTCGGAGCCGTTTTTGAGATAATTGTGCAAGCAAGCAAACAAGCAAACAAGCAAACATTGCTCGTATAAGAGTATAGGATAGTTATTTAGAAATATAGGCCTATCCATTAATGATACTGCTAATTTATATCGTCTGCCATTTTTTTTAGCAAAATTCAAGTACATTACTAACTAATCATTTACTTTAATGTAATTAACCATTAATTTTTTAAATTTTACAAACGACCAACTGTCAGTATCTTCGTAACAAAAGTCTTTAACAATTAAAACTTTTAAATGACTTGGAAAGCTTGTTATTTCATTGTTGTAACACAGAATGTCCACGTGACACAAGGCGGGACACCACTTGACCTTGATCCACCTACAATCATCCGGATGCAAATCTTTTAAGTCGCAATCACATCCGACACGTCCACAATCACCACTCCATTCCCCGGATCCCGAACATGATCGGAGAATCGATAGTTTGGATCGAATAATCGATTAGTTTTCATACGAATAGACTCTTCGAAATCCACTGCATTTCCCCTATATCCATGTATTTTCCATAATCTCTACATCTAACGGGTAGATGTTGCTTCGTTCTTTTACTGCAATAAGAGAAGTATCTGTGGCAATGTACTTTCCACGATCTCGAAATCTAGCAGGTAGATATTTCTTAAACTTTGCATTTAAGGGGTTTTCGGCCCAAAAATAAGTTTATCCTCAACACCAGGAAAAATCAATGTTTGTCTAAAACTAACTTAAAAGATTTTAACATTGAAAAAATTTTCTGTTGACAGTTTGAAAACGAAATAACAACAAAATGTAAACAAAAATAAAAAGAACACTAATTTTAAACATTCCTTACGAAACAGTTGTTAACTGTGAAGAGGTATAGTTGGTTGTTTGTGTAACTAATAGCCTGATTACCAAGAGACTGTAACAAAATCTATACTTATTTAATACGCTAAGGGGTTTTTTGTCTTGAGAACTCCTCCTACAATTTTCAACCAATTTTCAAGTTTTTGGTGTCGTTGGATAGGGCTTGGTCTGTAGTTGTTTGAACCAAAAATTGATGGGAATTTACTGTATTTAAATAAATTGCTCGATTTCGAGCAACACGTTGGTAACTTTGATGATGATTGGTCTAAAGAGGTGTGATGATTTATAAGTTTCAATGGTGACATATTTTTAATCCCTAACAACATAATATCACAATTTAAACTGTGCCATGTATTATTGTGTAATATAAACAGTGTTATAGTAGTTATGTTGTAAATGAACTAATATCGCATAATAATAGTTCTTTCTTTGATATGGTGTCAACTATAGTATTTACAATTTAGTATTTATTCATGTAATCCCTATTTTTTCAATAGTTATTACGATTTTTTTACCGTCAAAAATCATTATTCAAAATGTTTCTTTTTTTAGGTCTCCTGATTGCACTTTATTTACATCACCCTAGTTATTCTTTATATTTATGCTTAGTCAGTCTTTTATTTATAATTTATCAATAGTTCACCTCCTCTAAATTCACTATTTTGTACTTCCTATTGTATGTTAGTGAGACCAGTGAAACAAACGGTAAGAATAGCAGCATATTAGTTAACATGACTGTTTTAAAAAGTTAAATAGCTTAATTACAACAAAAATTGAGTTGGATTGAAACATAGCAATGAGTATTTCATTTTATAATGTAAAGATTGTGTTTTCATCCATCCTTTAAAAACTAAAGGGTCATTAATTGATAGCTATGTTATCAAAATATGTGTAAACAAATTAATCCATGTCATAAGTTTTTATACTGTAAATGCGATCATCAGCAATAAGTACTCTCTTATTGACCAAAATTTGATTTCATCATCAGCTGTATATCCAGCATAGGCCCTAACCAAGACAAATTTACCTTGGCCCTAACTAAATAGGCCTACTGGTTTCAAAATAACTGCAATATTCTTTCTTTAATTTGGTATCATCTGTCAATTATCATAGAATTAGAGTTGTCTGATTTGTTTGTTAAATATGTTTTGTAAATATGTAGTGGTGTGAAATATTAGTGTACAACATGGATCACCTGGAGCAGTAAGCAAATCGACAAAATATCGTCTTAGATTGTTCTAAATAAGGTTTAAACGAAGTTATAAGACATTTTCTCAAGGATACCATATTTTTTCTATCATCTAGGGGCCATAATAAATCCATTGGCACCAAAATGACCACGAACCGTTCAGTACTTTTCTCTCTAGATCCTTAAATGCACTCTTTTATTATAAAAAATCTCATTATTTCCTACAAAAAAAAAAAAAAAAAATGAATCACGGTTGTTTAGGATCTGAAGACAAGTCGACGTTAGATACAGCAATGCAGTAACATAACCAGAGTTTGGATGATTTCGCAACAAAACTAAAGAATTAATAATAACTAATTCATATTCACAGATCAATTTTGTTGTAAAGTGTCCCTGGCATAGAAAGTAACAGAAATGTAAACAAAGTCCTATCTTATATTTAATTTAAGGACATTCATTCTAAATCTACATAGTTTTATTTTTTAAATTCATATTGTTAAACACCAAATATTTTCTTACGACTTAACAATTCAAATATCCTAATGTGACATATTCCTAATGTTTGAATCGCGTAAGAATCGATTCACACAAGCGAATATTGAATCGATCCTAAAAATAATCGAATAAAAAGCCGATTCCTTTTCCACTCGATTGCCCAAACAGCCTCGCCCGCCCGCCCGGCCTTACATCGACGAAAGGCGATCCCTGGACGAGTCTTTTACTGCGACGGTCGCCGATAAGCCGGGATCGAGGCTGGGCGTAAATGTCGCCCTGGTTTACGACTGCTCCTCGGCTGATGTCTCTATACACGGACCTCTGGGGTCGACTGGGCGAGTCCAAGACTGGTCCACAATCGGTTTCGGCTCTCAATTTGTTTTTAAACTCCCTTGTTGACCTTACTTGTTGGGGCTACTCCCAGTTTTCGCTTTCCGGGGGTGTAAAGAAGTGTATTGTATGGGTTTTTATGGTGTGGGGTGTTTGTTGTGTAAAATTGTTGATGCTAAGTCTTTGATCGTTAGCTTGGGCTGTGGTGTCGTAAGGAAAATTGTAATTTTGTTTTTAGTCGAAAGGGTAGATTGTTTGTTGTTTTAGGAACTCTTTTCGGCATTTTGAAGTGGTACCAAAACTACATCAAACAACTATTATTCATGTCGTCTTTGCACGAAGTAGGTGTATTTGTCATTAAATTTAAAACACGCCATAATTCCTCATCAGTACTGCAGCAATTTTTCTTACAAACTGAAACTGGTTTAGTTGAGTTATAGTTTGCTGTAGATTGGTTGATGAACCAGAGATCCCTTGACAGAACTTACACAGGTAACTTACACTTTTCACAGTATCAATTGAAAAGTGAATCCATGATTAGTCTAGAAGTATAAAAGTTGCACCCAACACAAGAGTCAGAGCACGGTGAGGAGGTTTGACCGTGCACGGTGAGCCCGGTCAGAGAAGGTTGGTGAGGATGGTTCTGTCAGCCTTTGAGGACAGGGCCTATGCTCAGGCCACTTTATGTGACCTGAGCAAGGCTTTTGATTGTGTAGACCACATTAATCTTCTCACTAAACTGTCTCACTATGGTGTGCGGGGTTCTGCTCTTAAGTTTTTTGAATCTTATTTGCAGAACCGTAGCCAAAAGGTTTATATTGATGGTCAGTGGTCTGAGGAATTAAAGGTCAACTGGGGCGTTCCTCAAGGTTCCATTTTAGGACCTTTACTTTTCATTATAACCATTAATGATCTCCCTCTCTCTGTGAAAGCGAACAGCCTGCTTTATGCAGATGATACAACTTTTATTAACCTTAATTCTGACCTTGAACAGCTCAAGCAGATGGCAGAAACAACTTTAGTCGAGGCCTCTAATTGGTTTGTTTCTAATGGTTTTGCTATGAATGATGACAAAACTCAAAACATTATCTTTTCTCTTCGTCGCATGAATTCATCTGAACAACCTACAAACCTAAAAAGATGGCATTTTTTAGTAATTAGTTAAGATTTATAAAAATTGTAATAGTATAATATAAATTAAGCCTATGCAATTTTATTGTCACGGCTAAATAAATAAATAAATAAATAAATAAACAAGATCAATTGGTCACTAGCATTAAATTTTTGGGTATTTTCATTGATGACCACTTGACATGGGGCTCACACATTGATTATATTTTATCTAAACTCTCAAGAGTAATTTATTTGCTGAGACGTCTTACCTTTTGTGTTTATTTATTTATTTATTGTAAACACCTACATACAATTGTATGTTTTTTAAGGTGTATAATAAGTAACATAATTATTATAACTAAATACTATGGTAATTTCACATTAGAATTATAATTCTTCATGCTTCATTTTACTTGCATAATTTAGTCTTCTCTATCAATGTACTCTTCTATTGAATAAATGGTTTTTGAAATTAGATAGCTTTTCAGTTTTCGGTAAAAAATTTTTATATTTTCTTCTAATTTTATATAGTTTGGTAGTTTTTGAATAAATTTAACACCTATGTAACTTGGAATTTTATTATAAAAATTTAAATTATGATGGTTTGTTGTAGAATACTTATGATTTCTAGTGTAATGATTATGATTTACATTCTTAATTTTGAGTAAATAGTGTTCTTTTGTGTATTTAATCGTCTCAAAAATATATAATCCAAATACAGTTAAAATTTCCATCTCAGCAAAATATTTCTTTACAGATTCATTATATTTCAAATTTAGCATTATTCTCAAGGCTTTCTTCTGAAGTACAAGTATTTTGTTTAAATTTTGACGAGATTTGGATCCATAACATGTTATTCCATAGGCAATGTGGGATTGTATAAGAGAGAAATATGCAATCTTCTTTACTGTCATATAACAATAATTTGATATCCTTTTTAAGGCATAAATTCCAGATCCAATCTTTTTGCTTATGAAATGTATATGTCCATTAAAACTTAAATTCTTGTCAATTATTACGCCCAAAAACTTGGTTTCTTCTACTTCTGTTATTATGTTCAAATCACAATAAATTTCTGGAGAAGGTTGATTTTTGTTTTTGTAAGTACTAAAAGAAATAAAAGTAGTTTTTACATTATTTAATAAAAGATTTTTGCTATTAAAATATTGTTTGATGTATGTTAAATTGATAAATGAAGAAATTTCTAAAGACGTTAGTGATTTTCCTGTAATTAGTAAATTTGCATCGTCTGCATATAACAACATTTTATTTTCATCTGTATCTAATAGTAATTTTGGTAATACTTTTATGTAACAAATGAATAGTATCGGGCCCAGGATTGGCCCTTGAGGGACTCCATACCTGATCTTCTGAGGTGTAGATTGATAATACTCCAATTTTGAGCTACTTTCAGATTTATGTTTAATTTCTACGTATTGAGTCCGATTTTGTAGATAGCTATTAAACCAATCGAGGGATTTTTTACATACTCCAATTTTATAAAGAGTTTGAACTAATTCTTCATGCTTAACACTGTCAAACGCACGACTCAGGTCCATGAAAATACTGATTGCCTTTTCTCCCCTATCAATTGCACTTACAATGTTTGTAACGAAATCTGCTATAGCTGTAGTGGTTGATTTTCCTGGTTGAAATCCATGTTGTTCTTCATTAAAAAGGGAATTAGATTTCAAGTATACAATTAATTGTTTGTATACTACTCGTTCGTAAATTTTTGAAAAGGTAGGTAATAATGAAATAGGTCTATAATTTTTTATGTCTGTTTTACTTCCTCTTTTATGTATCGGTACAACTTTTGAAATTTTAAGTTTTTCAGGAAAAATGCCAGATATTAATGATGCATTCACCAAATGTGTTAATGGTTTGGCAATATTTTGAACAGTTTTCTTGATTATTGAAGTTGGTATCTCATCGTATCCTAAAGAATATTTATTTTTTAAGGAGTTAATTATAATTCTAATTTCCTTCTCTTCCACTTGTTTTAATGTAAATTTCTTTGTAGTGCCCATTTCAATTTCTGGATTTATATTTTCTGTTGCTTTATTTAATATATTAGGAGAAATAAGATCATCAACCGCATTTATGAAAAAATTATTAAAAGATTCACTAATTTGGAGAGGGTCTTCAATTTCTTTTCCATTGACCTTGAGCTTTAGATTTTCACATGGTGGGTTAGATGTTTGTTTTCCTAATTCTGAGTTTATTAAGCTCCAAATTGAGCTAGTTATATTTTCAGATTGTTTAATTTTTTCATTGAAATAATTAGCTTTAAATGATAAAACTTTACTTTTGTATGACTTTTTCAACATTTTAAGTTCAGTAGTGAATGCGTTATCCCTCACTGTTCTCGTATATTTACTCAATTTTATTATATTTCTTTTATCTTTCTTCAATTCATTAGATAACCATCCAACTTTCTTTTTCTTTTTCGTTAATACAAATTTAACTTTAGGAAAATGTAAGTTAAATACTGAAGAAATAGTGTGATGAAAACATCATATTTCTTGTCAATAGGAGCATTATACACACATAACCAATCTTCTTTGGATAGTGTTCTATTAAAGTTATTTATATTTTCCGGACTGTATATTCTTCTAAAATGAATAATTTTCTTTGGATCTTTTTCTTTAACATTATTTATCTCCAATATTTGTGCATCATGGTCAGAAATTTCAGTAATTACTCCATAAACATGCAATTGATCATTCCCTATATTAGTTATGAAATTATCTATCCCACTTTCACTTTTCTCAGTGATTGTAGTAGCAAATTTTACCAGATAATTCATTCCATGTGTAAAAAGTATATTTTTAAATTTATTTAAACAACTGGATTCTTTTAAAATATTGATATTGATATCCCCTGCAATTACAATATACCTATAGGATTTGCTTAGAATAAGTAAGAGACTGTCTAATTTTTCTAAAAATCCTGCTTGGAAACAATCACGTGGAGTTCTATATATACAAGCAAATATTAACGTTAATTTTTTAAATTTAATTTTCGTGAGGCAACATTCAAATTCCTTTTCTTTCAATAGTAGGGTAATATTTGGTATTTCTATTTTCTTTGCTTTTATGTTATCCTTACAAAATATTGCAACCCCACCACCAGAAGTTTTTGTTCTTGCATAATAGCTTGATAAGTAATAGTTGTGCATGTGCACTCTTTCTATGTCTTCAGCTTTCATCTTGTGTTCACATATTGCAACTACATCTGGTTGAGTCTCATCTAAAGTAATATGTAACAAATCCAGCCGTGATGCAAGATCTTGTATGTTTTGGTGAAATATTATTAAATTTTGTATACGCTTTTTCATTATGGGCCTACTCTTACTCCTACCGTCAAAAACATTTAAATATTTTCTATCTTTTGAATTATGAAATTTTAAATCTTCTGTTAGGTTATCCCCATTAGTTGCTCCAGTTTGTAGTTTAAAGTCTGGGTTAATATATTTTGAGACAATTTATTAGTTGACATAGGTTATGTGAAGGTTGCCTACTTTGCATACTTCCAGTCAATATTTAGTTATGGACTTATACTGTGGGGCAATTGTAGTAGAATCAATGAGGTTTTGGTTCTTCAGAAAAAGGCTGTTCGAACCATCAATCAGGCTGCTTGCTTGATCATTGTAGACCTCTATTTATTAAATCAGGAATTTTGACAGTGATAAACCTTTACCTTTTTGATTTAATAGTCTATGTATTCAAAAACCCAGATCTTTTAAATTTCAAATTTAACACACATTCACACGATACTCGGAACAGAAACAATGCAGTGATCGATTTTCATAGATTAACAAAATGTCAAAAAAGCCATAAAGTTTTATGTCTTAAACTGTATAACAAATTGGAACACCTCATTAACTCCTACACTGAAAAAATGTTCAAAAAAGATTTTATAGTTGGCTCTTAATTACCCCAATGTACTCAGTTGATGAATTGTTTGCAATGAAGAGGATTGTATTTTAAATTAAATTTGATAACCAACAAATGCTTTGTAAACTAGTTCCTATTGTATGTGCAGCTTTGCTTACATGACATTTAATGATTTTCCCGAAGTGTTTTGATTCCACTGTAATTTTGTTTTACTGTATATTTTTTTACCTAGCAAGATGCTATGAATGTGACTTTGTCAACAATGTAATGTTTTTACGGCAAATAAACTATTTATTTATTTATTTATTTATTTAGCATTATCCTTAAAATGTTTTTAGATCTAAAACCTAGATCAAGAAAGGGAGCATTTTAAAGCTACGTACAATGCATGACAAAGAATAATATATAGGCCCTAAATATTAACAAATATAACTGGGTAAATAGCTGAGTGGTTATTATAGAGCTTGCCTTTTAATGCAAAGGTTTGCTAGTTCGATCCTGAGAAGAGTTTTTTAAGGTGTTTTTAAGGAAGTTTTTTAAGGTTTGAAATTGAACCAAACTGTCTTTGTTTATTGGACATGATCCTAACAATCAATCATCTGGTCTTCGTCAGCTACAAAGAAACACCTCATGATCCATCGTATCACCCATAGAATTCACCCCAAGTCATATTTGCCTTAAAATACAGTATGATTGAAAAGTCCCGGAACTGTGAAATATATTTTTTTACCATAATGATGAAGTAATGAAACTTGGTATTGTTGTTTATTTACTCCAAATGCAAAGACGTTTAAAATGGTGTATGATGTGACAAGGGCCAAAGCAGATTTATGTAAGACTTCCAAGTGGGACATCCCTTCAAGGGTGTGTAAATGGAAACTTCTTTGGCCCTCGTCACATCATACACCATCTTAAACGTCTTTGAATTTGGATTAAAATGCCACAAACCCGACGTAAAAAGGTTCAGTATTAAGAAAGTTATTGCATTTTTTAATTTTACCCATATGATTTTAATGGAAACTTTGTTTGCCTGCCCATTTCCACCTCGGTCATCCGATTGAAGTCTAGATTGCGGCACTGTACTCTGCGAAGTAAGCATTTGATACCAAATTTGACCTATGCTGCTATTTAAGAATTTTGACTGACTCCTCGTGGGCCGTCCCCCTTAAGGGATAAAAAAGTGATAATAGCTTAAAAGAGTAGATATTTATGGTTATTATTGGTATACCAAGTTTCATTACTTCATCTATAATGGTAAAAAATATATTTCACCGTTCCGGGACCTTTCAATCACACTGTATACACACCACAGAGTGCGTCGATGTCTTAAATAATGTGTCCAACTAACCATCCCCAGTTTATTCTTTTCCAGGATCAGCAAATTCCCAAATAATGGCAGCAGTATATCAAATTTTCGAACCTTATTTACACAATTTATTGACTTTTATTAAGAACGTTCCACCTACAGTTGTGAGACGAGCACTCTTAACTATTCCGCTACCCATCCCTAGAGCAACTTAAGAACGGAAACATGCAAAATAATTTACGTCGCCGTTCAAGGAGTCCACTAAAACTGTAGCAGCAGCCGGTACAAATGAACCCGCTCCGCCGGATGCCTCCGGGACTGGTAGCGACGGGCTCCGCCCCCCTTGTACCCGCAATTAACCATAAGCGACAGTAGCTGCAGGTATGCCTCTCCATGACCTTTGGTTCGCCACGGACTCCTTGTACGGCAGCGTCCCTACATGGAAGACGATCTTCCTGGTAATGTGGAGTACAAGGAGATATGTGTAAATGATACAGATACACTTAGTGATGGGAGGTACTACATCGTGTTATGTTGGATTCTATGACTACATAATTGAAAAGTTTACAAATCGTTGTAGACTTAATTTTGAAGTTTGTTGCGTGGTTGCTATTATTAATATTTCTTAAGCAATTGTTAACATTGCCTTCATTGAGCTTGACATCTTATTCAATAGTATATACAATTATGTTTAATTAGTTATACCTGGGTATCCGTTAAGTTAAAGTCGTTATCTCAAATTTCTGAGATCGCCAGTTGGTTTTTAGAAGGTCCAAAACCAGGATTTAAACCTGTATAATTTGGCGTCGGTTGATTTTTGTTGTTGATTGTTGTTTTTCACACAGTTTTCACAAGGTACAGTAGTAATGTTGGTACAGTATTGTAACTGATGGGCGTTTATGTCCTTGATAATATTTGATTGATAGTGGTAGTCTGGGTAATGTTTTAGGTGATGGTCTATTTTGTTGGTAGTGTCCGTTTTCTTGTTTTCTTCTGTTGAAGGTGTCAAGGTGTCAAGGTGTCAGTTGTTGATTGTACTGAGTAGTATTGTCGGTGTTTGAGTCGGTGAGTAGATCCTCGATGTTATATACTGGTTCTCGAATACTGGATCTGGATCCTAACTTTGCTGATGCTGCTGTTATTATTTTTGTTTTAAAAGTGTTGTTGTTGGCAGTGTTGTTGTATAGCATTGTAAGTTTCGGAGTCGGTTTGGGTGTTTTGACCCATGAAGGCATAGTCTAGGCCTACCAGAGAGCGTTCCTCAGCGGCCACGGTCAGTATACAGTGTCGCTGTTATTGCTGTAGTGATGGTGTTGATGTTGGCAGTGTTGATGGAAGCACTGTCGATATCGGTGGCGGTACGTATATGTTGATCCTCTATGATATGACACTGAGCCCAGCTGCCGCAACCAGTATTATTGTTGTTTTTCGCTAATTCTGATGCTGCAATTGTTGTTGTAGCGGTGTTGTTGGTAACACTGTCGGTGTTGGAGTCGGCACGGGAGTGTTGACCCTCGATGATATACTGGTGCGCGGACCCCAGCTGCCGCGGCCACTATACAATGCTGCTATAAACACAACACATAAACCGGCATGTTACTACGGCTGGCCAGCCGTCTGCCGACAGGAATGTGACGGCCGTGGAATGCGATCTGCGATCGGCTACCTCAGCTACAGGTGGTCAAACTCTTCTGGTGAACTCCAGAGGGCTCGAGGTGCGCCAAGGATCAGAAAGCTTCTGGGGCTGTTACATTTATCAAAGTGGTTCGTGACTTGAAGGAAGTATAAGAAGTCCTGAATACAAAGTCCGGTACAATAGTTGGCACTGCATCCTCTAATAACGCTTTGATGGATTTATAGTTGAAGGGTGGCTCAAGTTTTCAAAGTTAGAGCTCAATTGTAATGATATTTCTTTATCATATCAAGTCACTCAAGTCACGTGGAATGAGGAAAATCCATAGATTGAACATTTAGCCTACGATAAGCAAACCAAATCAACATATAAGGCGGGCAACGTGAGTAACTTAAGCTCCCTGAAGGCATCCCTACATGACTCTCTCTCGAATCCAGTTTCGGAATGATTCTCACTGCCATTTTCTGTAGCTTAAATATTCTTTCATTTGGCGCAGCTACCCCAGAGATATATTCCATATGCTAAATGAGGGTAGATAAGGCCAAAGTAGGTCATGAGCAGTACATTCTGGGCACAAAATTTTGATAGGTTACGTAAGGCGAAAGTTTCTGAAGTAACTTTAGCACATACATGATCAAGACGATCTCCTCAAATTAGAGCTTTGTCAATATGAATTTAAACACTTTTTTATTAGAATTATACTTGTTGTTTGTAATCAGAACACGAAAAACAAACGTCTACAACACTCAAAAATATATTTACACTTATACTGCAAAGAATACAGATGGTAAATATATGAAAAGATGGATAAGATGGAAAAGATGGAATATGATTTCTAAGATTTTAGTGGAGTCTGTATCTTTAGGAGGTCGTCATCCACCGTGGATGAGATTTAGTGGCATCCAACAGGTTTGCCGTTGGAGGCAAAATCAGTCATATTTGATTTGGAGTAGTTTGTTTTGAGGTTTAATTTGGAAAACATCTGAAAGCACGAATTTAGACCAATGAAAGATTTCACCTCCAAGTCTTGTTTTCATTAGGCTTTGGGGCAGATTGTTGAGTCATCTGAGTAATGAATTAGCTTTCCATTCTGAATAGATGAACTGGTACCGTTGACATAAATATACCTACGTTTAAGAGATTATAATAAGTGTATTGTCAGTACTTATTGAACTATCATTTGTATCAAGAAAGTGAAAAGGGGCTCTGAAGATAGGTACATTTAAGAGAAGTTTGTATTGGTGTCAAACAAATACAGTATCTGCGAAACGGATGTTTTCGACTATCAAACTAACAGCCAATACAAAAATTTAGAAATTCTTTAGAAGATCCAAATATATAGTGATTTTGTGATACAGCCATAATTTATTTAAAAATTCAAGAATGCAAAACCTTAAAAAACACTCCTCCGAATCCAGCGAATTCTCTGTCGGTCAAGTGATTTTACAGCTCTTCCTAAAGAGCCGTCCCAAACGGCCTAACTGGTCTGAATTTACACCCATTGATAATGAAACCGTCTCCCCGTCTGACAGATTTTACAGCGGTTGGGGTCGCGGCAGAGCGTTGCCTCCGGTGTTAATTTAGACGTCCGGGCAGGGCTGTAAACGCCACCCGTATGTGGAAAACCGATTGCGAGAACGCGGAGTCACCAACATGGGGAATGCGGGCGGCGCTGATAAGCGGACGTAACTGGCTGTGTAGATAACTCCTGGAAACTATTGCTGAGCTCGGTTCTCCTTTCCTGCATTCTACAAACACTGTCTGAGGACTCTAATGTTGGCAGGTCGTCAAATGACACTTTTGTAAAACGAAAGCCAGAAAGCCACTGTTCACAAACAAGTTAAACGACTCCTATTGTAGTTTATGTTATGGAAGGCGATCGATTTCAAACTCTCTGGTCAACATCGAACCTAGTAGAGAAGAGAACACAATGTGAGAGGATTTATATTCCTCTTCTGAGTCTGTTGAGAGCGTTGTCCTTATGTTAAATTCTGCCATAACTTACTGTTTTCGAGTATGTGGCAGAACAAGTGTAAATATATTTGGAATATGTGTCTTAAAAGTCCATTTTACAACAATCTAAAGCTGGTATTCGACCTGTATGAATAGTTGGTCAGTTTGTTTAAAACTAGCTGGTTTGTCCAATACAAATATCAAGGAAAAATCGTTTAGAACAAACAACTTGTCAAAAGTTATAACAGTTTCTTTTCGGTCCTTGAGTTCCAATCATGAAAGTTATCCATCAGAAATCATTATACTCATTCTTCTTCCTTGTTTTCTCTGACGCTAACATCTTTATCTGTGAAGCCCAGGACTATCATAATTTCTACATAGTTAACATACCCAATCAACTACTTTTCTTTACTTTTCTCACTGTAAAATCTTCAAGTCATGAGTTTGATGAAAATGGTTGGTCTTCCTAACAGTATCGTTTGACAGGGACGTTTGGGACGCGCTAGAAGCATGTCTGGTCACATTGAATCTCTTCATTTTTGAGAGTGAATTTTCTAAAGAAAGAAGTTGACAAAGAGACGATAGGTCTGTAGGATCTATTATAGAAGTCATCCTAAATGCTTAGTTAACAGCTTAGTAGATATCCTAAATAAAATATTTAGAGAATGCATCAACCTGGAAATTCGGAGAGCAAGAACTACCGAATAGGTTTGATATCCCCCTTTTCTTTGTAGAATTACTTTGATACTAAGCATCATGACATTGTAATTACTGAATAGGCAAAATCTCAACTGAAGGCTTTAGTAGAGCATTTTGCTAGCCTAACGGTTAGCGTCTTGGCTTCAATTCAAGAGGTCACGGGTTCGATTCTCGGGATGCCCATTAAACTTTGATGAGTTGGAACCGCTTTCCCTTAAAAGCGTTTCTGGTATACTGTAGGCCTACAGCCCTCCGAGTAAAATGCCTCTGCCATAGTTTCAAGCAAGAACATCTTGAACCCCCTTTTCCTTCCTGACAATCACCTACTGTAACACGGAGTACAAGACTATGCAGCCTTACACCTTACACCACGTGACCTGGATGTGTCGGCGGCGGCGGAAGAGGCGCCATCGCCTTCGCCCAATCACGGGTCGCTCCGCTCTCTGGCCGGCGTTTACGGCTTCCTAAATCTCCGGAATCGGGTTTATCACCGCCAACTAGACCGTTAGCCCCAGGTCGCGGCGGCCAATCAGGAATGTCGGGTACATACCTGATACTCCGTCGATTCGACGACCAATTCGAAAAAGGAATACTATAGAGTGAACTATAGCTTGCTTATAATAATATAAGCAATTTTAACGTACTGCCGGGCAATAAAGACCGAGGAAAAATAAGTTGTTTAAAGTTATAAAAAGTTAAAAAAGCGTCAAAAAAGATTATTTACATATTCACTAATCAATATTTAGATGACATTTATTGTACTTTATATCAGGCAAAAGCCACTGGATAAATTTAGCTGAAATTTGCATGTTAGGAATAGCAAATAGACCAATGTGGTGGTGAAGTGGTTGAAAATTATTTAGGGTTCTTCTCTGAGGTCTTTTCATACTCCTAGGATATTTTGATGGCAAATCACGATTAATGGATCAAGATTTTTGCAGCTATATAGTTCAACAAGTCTATTTAATAGAATTAAATTATCATAAAAACGCCTATTTAGTAACTCAGAGGAGCAAACCAGCACGCTCTGTCTTTATTATTTATCAATTTATTATTGAATCGGCTTGCACATCGCTTTCCAAGGCGAAGAACGGGATTCAGGTCCAGAATGATGAAGCTTAATTATAATTAGGTTTACACATTTATCCAGTTCCATGTGATCCCGCACATTGTCATAAACATTGCGTAAGTTCTTTAATGCTAATCGATAATCATACAACCGTAACATTCCCCACCGATGCCTGAGAATTAACTATGGTTAACACTGTTTAGGAGTGTTTCATAGCAATCTAAAAAGAAAACCGTGATACCAAGCTTTTGAATTCTTTGAACTTTTTAAGGAGAAAGAAATAACATATAACGATGCACCAACTTTACGAACCGTTTTATGCAAGTCAGATCCGTTGTAAACCGCACACTTACCATACACTAATTAAGTAATCTTCGTGGTTAATGGATAGAGGAGGAAAACCAGCGACGAAGTAACTGTAGATACGGATCATCAGACACTGAAGGAAAGTGGTTGCTTATGAACAGTTTTCACTAAAGGTGGTTACTTTCGGATCGCATTAGTTTCTAATTAACATTTCTTATACATATTTTTATAACAAAATTTGCTTGAAATGAAATTAAAGTAATAGATTTTAAGTTGCTGGGTTACCATAAAACTCATTAATTCAAGTTCCATGGTTGCTAGACAGTCTGTTTATTTAATACTTAAACTTAAAACTGTTTATAATCTTAAAACCTCCAACAACTTACAACCTACAAAAAAAGGTAGGTTTCACCACAATATTCCAATGGTCAGTGGGTTTTTAATACAGTAGGGCCTAGGTACTGTACACTTTTTTCGTTTGTTATGCTCGTGTTTCATATGCTTTTGGCAGCTATTTTTTCATATGCTTATGAAAAACATATTACCTAAAAGTTGAAGTCAGTGGTTAACAGTAAAAAATTCCAAAAATAAAAAAAATCATGAAATTTTTTTATGAATATCTTCCATTGTAATTACATTTACAGGCAACAGACTCAACTCAACTCCACAGAAAATTGCTGATGAAAGCTATTTGAAACGCACAAAAATACTAAAAAACTTTAAAATAATTGTAGATAGACTTTAGCTGGGTTTATAAACAATAAACCACGCAATAAACAACATTTCCATTAACCAATTCCGCGTCCAATAAACAAAAACAATCACAATATTCCGTTGCAGCGATAATCGCCGCTTTCGAGATAGCATCTGACACCACCTCCCGGCAGGAACACGTAAGGGACGTGCGACGCCGCGGACCAGTGGAGAGGATGTCAAATTTATCGCTTCTGCGGCGGGGGCCAGCACCGGGAAACAATATGGGCCCCAGCGCCGGGCCCTGGGGCACCCCACATTAGCCGCGATATTCCCCCTAATAACAGGCCGGGCTAGGCCTAACTTTCGGCCTCACCGTTAACTCGCCGTACGCACTTTTATGACGGGCGAAATGATGTTTTGTTCGGACCCCCAGAACGACATTATGGCTACTAAAGTACGAGTGTACTCGGCTTGTTTTTATTGTGGTTTTGACCCCGGAACTTTCTATTGTTCTGATTGAGGGGCTTTTGGTAAAAGGGAAGATTGAAGAGTCTTTTTTATCCCTCTAAGCTTATTGTGCTTTTTAACGAAGATAATGAGAAAAAATAGTAGCTTTTTGATTATTTGAAACTGGACCCAGCTGCCTTTAGTCACTGGGCTATTTATTAATTGATCTTGACATACGAATCCGCTGCTCTTTGTCAGTAACAAAGCCACGCCTCACCTGATTCATTATACATTCATCACACTCACCCTTCAGAAACTCACATTCACCTTGAAATACGAACCATGTAGTGCATCGGTGTCTTAAGAAATGTTCATTATGTATCATCTCGATAAGATACCCAAAGAGTGTCGAAAATGTTCAAACTATTTATAGGTAATTAATATTTAACTTAATTTAAAACAATCCATAAGTTTGTGAATTTTAAATCGTCTACACCATCAGTGAAACTAAATTTATGTCTGTATAAACTACACGAACACTGATGTTACAGTTATAAAAATTCTCCATAAATAGATAGCAACGCCGTCATGACTATGTTAAGAAACCCACTATCGTTTTTATGAGGAGTATGCAAGGCTCGGGTCAGGAAAGCATTTAAAGGTCGACCTTTACATAAGTTACGGCTCAGAAAAAATATTTCTGGGGGGTCAAGGAGCAAAATGTAAAAGATATGGTGTGATATATCTATTCTAATGGATATTATAATATTTCATATGCCTCTTACGAAATTGTAACTATTATTCAGTAAGCAAACTGTGTTTTAAAATCGTCTTCATTGATTCCTTTGTGGTTGGTTCAAAAGGTGGTTTATTTTCCCAAGAGGGAGGAAAAATTGAAAAAATATTTAAAACACTGATTTTGACATTGTTATTTTAAATATTTTCCAAATTTATTTTCGGAATGTAATAAATATGAATAATAAACATAAAATATGAGCTGCATATTTTGAATTAATTATAATGGGGCCGTCAAATGGGACCAAAGTCTTAAAACCTCGCTAGGTTTCGTCATAATATTCCAACAATGAGAAATGGGTATCAAATACGGTGCACTCATTTTCAGTTTTTTTGCATGCTCGTGTTTTTACAAAAAATACTTTTGGTAAAAAGTTTTTTGATTTGACTTCATGATATTGTTTACATATTACAAAGTTGATGTCAGTGGCTAAAAGCATTGACTATGTACATCACTAAAGAGGATAGACTTCTCATCCAATGACCGTTAAACGGAACCAACATCTTAAAACCTAGATAGGTTATAGGTTTCGTCATAATATTCCAACAATGAGATTTGTCGATTTTCTGGTGTTTGAAATGCTCAATGTGTAGCAATACAGATAAATTATCTATATATTAATAGGCAAGCATGTTTCGCGTATAGCATTCTTATCTACTAGGAGAAGAGAAATAAATTCAACGAGACTGTCATCAACCTCTTTAAAAACGACGCCCATACCTTAGTACAGTAGTGTTAACTTCAGGAACTGTTATTCAACGTCAACGAACCAAGGGAAAATTACTTACTTGATCAAAGCTCTTTTCCTGACCATTATCTTTTCACCCAGCCCAATGAAGGCAGTATAGCTACCAGCTACTGATAAGCCATACCCGTCACTACCGCTCCACATTATGGCAGTAGGCAGTGCTGCGGTGGCCCACACAGATCGTATGGCCGATGTATCCAGGCCACTGCTAGCCGCTACCTACCCGCCGTGCCCACCGTGTTATTCTTTTGACACAGTTCACTACTGGTTTACACATGTACTCTCAACTAAACTAGAATTAGCTCTAATTTGTGTTCAACCCGCATTCGCGCATGCTAAACTGTTCAGCGCCTCGCGCGCAATTTAATGAATAGACCTAAGGGCAGTGAGATAAATGCGCAGCAGCAATACTCTATTTTATAGGAGGATATAAACTTAGGCTATGTTTATTTAAATCTTTTTAATGTAAATTTATTCTACATAACAAAATGTATTAATAGTCGGTGCTCTGCGAAATCGACGATTTTGTATAAGAAAAATGGTGATTTCTAGATTTTCCATTTGAGGAGAGGAGTAAGTCTGTTCATGAGTTTGTCGACAAGACAATGAGGAGGTGTAAGCAAATATAGGGTGATGTATTTATGTTGAGATTATGGTGAGTAACAGAACGTCAATAATTGGTTCAATAATACTGTAAAGGGTTTTGTTAATTTCTTTTAGGAATAACTTAATTAAGGGACTTATTTTAAAATATTGTCTGTACTAATTGTATAGCTAAGTGATGTAATATTTTTAAGGTTGGCAGCTTTGTTTCCTTACTTTGCCCTGTCCACATGGACAATGGATTCGTGCGTTAACCATATCAGACTAAGGAAGAGGGTCAGCATATACAGTACAGCTGAATGATTTTTATATTAAATGGCAAGCTTGTTTCTTTTCCTCATTTTTTCAGCTTGTGTAGATTGTAAGAGAAATAAACGCATACCGTTAGGAAGGTAGTGTCCTGTAGATGAGCAGTTCCATTTAATTCGACGGCTACGCCCTGCGGGTTTCCAAAGTTGCAATGTTAAAAAAAGCAATGTTTAAATTGTTGGATTTAAAAATTTAAGGAATAAATCGCCAAAACCTTATACTGTAACATGTTAGATGTTAGTCCAAACGCTCTCTTCTTCTAACTATTCAAATAATTCATATTCAGGTTAAAATACCCACTATAGTCCAGGCTCCGAACAGGTTGAGCATGCACTAAAAGTCTAACGAAATTTGACTTTTGATTATTGTTGGGAACATTTAGTAGATGTAAAAAACCGATGTTGCCACATTTCCAGCATGGGCACAACACGGGGGACGGCCTCTAGAGGAAGTCGTAGAGGAAACTGTATTGGCCTATGTCATGTTATATATCATTATAAAGGTCTTTGAATGTAGATTAAAATGCCACAAACCCGATCTCTAAAGGTAGAATATAACTAACGAGAGTTATTGCGTTTTGAAGTTTTGGTAAAATCCTTTTATGCAAAATTTGACTGCCTGCCATTTCTGGCTCAGGCGTTCATTTGATGTCGAGTTGGCAACATTGTTTTCAACTCTATTTAAATTCTATCTATCTCCTCTTTATAAAGATCCTAAAAATCAAGTGAAATGTTTTATTTTAAGTGTTCATTTGCCGTCTTCAATAATTGCTGTCCGAAATATTATGATTACATTATGATTTTCAGTCCGATTGGGGATAACCCATGAAATCTTTTATGAAATATTTAACGTGAACTTTAGGATCATGTTTAACAGAAAGCAATGCCGCAAAGCCGACCTTAATTTAACGCTCGAGTCAGAAATGGCAGGTAGTCAAACTTTGCATAAAAAGCATTTTGCCGAAATTTCAAAACGCAATAACTCGCGTTATATTCCACCTTTGGAGATTGGGTTTGTGGCATTCGAATCTACATTCATAGACCTTTAAAATGATATACAACATGACATAGGCAAATACAGTTTCCTCTACGACTTCCTCTAGAGGCCGTCCCCCGTGTTGTGCCCATTCTGGAAATGTGGCAACATCGGTTTTTTACATCTACTAAATGTCCTCAACAATAATCCAAAGTCAAATTTTGTTAGACTTTCGTGCATGCTCAACCTGTTCAGAGCCTGGACTACTATGTGAGGTCCCTGTCTCAAGATAGTGATACTGTATAGTGAACTAACTTAAAGAATTCTGATGTATAAAAACACATATTACCCTCGTTGAAACCACAGGAAAAATGGGTTTCCATCCTTAACCTGAAATATGCTGAAATTCCCCTCTACCCCCAAGGTTCGCCTCCTCATAAATTCCTCTCTGAGGTCTATGAGAGGGGGACCCTAGCTCCAGCAAGGACCCTAGCTCTCCAGTGGACCCTAGCTCTAGCATGACGTCGACAATGCCAGCAGCGGCATCGGCATGCGGGAAGGAAGCCGATCGGCCAGCCCAGATATGATCTGTTCTACATTCACGTTGCGCCACTCATTGTCTGTATATTATATCGCACGGCAGCGGCCAATTAATTGTAATTGGCATTCGACCTTTACTAGGCCATCGGTGATCGCGAGACGGCCAAACGGCTCAGCAGCTGAACAGCTGACGGCCGGCGGACAACGGCAACGGACCTGCTGTGACCTCACGTTATGTGTAGATAATAAAGATCCGAGAGAATATTATGTGTCACAAATTTGTGTAAGACATTATTTTATCATTTATTTTAAAGAGAAAATATTTTGTTACAATGTAAATAAGCATTGCCCATTTCCAGCAGTATACAATGTTATGTTTATGGATACTACTTACGGTTCTCTGCGGGGGTAAAAGGAAACTTAGTTTTATATTACTTAGCACTGCTGTGGTAGAAGAAACCACACATTAAAGCTATCTATAAGTTTAAGCATTGACTTTGTACACTACGTTAGTGTACATAGTCAATGGTTTAAGTCTTTGCCTAGTATGCACGCTAAAGTAAAAACATTCCATTATGTAGATATAAATTCAAATTGAGTATTTATTATTTAAACTAGTGGATTACAGTAAAAAAGAAAGAAAATGTTTTTTTAACCGTCAAGGTTTATCGGTGTTGAGTGGATCCGATCACTGATATTTTCACTGGTCGCCCAAAATGTGTTTGTATTTATTATCTGATTTTATTTCCATAAAATAATTTTTATTGGTGTATCAAGGTATAAAATTAAATGTACCATCTAGATGTAATACCCATTTTTGTATTAAACTTTGTTATCAACTAATTTTTATCTTTAAACTATACTGTATGAGTATAATCAGTCTGTATAAGATTGGTATCCCAATATGCATAGTAATTTGTGAAAATCTTCACGACAGAATGGTGAAGCTAAGTCGACGATGAGATATAAGGGTTATTAGGAAAACCCCTATTTAATAAAAAGAATCCATCCCAGTATAAATAAATCAATTGAACGGGATCACATCTAGCCCTTTATAAAATAATAAGTAACGGCCATTCGCTAGTCGAGAGGTAGATCTACAAATGCGTTGGTGTATATAACGCAAGATTCCTTTAAAGGCTGGGCACGCTCTATAATCATGTACGTATTATGTTACTTATTTGCTCGCATTACTACTGTATGTGGAAGTCCTATCGACACATGAGCCTATATCGAGATAATCAAGGATAAAATATCGACATGGACGTACCTGTGGTGTTATTGATTTCCATAGGTTAGATATTTATTGGTCACGACTAATCCTATACTGGCGAGCAATAATTGGTCATGTATATGGGGCTCTGATAAGTCCTTGAATGGTTATTAATATATAAAAATTACAAGGACGGTTCTTAATTCGTCTAAAAGTTTAATAGCTATAACATAATCGGGCATACCCAACTCTTCTTCAGTAGGGGAAGGAAGATGTGAGGAATTAATAGAAAATCTTCCCATTAGGAAAATATAAGCAATTGAAAATATAATGCAAATTGCATTGAAGAAAGATTTTAAAATTACACTCCGTTAAAAGTTGGCAGTCAATCAAAACTTGTATTCCAACAGATCGTAATTGTAAAAATTCAATAATTGTATAGGTTCCCACACACTATGTTTACAGCACATTGTCAAGAAAATCCTATGGATGATTTGCTAAATTACCTATAGACTAATAAAAATACTTCCATGTTTAGTCGCTGGGATGTTTAATAAAGGAAATATTAACAAAAATGTTATCATGATAATTTTCAAAAAAGTATAAATTTGTTTAACAATTTTAATGTTTTGGATTTTTTGTTTTTGAACAAGTTAAACAAAACAAAAAGGTAACGAGAGGGTACTAATTTCCATGTTTAAGACATATCTAATATTAAATCTTCATAACAACATACTAACGTTGTTATGTCTTTGCCAAATAAAAAGCCATCTTGGTTTGAATAAATTAAGAAATATATCAACGTCTTTGTTTTCTTCCATTTCTCTACGTTATTTTTGACATTAAAGAAGTATTTTATTCTGTTGTAGGAAACCCACCATGTTAATATCCAAAACCTCAAAATGGAAGAAAAATTTACTACTTAAACATTGAATTGGTCCATCAGTACAGGCCTAAATGAAGAAAAATTTTAAATCAAATCGAAGTAAATGAGATGAAAATTGTTACATTGCAGTGTTACATAAATCTTGGTAAAGCGGATTCAAACAGAAACGCCGATTAAAGCAGCAGCGCCTCGATTTCGGGCGCCGCTCCCACACTTTATGGGGGCGTATGTCCGCTCCGGCCACATCTCGTATTTACGAAATGCTCAGTTTTGCTGAGTGAAAGTATTAAGAGGATATTTTATGGGACACTTTCATAACGGGGCGGGGCCGTGACGTGTAAACCATGGGGATAACTGGCCATGCCACTGCGGGGCGATAATGTACACCGTTATATGCGGTGGCCAATGTGGCCATCCTGCCGGAGAATTAGTGCGGGGCGCCTCCGAATGCGATGCTTATGTGGCGAATGGAACCAGTGACAAAGTATCTGGCCGGGCAAAGCTGTACATTCACTATATTGCAGAGTGTCATGCACGGGTGAGAGTAACATGCAGCACGTGAATTTGGTGTCTCGCATAACAGTTGCTCTTGACTTAAGTAAAAAGAAAAAGTAAAAATTGAGACTCCACACAATTTACTTAATAGATCTACCTACAAACCTCATTATCCTTAATCTCATTATCTTACTGTCCTTTCACCTAACAATTTAACACAAAAGAAAAAGAGGACCAAAGTAATTTGCCTATGTCCGTTGCAATAAGCACCAAATTATTTTCCATCTCAAACAACTAAACATAATTCAAACCCGTTGAATGTTGCGCTGTTAAGGATACAGGAGTCACTTGCAACTGAGTAACTGAGTATTGAGTAAATGTTTAAATACTAGTTCTAGACAAATGAGAGCTCAACATTTGACAAAAGTAGCAATAACGAAAAAGCTGATTTTGTTGGTCGTTAAATTACGAAACTATTACATAAGGTAATTTGATTATTCCACTGCGATTCAACTTTTTTGTGCATATCTACGCCTGAGGCATTTTATAACACTTGAAGGGGAACGGTCTAAACACCGGTCTTGTTACTATCGTTGAAGTGCTGTTAGCACGTTATAAGCACGTTATAATACACGTTATATACGTAGATAATAAGCTGCAGTTAGCATTGCAGTAAATAATCGTTAATTAATAGCATAATGACAAATGACCAGTGGTCCAGTATTGATTTTAGTTAGTTTCTTTATGTGGGTAAAGTAGAGTGTGATCATATATGTAAGTGAGAACGATAATTAGGTCAAGCGTTCAGGGTGTGGATGCTTTTTCATGCACTTTATTCTTAGAGATTTAAACAAATTAAATTGGTGGCTACATTAAGAGTAGTGTGCATAAACTACATTTTCAACCAATTTACATTCAATTGAATATGGCAGGTATATATAACGCAGAAGTCAACTGTTTACAACATTAAAATTAAAATGTATAAAATGAAGCCTCTCCTGGGACTCTTACGAATAGTTTATTCACTAAATCGAGATAGTTAATTGTACAGACAGTTGCTTAGCGCAGAATAACATGTTTCATTGTTTCAGAGAGCCCAACATTTAATCGCAACCCATGTTTATACGCATCATATAAATTAGTCCTCCACCATTCCTACTTCCGCCTATTCTCACACTTCACATCATAACAATCTCCACTCGTTCCACACTAATTGTTACAAGACCCGGTGATGATACGGTTGCAGCATAGGCCGAAATACGTAACTTGGAGTGTCGAAAGGAGAGCGGACACAATCGGAATGACTGTTAATTACAACCACCGGGCTAATTGCGGTTGGAACCACACGTTCGCGGTTCGGACCCACGCATTACACGTGTGCGGCGGCGGCGGCGGCGGCGGGCGGAACTTCCGGCGCTCGTGTGAGTCGGGCGTGCGAGTGACGAGGGTGATGAGCGCGGGAGGTTTGAATGTTTCACGAGCGGATCAAATAGGTTGTTATATTGTTATAAAGTATTTTGTGATGTAGACAATGTAACGGGGCAATATTGTTTTAAACTGCAGCCGGGTATAATGAGCAATTATTTAACGTTTTAATCTAGTGATTGTTGAACTGAAACATAGAATGTAAAGAGTGAAGATTATGCCTATAAATCTTCGTGACATGGAGAATCACATGACCTTTTCAAATAGAGTTTGCAGTTATATTTCCTCAGCGTATGTTAAAAAGTATAGGATTTTCTGTTAGTTCTTAATTTATTTTGACATTTTCAAGTGTTTGAGATAGTAAAATTATTGAATACCGTAAATTTCACAAATACTACTAGGGGAATGTGGTGTCTGATTCGCAGCTAATGATGCACCATCCAAGGATACAATAACTCTATTGTTTGATTGTGAGAATGTTCGAAGATTTAAAGAGGTCGAATTTTTTAATATATGCAGCACATTAAATAAAGTTATTTAACACTGCATTTTTTCTAATAAATGGCAAAAACTTTTTATGGATAAAAGGAAGCAATATATTTAAACTGATCAAAACATAAATTAACTGATCACTCAAGTAAAAGAGTATTCTAAGGTACTATTTTACATTAATATTATACTTATAAACTCAAAATATATTGATTTTGTCAACACAATTACCTTATCAAAACGTTATCCGATCCAGCAATCTCGTAATCACACATCCGTATCCGCTCACATGACACAGCGTGGTACTCGGTTTCAGCGTGTGCATGCTACTAGCAGTGCCGGGCCCGGGGGACGGGGGGTTGAGGTCGGGGGTCACGGACGGGGTCTGACCTGTGCCCCCCTCACAATCGGTGCCCCCGACCCCTGACCGCGACCCCTGACCCGCCCCCCTCGCGTCCCCAGCTATTGTCGTACTGCGCTCTGTCTCTTCCTCAACAACGACGCTGTGTGAATGCTGCCAGTGAAATCAAAGTGAGAGTATTGGTTCGCTGGTCATGGTACAACAATATAATACAGCAACAAATGTTAGTACCATTTTGACCAATCAACAAGAATGTTGATATGGAATTAGCCTTCGGAATCAGCAATCATTTAGCATTTAAGCTTAATTATCTGAAACTCAAAACTTAAATCAACCTGTACTGATGAACATGACCAACGAAATTGTAGATAAAAAACTGAATATACTACAAAATTGTAAGGTCTCAATTTCATTTTAATTATGACTTTTAAAATTTAGAACAGAAATTTTGTTGAATATTAACATCAACTAGGCTCCATAACTTCAAACCATTTATCGCACTAAGAATGTTTATGCTGAACGTAACAAATTTAGTTATTTTTTTCTCTATATGCACCAAAAAAATTAAGAAAAAAGACTATTCATTCTATAACTAGACCTAACATTTACGTTCGTAGAATAAAAGTCACATTTAGATATCTCTGCGATTGAGCTTTTATGAGTTACAAGTATAGTAAAAAATTAGCTAAATAAATTATTTATGGTTAATAATAGCTCTACATCAATTTTCTCTTGCAAAAAGTATAAATGAGAAACTTAATACATTTTAATACTAACCATAGGCTGCCTGTATTCGGTAAATATAAACTTAGTCTAAATCTTATATATCAAACATTGAACCGTCATAATAAAGGGTGTCCAAAAATATCTTACCCTGATATCATAGCTTTGATGTACGGACACCGCTATACCCACATTCATCATTCTTGTTTTCTAAGGAATTATCGTGATATCCCGACTACATTGACACCTATAGGCCTATAGTTCATTTTTGACCTCTCTGGATTTCTTTATGCAGGGATTTGTTAAAGATTCGGTTTGTTCTTCACCAGTTCCTAATTTAGAAACTCTAAAAAAGAGAAATGCAGAACGTCCATTCCTCAGGAATGATTAACTATAATCGAGAAACGGTTGTTAATAAAAAAAAATAACTAAAAATTAACTTATGTAAAAAGTCGCCTATAGAAGATTCATAGGTAACCCAAGGCGGGCAAACATAGAATTGTTTTGAGTTTTTGCATAGCAGTAAAAAACTTAAGAAGACACTTACTAATAATAAAACTTTATCTTACAGTCAATTGATTTAATCTTATTCGGTTTCTTTATCAAGACGAGACGTTTTGGACACCCGGTATTTTATGCGCAAAGTAGAGACAGGAAAGACAGGAAGTTAAAATATGGGATCCACCCACTAAAGTTGAACTGGCCCATGGGCTAGCTGCTCGTTGCACCTCCGAGTAACGGAGTAATTCTGCTGCTGTACGTAATCCCGGGTTAACCACCTCTGACCCACAAGCCCAAAATATTTAGTTTTGGCGCTTCGGCGAGCTGGGGTCGAGTCAGTGCCAAAAATATCTCATTACTCTCACCTCCGGTCGTATTTTGAGATTGGTTATTATTGATAACTGTTATTTTCGAACCAGGCTCTAGTTCGAGCTTCTACCAACAAACTGTAAACGCAGAATGATAATGCAAGTTTAATTTCTAAAAAAAGCTATCGGCGTTAAGGTTTGATTGGCAAAATGTCTTATATTACACCTTCAAAACGTTGTCATTTTATTTCGTAAACCTATCAAACTGATGAATATGCATTAGATAAAAACTGAGTTTTAGTTTAAAGCAAACAAATCCATCGAATACAATTTAAATTAAATTCTAGGCATTTTGCATTTTAGGGTGCACCCGCAGCTCTCTATGCTCTGGACTGTTGTATAAATAAGATTTGAAAAAAAAACCGGAATGCTATAAATATTTCAACTCCGCGGGTATGTCTGAGAATACCCGTAGACTCACGACATGCCCAAACCACCTGCATTAACTGGGACTATTAAAACATGAATTAATACTTACACAAATTCTACTTTTACCCGCGACAAATTTTATTACCAAGGTTAGGCACAATATTCAATTTTCTGTCCGCAATAAACTCGAGACTCTAAGACCGTAATTCCATATCAACAGCAACATAAGACAACCTGTCCTTGACTCAATTGGGTCGCTGCTCGTAGAATCAGTGTGGATGTATTGGACGGATATGTTAGTTTTATGGAATTAGCGCGCGCATAACGAGATGAGGTTCCAAGAGCGCCCGCATGGCGCGTGGCGGTCTGGCAGCTCGGTGGGCGCGCAAATCTTGAGATCTGATCAACCATGCGCAGCTCAGCTCTGCGCTGCAGGCATCACATCACGGTATACAGACACGCATGAAGAATCTGTTGAGGAAGTTATTGCAACTCCACGCACGAAGACTGTTAGATTTTAGGACATGATTGTAGCAAGGTTTGGATGGGAGCTGGAAATCTTATTGAGGTAGGTGCATTATTTTCCTCTTCTTCTGAAAGCTTTTAACTATGTTGACCACAGCACGGTTCTTAACAAACTATGAATTTGCTCTGCATTCTGGAATGTCACATTTGGGCAGACTGAAATCATTACTTTGTGACCGTTCCTAAACTGTTCAGGTTTCCAGTCATGTCGTCGAAACCTTATAGTCCCCCGTTCTTCAATGGGTTGATTTTTCAAATTTACTGGGTGCCCTTTTGGGCTATCAATCCCGATTACCGGAGCCAAGCCCAGATTTCTTCTGTTCCGGGTTCTGGGATCAGCAATTCCCCGAATAAAATCGTCAAAATTAAATTATATTTGTTCACTTTTATTTGCGTTCCACTAAAAACGAGTATGGCCAAATCACGCACCCAGTTGATCCTGGACTATGCAAAATAAAGAATATTTTATTTCCAGAATGAAAATCCGTTAAAAGATTATATTTGGCGAGACTGAAACCTGACAAGTCCAACTTGTGTTCCGCGACACACTTAAAAACAATATCTAGGCCTATACCAACATTTTAACAGGATCTGCAAAGAATTGCCATAAACTGTGGATAACTCATCGCCGAAATCACCTCTTCTCATCACGATACAGTTGCATCGTTAGGCGAGATGGAGTCTCGCGTAGGACTCGCTAATTTCATACACAGATTAGGCAGTAAAGCGTTGGAAGTAATTAAAAGTCAGAAATCAATTTCATGGTAGGCGCTTCTCGCGGTGGTCCCTGATGAGGCTTGACATGACGGTCTGATCCTTCTCAGAAATGTTTGCACTTTCTTTCGCCTCGTCCGCGGGTTGAGTTTTACATGCATTCCATCGCTGACAGGAAAGCGTGACATAACTGTTCATGTTTTACTGCTATTGGTTATTGCGATTTTATGGCTAAATGTTAAATGAGACATGATAAAGTTTTTGTTTCAAGTTAGCTGCAGTGATATTAATCCGGTAGTGAACTGCGACCAATAAAACTTTGACTGCATATAGTATTAAATCCCTGAGGTCACTGTTTCATAGAACTGAATAATTTGAGTAAAGATAAGTTTTGGGATTAGATTGATTAACAACTTAAGTAAAGGTCATCAGTTCTGAAGTTCACTAGTTTGATCTCAGTCAAAGTTGGTTGTACATGAAGTTATAATTATTTTTCATCGGGCTAAGAAGTTAGCATTATTACAACAGAGTGTTTACTAGACATCTATATATTAATAGGCAAGCATGTTTCTTTTCCTCTTTTTTTCTCAGCTCGTGTGCATCGTATAGAAGAAATACCGTTAGGAAGGTATAGCCCTGTAGATGAGCAGAATCCCATTCTAATTTACATCAGACTCCAGGGCTACGCCCCACAGGCTTTCAAAGTTCCAATGTTAATCTTATGGGGAAAGGAGAATTGATTGAATCATTAGACAGCTGTTATAAAAACAACTGATAGAAAAATAGGAGAAACAGATGTTTCAGTTATAAAATGTTTTTAAACTTCTTGGGTCAAGATCAACTGAAATTTTGGTCGAATTTCGACCAGGGGGCGATCTCTAGTATTATTTAATAAATATCATTCGAGAAAAGAGGTTCTTGTTAAATATTAGATTCATTCCTGCTAACCTCCATGAAAAACGAGAAATCCTTTAAATAATAAGATTTCATGACTGAACAGTCTGTAATGCAATGCAGATTTTCGAGGGTAATCAAACATAAAATCGCAGTGGAAGTCCCCAAGTGTTCAATACATTCTGGTATCAATCAAAACTCCGCCGACGGCGTCCAGATAGCTGCGAGATTAAGGCTAATCTGTTCTTATAACGTTTCCCAAATCACAATCATTAGCGTCGACCTCGACCGGGGCGACCCACTACACAGCGAGCTGCACGAGGTGCGAACAGCCATAGATTGATTCCTAATACGTCCGCAGCACTCACCTTGATGTATGATGTATGATGTATGTTGTAGTGTAGAATGACTGGCCGCTGGTCTGCTTGTCCTATACCATATAGGCCTATATGTTGTGTGGAAATTATCTGTGATGCAGTCTAGAGTGATTGTCATTGACGCTACAGTTTGTGACGTATTGTAATAAAGTTTAACTATTTAAGTACTGTATACGATATGTGGTTTATCGGAGAATGCGATAGCCAAATAAAATGTGGATATTTATTTAGACCACCGGGCTTCACACTCGTTGTGTAAAGTCAACACCTCACTACGGCATATCATGTATATTATGTAGAGCATTATATTAATCAGTCTCCACGTTGTACGGGTTATGAGTGTATGATGCAGTCTAGATTCAGGTGCACCATTCATTGTATGGTGCATGATGATTCAGTATACAATGAACAGCTACAATCCACCTAGCGTATTCTGTTTCTGTTGCACCAAACTATGATGCATTATAGTGTTCTGTCACCACTCAGATTTGTTGTACATGATCATGATGCCGTGTATAGTCGCCACTGTCCTTTTCCCCAGTGTATGATGTATATGATGTATTGAAGAGTATTCCGTTGCAACGGTGTAAAATGCATTAGAGAGCGTTCTGTCACCATCATGTGAGTGTGCATCATGTATGTTCTATAAACTATACAAAGCAGTGCAGAGTGGCCAGCTATCTTCACTCTGTATCAACTGTGTATGATGCATATAATGACTATTCTATCTCCACGATGTATGATGTATGATATATATGATGCATTGCCGAGTGACTGGCCAAGTGATGTCGCCACAGTGTATGATGTATATAACGCATTGCCCAGTGACCGGCCACCTGTCGCCACGCCCTACACTATACTCCCCAAGGTCACCTGATCATTGCTACCATTTGCATCGCCGCGCTAGTAATTGTCTCATTACCATTCCGCGTTTCCTCGCAAATAAAACCGACCTCATTTAAATACATACAACCGCCGCTACTGTTTCCAGAGTTATACAGCGTTGTGCGTTTTTCTATAAAGTTGTCTCCTTGGCTCGGTCTCGGTGTTCCGGGTGGTGTAAATCAGCCGCTGCCGGTTGGAAGTCGCCTTGTTTGTAAAATCTACAATTTCTGAACTGATTTAATGTTCAGTGGTTCGCCATTAAGCCCCCGCTGGGTTTACGAGCTTTTTACGCCGCAGTAGTGAACGTGTTGTTTATGCTAATGCTTGTTTACTTTTATTAACTTAATGATGGTTGTAGGCGACATTGTTTGGTTGGCTTAGCACATTATAATTAAACGGTTGCCTTTTTAGGTAGTCGTATAAAAACACTACATTCGCCTACGAACAAAGTGGAGTCTACAAGAACTTATTTCGTTGTAATCCTGAACTCTGGTTGAAAGTAGTGTTCCCTTATGGTCAAACAATAAATCGGTTACAGTTTACACATTTTTTTACGCAGGAAGTGTGTTAAAGCTCAGTGTTAAGGGTGTCAAAGCACATTGCTAGGTGCAGTACTGAAAACAGTTGCAGATGTAACTCTTTTAGCTCGGGACTCTAGTTTCAATGGATCTTTCTAGCGTTAATGAATAACACTTCGTGGTAAGGGCCATATCATACGAGCGCTACTAAAGCCCCCTACAGACGATCAGTTTTAACTGTCAGTTCTTAACTGTCAGTTTGAACTGACAGTTAAAACTGAAGGCTCCAATCGCCTCCACTCGGTCAGTTTTATCTGACAGTCTTCCTCGGTACACCAGTTGAGTGTCGTCTGTTGACAAGCTGTTTGCCGCTGAAAAATGACTGACAAAGAATGTCTGCGTGATTGTAAAAAGACGGAAGAGAAGAAGAATGCGAATTATTTGGGTTAAGGATTGGTTGTTGAAGAGGGAACAATAATCACATGTTTATATTTTGAAAGAGCTCCGTTTTCATCCGAAGGAGTGGCATAATAATTAAGGATGGACGAGGAGACCTATTTGGAACTTCTGTCACTAGTATCCCCGTTGATTAAGAAGGAAGACACATTTGCATGAGCACAACAATTGCATGCGTAAATTTCTGGACTGAGCGACTAAACTGAGGTGGCCATATACACGGTGCGTTCGAACTGCTGTCAGTTCGATCTGTCAGTTGGATTTATTGAAATTTCATCAGTCCATCAGTTCAGTTTTTTGGTCTGAGCTCAGTCCAAATCCTGCATACAGACGATCAGTTTTAACTGTTAGTTCTTAACTGTCAGTTAGAACTGACAGTTAAAACTGAAGGCTCCAATCGCCTCCACACGGTCAGTTTTAACTGACAGTCTACCTCGGTACACCAGTTGAGTTTGTGTCGTCTGTTGTCAAGCTGTCGCTGAAAAATGACTGACGAAGAACTCTTGTTATTATATGTTGCAGTTGTGTGCGTTATTGTAAAAAGGCGGAAGAGAAGAAGAATGCGAAATTTGTGGGTATAACCCAAACACCACACTAAAAATACTTTTCTCACCTTAAAAACTCACTAAATAAACACGCGAGACAACAGAGTTAGGCCGGCCGCACACTGCATCGAACGCGACACGACACGACACGACAATTTCTGTTTTGTTTTGTTCTGTTCTGTTCTGTTTTGTCGGATGCGCGAAAAAACATCGTCCGACACGACAAAACACGACGGCTTCCTACGACCCCTCATCCGTCTATTTCACTGATTATTATTACCTGTGACTATATTATTTCACTGTGATTATTGCCTGATACATCAATCTCTTGCCCTATGTCATTACAAATTTTGTAGTTAACATCGACGTTGTGATGCTCTTTCAAAGTAGAGTTGTAAATAGGTTGTAAATAGGTGTTTTTAGTTTTGAACTAAAAATAATAGTTTGTCCACATCCACGGCCGCACTGTCTTCACTAATTTTCACTTCAACTTCCCAAGCAAGCAATGCAAAAATCCTGCGTAGACGTTCCGTAGATTACAGGTGTTTCTGGAGAGGGAGAGGGAGGAAGGATTCGCAACGCATGCGCAGAGCTGGATTCTCTGAGTTTGTTTGATAGCGTTTTGTCATAAAACGAAATTTTCAGTACCATCGCCAGACGAGGAAAAAACGCCTTAAGGCGTTTTATCGTCGTGTCGTGTTTTGTTCGATGTAGTATGCGTCAGCTCCATTTAAACTCATACAAACTGAGCCGTATAAAACGCCTTCCGTCAAAATGTCTTGTCGTGTCGTGTCGTGTTCGATGCAGTGTGCGGCAGGCCTTACCAAACAAACTGATGAAAACAAAGCAGTTGTCTGTTGTGCAAGGCAGACGGCTGGCAGGTGCGCGGAGCTACGTACATTGAGCATGCGCAGATGGCTGGACTGAGCTAAACTGAGGTGACCATACACACGGTGCGTTCGAACTACTGTCAGTTCGATCTGTCAGTTGGATTATTGAAATTTCATCAGTCCATCAGTTCAGTTTTTTTGTCTGAGCTCAGTCCAAATCCTGCATACAGACGATCAGTTTTAACTGTCAGTTCTTAACTGTCAGTTAGAACTGACAGTTAAAACTGATCGTCTGTAGCGGGCTTAACGCCGCGTTGATAACGCTCCAACCCGGCAATGGGGTTCTTATGGAGCATGTCATACGGACGCTAACAACGCCGGCGAGTCCGCGTTAGCCCGACGCTGAGCGCTGCCAACGCGGACGGACGCGTTAGCAATGCCGGGACCTTGTCATACGAGCGCTAGCGTCAGCGGGACGCATTTGCAACGCGACCACTGGCAGTACCTGAGGGATCCGCTACCAGTGGGCAGTGGCCACATATCAGTGAAATACTTTTCAGTTAATTGCAGTTCAGTCTGTATTATGTTTGATACAGAGAAATTTATTTATTCTGTTGAAAAATTTCCTCCTCTGTATGACGTAAAGTCGAGTGATTATAGCAACCGGCAATTGAAGGCACAATGCTGGAACGAGGTTGGGGAGGCCATGCACGACAACTGGCATGAGATGACAGCTGCAGAAAAAGACCAAGCAGGTACCAAGACCAAGCACAGGATGAGTTCCCCATCGTCTTGGATCCCTCTGATAGTACTCTTCGACTATATCTAGTAGGTGCAAATAGCTGACACAACCTAACTGGATGGTGTCCATCTTGGAAATAAAATTAGTGCCACGACGGCAAATGCGCCCGGAAGACGCTACGTATGATGTACCCGGCGTTAGCTTTAGCGTTAGCGGGACGGTATCAACGCGACGCATTTGCCGCCACGTATGATAGGCTATGCACTTTTTCCGGCGTTAGCGCGACGCTATCAACGCGGCGTTAGTAGCGCTCGTATGATATGGCCCTAAGTCCCAGACGCATATTTCCTTAACGTTTTGTAAGGGAAAAATTCCTAGTATTATCTGACGTGAAATGATTAGCCTAACTCTAAATTGTATTTTTTACAGAATTGTCGGTAGACTTAACGATAGTCTAGCCAGCTATACAGGTTGTGAAAAATAAACACTCTAAACCACTCGGCTACCTTGTAAATGTATGTTTACTGAACAGTGCTATGTATGCTGAATTCTTCGCTAACCTTTTTGTTTATAACCTCAATGGGCACGCTGACAGTGACATATAGACTATAACGGAAATGAAAGGGCAGGGCCGCTTTTTGCTACTAATTACTTCCAAGGAGATTACTTGCACTTTTCGAAATTGGTTTTTCAAGAACGGAATGAAATTATTTGATTTGAGGATTTTGCAATTTGAAACGACATACATGGATAAACCCTTTTGATTTGTTATAAAAAAAATGGCATCTACACAACCAACTAAGACCGACCGCAACTCCTCGAAAAGCACCAACATCCAGGAACGCATTCTTGGACTCCCAGGGTTATACCTTTAATCCGTTGGACCATTTCAGTCTTTTTGTCACCCGTGACGATTGTTGGTGAGAAAAACCCCGGCAAACGAGGAGAAAACGAGGAGAACGACGTGGCGGCCCCGGCTAGTTTGCCATCGTCCACGGCTCGCTTGGCGGCCGCGAGGTCGGGGAGCGGTCAGTTTTTGTGATTCCGACTCAGCAAATAAACAATCAGTTCACGGTCACGGTCCGCGCTCCGGCTCCGTCAGGTAGAACGGGAGAGAAAAGTCCCGGGACCCCTCGGACCGTCGCGACGGACAGTGAAGAAGACAAGAATCACAGGGAAGGAATTGCCATACCCAACACTGGTTAAGATTGGACTTAGATAACTTGGAGTAGGTAGCAATGAAATGTCAAACAAAACGTTGGTGAAGTACTAGTCCGGATCTTCCCTGTACGAATTCGTAAAGCCACTTAATTAGTCAAATTTTACGAATACTATGAATATAAGTGAACATACAGATTGGCAGACGAAAACTACCGAAGTAACGGACACCTATGTATTTTTCATGACACTCACATTCTAAACATCGGGATACACGACGACCGTCGAGATAGTTGATCAAAAGATCTCGTAGTCTTTTTGTAGTGCTGTCATCTATAGTTTTATTGTAGCGCTGCCCTCTATATTGAGACAAACCGTTTTATATTAAAAACATGTATTAGAACTGTTTAAAAATAAACTAGTGCACGTGTTGCTCGACATCGAGCAATTCATTTTGATACAATACAAAAGTTAAATTTAGCTCTAAATCAATTAAATCCGACAAATCCATCATAGTGATATCAGTGATCACAAAAAATTACAGCTGTACGTTAACAGATGTTCAAAATTATCAAACCAATCTCAATGTTATTCTAATGGGAAAATTTCAAATTTAATTTGTTGATAGCGCTCTTATTTTAAGTCTGATTCTCATCAATTTTTGGCGGAAACAACTACAGACCAAGTATTATCCAACGACACCAAAACTTGAAAATCGGTTGAGAATTGTAGGAGTTCTCTACACAAAAAACCCCTTAGCGTATTAAATAGAATAGGTATACATATAATGCATCTTAAAATTTACGGGATTCAACAATTTTAACGAGAGGCTAACTTTAAAATTAGTAAAATATAATAGATAAAAGCTTTGAATTGCAGACAGTGACATTTTATAGATTCAAGTAAAGCTACATACTATGTAGCCTGCGTTTCAGCGGGGACGGCCTGCAGGGGCGGATAGGCAATCCAGCTACAGCGCTCAAATTGCCTAACCGACGCCTGCCACGGCCGCGGCTCATACTGATACTGTGCTGTGTGTGATGCTGATTATTGAACGATGGGCATTCCTGGGAACTGTGTGAGTGCAATCAACTTATTTTACCCTCACGTTTTATTTTTCCGGAAGCTGTTTGAAAATTATTTTATCATCATTTTTAATTTTGTCAAGTTGAGATTTCTGATAATTCTAATCTGATTCAATTTTCATCGCAATTAAAATATCTCTCAGAATTGTCGATTTTATTAGCTGTTATTAATTATCTGTTCTATGTAAAACGAAAAGGTATGTAAAACGAAAGTATTGTAAGTATATTTTTTTTATTTGAATATTCTTTATTGTTTTTCTAAACGTGTACAATTTTCAGTGGAAAAGTAACAATTTTACTATCCTTTGTTTTAAGTACCGTTTTTTGTGATAATACTACTGGCGTGAAATTGAAAATCGAATATGAGTTCTGACTGATTTTTGCATCTAATCACGGTCTAATTTATTCTAGACTGTTTCGTCTAAGACAAGGAATCTAGAATAAAGATTCCTTGGTTTAAAAGATGGATGAACATAACGTCATGCCCTATATCACTTTGTACATAATTTTAAAGGCTCTTAGTCTCTGAAAAATTGTACAAACTCGACATCAAAATGTTGAATTACAATACCATTGGCTGTTGGGCTATTAATTAACAGTCCTGTCTAAGGAGAATGCCGGCCTTAGTAACGAGACTACAAGATCGCGCCACAATCATCCTACACTCATCTCTCATTCATATTCAGGTTAAAATACCCACTGTGTTAGGTCCTTGTCTCAAAATAGTGATTTAGTGTTTAGGAACGACGAAAGTTATTGTGTTTTGACAATTCGATTGCCTTCCATATAAATACTAAATAAGATACTCTTTTGGATTGGAATTTGCAACTTTGTACTCAAGGAGAGACCAATCAAACTGTAATTTGATTTTATGTCAGAATGTTCTTGGAATTAATATTTTTTACTCTCTCCACAACATAAAAGCCCCTACCCACTATCGAACGTGCTCGACTATGAACTAGACCGGACGTCGGACCCAACATTCAACCTGACATGTTGGATGTTTTCCATACACCGTCAGCCGTGAATGTGTTCAGTTAGATGGTACTGTCCAACCGAGCATCCGACCCGACAAATCCGCCGAGCATGTTGGGATGGACTATCGAACATGACTATCGAACAGGTTGGACGAGTCGTTGAGTCCCAAAATACTCGCCTGATATTTTCACTATATCACTATATCACTATATTGAGACAGGGACCTCACATAGTGGGTATTTTAACCTGAATATGAATGAGAGATGAGTGTAGGATGATTGTGGCGCGATCTTGTAGTCTTGTTACTGACTAAGGCCGACATTCTCCTTAGACAGGACTGTTAATTAATAGCCCAACAGCCAATGGTATCTAGGGACCTACAGTTTAACGTGGGATCCGAACCACAATTTCAACCTCCAATTTACGAATTGGTCTAATTATGAGGATGGTCCTTATGGATGAACTAATGTTCACTAGTGCGGACGTTAATCCCCACCAAGGAACATCGCATACACAAGGCATCGCTTATAACTATCCACAATTCGTGACCTCCAAGTAGCTGGATTACAGGACGTCGCCACCGTCCCAGTCCAGTTTCGACGGTGTGGGGACTTTAAACTGGCCATCAGGTCAGCAAGATATGTTGATATCACCAGTAATTATGTGTGAAATGTGATATTTTTCTCAAACTGGTACTTTCAATAGTTAAAAATAGGTTCCAGACTAACGATTGTAGGACGGAAGGTCCGAGGGTAATCCCTTCAATCGTCGATTGTACAAAAAAAATGACAGGGGCGGACGGAAGGTCAAACCCCGGACCCTAATTAGTAAGCGGACCTAACGTCCGCCCTGTGAAAAGCAGGTAGGCGGATTTAACACTGGTCACCGTGGCGCAAGCAACTTCTCTCCGTGGTTCACATTAAGTGTTCCGTGTTTTAAATTTCCATCTCACAAAGTTATAGGCTTTTTATTTGTGACTAGTATTACAATACTGTGAAACTGAAAGAGTAACAATATTGTATATAGAGTGAAAATTTGCTTTGAAAGTTAATTTTAAAGTAAAATAGTAAAAATAAAAAAAAGAGAGCCTCGGAAAGCATTGTTTGTTTCTACATTTTGCGTGATTTGACAACACGTTTTTAAATTTAGATCAACTTGAACCCAAATCACTCCTTTAACAACATGGCTTCGTTAGGACCTGGTTTATGGGCAGTTTTTAACTGATTTACCACAGCCTTATTGATTATCATGTTTGAACTTGCTAATTTAGTTTATATATTATTTATATTATTTTGTTGAACAAACCATCATAATCATAAAAAATCTTTATGTAAATTGTTAATTTTTAATATGCCGCTAAAGTACAGTATGCTTTTTTTTAACTCGATCCTCCTCCTGAATATTATGGTGAGGGAGAGACGATTGGCATATTGAAATGTATTTAAAAAAATAAGCTCGTGAAAACATTTTACAGTACAGTACCAGATATTCTTTAACAACGTCCCATATACTTTTATAACGTTTTAATTACTATAATTTCTTACAGCAGTAACTCCAAACCAGCTGTATGTTTGTAACCCAAACCTATGCCTTGTTGAAAATGTAGCCATATCATTTCTAAACTACAGTTGAATTTCTTTAAGTAGAAGCGGTCCATATTAGGTGGAATAACTTTGCCAATGTTTATTTATGTATATGTTAAAACGGGCTATAGTTTATTTCGCAACACAAATATATTTTCTGCTGTCTATTTTATGGTCATCTTGAACTAGGATAAAGAAATCAAATACATCTAAGAGCATATGTTTTTTATTACTTAAAAATCTAAATACTTCCTCAGGAAGGCCTGTGTATACATTTAAAAACAAATTTAACAATCTTATGCAAAAATATAAATGAAAACATAACGTGAATCAATATAGTATAACAATACAATATTAGGCCTATACATTGAAACAAAATGATTTCTTGTATTTTTTAAGCGCTGCATACCAAAATATAAAAGACAACAATTCAATGTAAAATTATGACAAAAATCAATCTAACTATTAATTTAACACAATATAAATATATAAAAGGAATCATTGAATTAGGATCATGGATCACGATACGGATTGAGTTATTTTAAGTCGAATATTGATGTTTTATCTATATTGACTGCGTAAGGTCAAGCAGTAAACAATACAGTAAACAATACAGCAAACAATACTGTCAATATTTATCACGATCCAGAATAACATTAGGCCTATCCGTATTGAGCGTGTATTGTTAATCACATGTTATTTTCCTACCCTATGGATTTTGTACATGGTGATAATCAGAAATCATTCATATTTTACGATTTAAGACTCTGTTCAGGAGATGTAATGAGTATAACATGTTTGTATTGCATTTTCACTTCAAAATTAATGTACAGTTTTTCATAGTAGGCCTACAATATTTAACAAAATTTCATTTAATGAAGACACCTATGTCCCTGTCAACCCTCGTCAAACAGTCTCAAACGGCGAACGCAGGGGCGGACGTTAGGTCCGGGCACGATCTGCCATTAGAGGTTTGACCTAGGGTCCGCCCCGTCAAAACAGGTAACAAATTTCCAGGTCATTTCTGAAGCCCGGACCTTCCGTCCGGCTACCCAGACGAACTGTAGTTGGGAACAAATTGATATGTTAGGTCCAACTAAACCAATAAAATATTCCAAACAATTAATGTTCTGAGGCCGCGAAACATGTTGTTTCTTTTGTAATGAGGGTAGGATTAGTAAAACTGAAGATGGACGTTACAACATGCCTATAGTTTTATCCACTCTTCATAACAAGTAATTCTCTTTGGTCGAATCAGATATGGACTCGCAACCGTACATAAATAACTCAACTACTTCATCAATAATCTCATCAGCAGACCGACGCACATGATTGGATTCCTCCGTCCTTTCGGCATATGTATAACATTGCTGTTCCACCGTTTCTGCCCAAAATTACTATAATTGCCACAGATTTTCAAAAGGTGTCGATTCATCCTTGAAGATTTTTCCTAATAGGACCAGGATGTCTGGAAACGCCCAGTGCGGAGGAACAGGTGCGGCGATGGCGATGGCGGCTGTGAGAGGTCATGTGACCCGACCCGTGGTGATCCAGATATGTCAGCGACCTGGTCAAGGCTGCCCATCTGTGCGAGAGAGAGAGAGAGAGAGAGCGAGCTAGAGGGCCGTGAGGGGCGAGGGGGGAGGGAGAGAGAGAGATCCCCTAACGACCTCCGTCACTATCTGATCCACTTCACTAATTGTCGCAACCTTTGTAGAGGTCCGAGCGGACATTTTATCGACCAGGAATTTTATTTAAATCAATATTTAATTGACGTCCGCCGGATACCGGGAGTGACTCGGTTAATCCTATTTTTCAAAGCTAATGAGATTTAATAGTGGTCAATCCTAATTGAAGACCGCGGTAGCTGTGATAGGAGATTCCGCGGCGAGGCGATACAAGGACACGATCGCTCAGTCGATGGCTGTCACACGCGTGAGATTTATGTCACGAGGGAAGGAAACGAGTTTACCAACATTTCAAACATAAATACTTAATAATAAATCAAGATTGAAACTACTAATGAGTAGGCCTACTGTTTGTGAGTTCAATAGTTAAACGTGGAAAGGGAGTTTATAAGATTGGTTTGTGAAGGCTTAATCTAAGATTATGCCTAAATACTTTGTTAAAGAAGGTTGATGTATGATGATCTCTAAAAAGAACTTTCCATTTAAGTGACTGCTACTGGTTTACAAAGCTGCTCATATTGTTATTATTGAGGTAGCGGATAAGAATAAACAAATACTTAATTTAATGGGCCCCCTGTGCGAATATTAATTAGTACATGATATTCTAGCACGACCTAGTCAAGGAGAGTTTGAATTCCATGTACCTAAATATAGAGGTTTTGGCACAACTTCGACATCAACTTGTAAACTACTACTAGATACAATCATTGGCATTAGACGATTAATGATCCCGATTAAGTGTCGTAAACAGCCTTTAAGGTTACACATCACACTAAAGTAACTCATTAATACACCCAACTAGGAGACCGAATGGCCCTCGGTGAAATAATTGCTATTTAACTTTTGTTCTGGTGTACCAGTGAAGGTTAACATGCAATTTCCATTCGCACACAAATACATGTAGGGCAGGCGTATATCGTACACCGAGGGGTTCCATATCTCAGTGTCAGAGATAGATAGCAGCAACGCGTGGTCGTATTTATCCATTTGTTTGTCCCAACAGATGTAAAGTTGTCAGGCGTGACAACCTGTCTGTTGGACAATGGACAGATACCGTGTCCCGGCCAGCTAATGGTGTTCCCCTGTTATGTCCACCTGTCCAGCTGCTTTTCTGCATCACAAGGCAGATCTGCGACAGACGATTTTGAGGAGATTCGACACCTATAGAAGCAATGATGATTGTTGATGTCATGTAACCTGTCTGTTAGACAATGGACAGGCACCACGTCTCTAGGCCTACCAGCTAATGGTGTTCCCCTGTCCTGTCTAGCTATCCTGCATCGCGAGACTGATCTGCTATATACGATGTTGGGACAATCCGACACCAATACCAATAAGGAATTGAGGTCTCAATACAGAATGGGAGATATGTGTTTTACTTTTAACAAAAACCAGCTCACATTTGACTTCAGCGTTACGTACAGATCTAACTAAAAAGTCTCCACAAACACAAATACGTATGTTTCCACGGCACATAGAAAAAATGTCTAACTCGTTTTTTTCGGATGGCTCCGCGTCAATCCCGTCACCTAACTTCGCTAATGTGTAGACTATTTCGAGTACCTTAGACACCTTCTGAAGACGCCCATCAAAGCATGTGCGAAACGTTGATGAACTTTTGTCGCAAAACGTGCCTAATTCAATCAAGCGGTGTCATCACGAGTAAGTGTCGTGGTGTCAAAAATGAGTAAGTAAAAGTATCCACATATTACACCTAAAAAAATTGTCATCCTCATTCATATTTTCGTATGTCCACAAAATTGAATCCTTACTGTGACTACAATATACAGTACGTATAGGACGGTAACGTCAGGTTATCCTAATTATAATCAGTATTTTTAGAACTTATTATAATAATTGAAAAGTTTTTTATATGATTCAAGATTCATACTTGTTACTAATAATAAACTTTGTACTATTTGTTTAGATTAAAATCTGCTCGCACAATTAATTGTATAGATGTCAACTAGAGTTTAAGTGAGACGAATCACGAGAGACACACCACACTATACAGTGTCTTTTGTAATTCCCACGTTTTAGGTAATCTACACGTAAAAACACTTTGTTAAGGTCTCACCCTTTTTGGAAAAGTTGTCTAATTTCACATTCCAGAACTAAAAAATACCATTGAACAATAATTTTTATGGAAATTATTAAACTAATAAAATATGTATCAAAGTTTACCCTGGTATTAATGTCCATATTTTTTAGTTTGGTAATGCAAAAATTAGAGGAAATCAAAATCATATTTGAAAAAGTTTGAGCAATCTGGAAAATTCAAGGTTAGAATAAAACACACGTTATAATTTTATCCTAAGAAGAAAGTTTTTGCTAAAATCTTTTCATACACAGTAAAGATCTCATTCATGTCATATCAACACTGCTGGTGTTGAAGTTAATAACGATCTGATCTATTGAGAACGATCCAACTCAAGCTCAGTTCCAGTCTGCTGTTTGCTCTAGTTTTGAGCGAATCGGGCGCCAAATTGGCAGCGCGTGTGCGCTGATTGTGATTGAACCGGTGCCGGATAAACGGGGTTGGGTGAAGGGGGGGGGCAGTAAAGGTTTATACCCCAATATCAATAAGCTGGTTGGAGGCGAGTTATAACGCGGTGGGCTGCGAACCTGCAAGGTCTATAACTTAAATAGTAGTTGGAACTGTTACAATAATTTCACTAAATTAACACAACTGAGTGAGGAGGCCTAATGTATAATTTTTATAATAAATCCCAGTTCTACGATTTCGAATACGGATCTAACAATGTTTATTTGAAGCGTTATTTAGAAATTTTGTGCTAAATCTTTTATATCAGAATATATCTGGATTCTTGTGATTTTTCACATGGGAAAAGTCATTTTTAAATATTGCCAGGTTATAAGACAGCGGCCATGATGGCAACAAAAACAATAAATGAATAATCGTGATGTCATTAAAAGAATTTATAAGGAGGTGAAACGAGTTCATATTCTGTGGTTCGTGGTTCGAGTTCATATTCGACATTTCATTCGTGTAGGTCAACAGTACTTACTTTAAAAACCAGGCCATAACGAAGAAGCAAGAATTACTGTACTAAGATAAAGTTAATTTTCACCCGAATTTGTAGCTTCAAGAATTGCATCAGAAAGAAGTCGTTGTAAGAAAGAAACAGTAAGAGAGAAGCTGGTTTATCTTCAATATCCAAAACGACAAAAGATTTTAAATTACAGTTATAGACCTAATGAGGTAATTAGTAAACTGATGATGTGCAAAGACCGTCAGAAGACGTTTTCGATCACCCGAAGTCGCAAAGAAGCAACAACCGTGCAGTCCGACGCTGAGTCAAGGAGAGGAAAGTGCTGGTCTAATATCTCCAAGTTTTTGCGGTCGAACAATTTTCTCAAGTTATAAGAAAATCTACCGATCTCGCTTTTATCTTCACCATCTATAACTTTCACTCTCAATTTGTTGAAGTCCGGATTATTCACAAAAAAGGAGAAGGACTCGCCGAACATGGGGTTGTCGTTACCTTCGATCTTCTCCGTCTCCTTAGTTTCGTTTCCAACTGACATCTGCACAACGGGACTGGGTGTCTTGGAACCCCGCGGCAGTCGCAAGTTGTGAGCAGACTTGATGAGAACTAGTAAAACGTATGAAGATAGAAATGAAAGATCCGTAGGAGGAAATTTCGCTTGTTGAACATCATCCGATAGCTGTAGGAAGAAAGCGCGGATTTGAACAGAGCCTTTACTTCCCTCTAGCTGAACCCAAGAATCCATTTTTCCTTTCTTTTTTATGTCTGAAACATTTAAAGAGCACGTTCCAATCAAATCGTCCTTGTCCGGAAAGTCTTTATCCATAACTTTAATGTTTATTTTGTCGTTTTCGTTTTTGACAAATTCACACCAAAGATTCCACTCAGGATCACTCGAATCGTCAATCACGGTAGACCAAAACGTCTTCGACCCGTAACTCACCTCTGCATAAGGGTCTGATTTGTTTTCTTTCATCACAGAAAAATCCTTATTTTCCAGTTGTTTAGCTTTCACAATATTTACCCTAATCACTCCCTCTGGATCTTCTAAGACTTGTTCTTGTCTCTCGAAAAACTCCTTTTTAATTTTGTTCGGATACACCATAAAAGAAGATATTACATCGTTAACCCCTTTTCGAACTGCCTCCTCGACAAAACCAATACTTCCTGCCCCAGTCAACACGAAGTCTAACTCAGGATGGCCGAGGAAAGAGAATTCCACACCTCCGACAAAAGGGATAGTTTCCAGAAGCAGAAGACTGATTCTCACCGGACCGCGCAGCTGGAAGTTCTCCACTCCTCCCGGAACCCCCCAGTAGGAGACCTTGAAGTCACTGTCGCCCGAGTAGGTGATATAAGCATCAATCATTAAGTTACTGCTGCTCACTTTTTGGTCGTATACTTTAATTCCAGAGAGAGTCGGTGGTATTGAACCCAACAATGCTTTCTTGATTTTCAACCCCGAAACTGTTTTACTTACGATGGGTTCGACTTCGGATTTAATCAAGGCTTCTATAATATGACAGATGAAAGGCCAGAAGTGGTGCAGCAGTTTGTTCACCCAGCTGCATCGTTCGATGTCCGGATTGTGCACCCAGGGAGGGAGATCATTCAGATCCGCCAGGACCAAATAGTTATCATCATCCCGAAGAGTTTCTATTATTTCGTTAAACTTTTTATTTTCTCTTCTAGCCGACCATACATCTTTTATCACAAGTAAGGCGACGGGAGGAATCAACCACACAGGGTTAATTTTGTTACTACCTATATAAAAAGCCGATCCATATGCGAGTATATCTAGACCGTACGACTGTAGAAATGCAGGAACACTGTGCGCCTTCGAAATCGACTCGAATAATTCTTTTTCATAAATTTTATTAGAACTCTTACTTTGATTCGCAACCTTGGCGGTAGGAGCAGTTTCCTTTTGGGCCATCGTTCAACTTAATTTTCAACATAGTTCCTCGAAGTCTTCCATGCACACTCACAACCCATAACACATGTGTTTTCATTGGATGAATATAATTTTTAACGAATATAATTTTAAATACATATTGTATGCGATTATGTTAAAGAAAGTGAAATTTGAGTTCTTTTGGATCTTAACGTTGTACGAACACAAATTTTGCTATGTTAAAAAACCTACCATAACCTCTAATGTTGACGATAAAGCAATAACAAATATTAACGACCCACAGCCATATGTTTAAAACATCTTTTTGTTTATCATCTCTTGACGTTTTGATAGGGAACGGTCCAAACCAAGAAATCTAGAATGAAAACCGGCCCAAATCCCGATGTAACAAATCAATCACTTGAAGGTGAAAGAAAACTGTATGTTAATGTGTTTTTAGAACCAGCTGAAACTCAAAAACCTTTACTAAAATTCGTAATCGAAAATCACATAAAAAAGTGACTTCATTCGTAAAGATGAAAATCTGGCCTGCAGTCTGTGTGACCAAACCGTAGCGACATCAGCGTCCACCGCCCTCGGACCGGAATGCATCTGACAGTCGCTAATTAAGGGAGGGGAACGGACGACCCGGAGGTCCGCGATAAGGAAGTGGAACGCGTACGGCCAGAGCGGGGTCAGTAATTAGATTAATGGATGAGCAGCAGTGAATGCCGCAGATAAAGGACGAATTAGCAGAGCAGATTAGAGGGCCGTGGGGCACGACACGGCGATGGCCGATAGTAACTGGACGGGGGACAGGTCCTGTCAGCCGCCACTGTAGGGCGGCCAGTGTCGCGGCGCCACCGGGGCGCCGGTGGTCAGTCGGGGTCATCTCACAATTACACACAATCATGACGGGACACCGCTAAAGCTAGACGATAACAAACTCTGACTTGTGTAAAAGACAAACGCCAAAAATTATAAACGACAATAAAGTTAAACTGTCAAACCTGTTTTGAAACAGTTGAGTCGACGACTTAAAAAGTCATCCAAAGGTTGTCCCCTGACAAACACACAGAATAGCCTACAAACTCTACTGTTTTCTTTTTGTTCGAATCTGCCAAGTTGGCTGGCGTTAAACTTGGACAAAAAATAGTCGAGACTTGACGTCGGTCGACTTTTTGTCCTTAAAATTTGGAGCGATCACCTATTGACACTCATATTGAATCTTCGAGAGTATAGTTATCCAAGAAGTTATTTGCACTTTCAAGATGATAGTTCCGAAAAACAAATAACACGCTAGTGATCCAAGCGAATGGAATGGATACAATTGAAGTACATCGGTATTTTGGTTGGTTGTAGCGTTAACTTGGGCGAAAATTACCATCCCTAGTGAGTCCTCACTAGCGATCCAAGCTTGAGGTTTCACTTACTGGTTTTCTGGTGCTTTCCAGATTCAGGGAGATAAATAAAGACATCTTTTTCGTCTCGCATATAGGCTGTCCTAGTCAAGGACGTCCAGCCGTTGGTGGAGTACTGACAAACAACATTTTTGCTGAAGTACATAGAAACCGGAAAACGGAATCATATTATGTAGTTAAAACGTTTCTTAAAAATAAGTTACATCGACTAAGGCTGTAAAAGTAGACTCTATATATTGATTGATAGGGTTGTTGAACGACAAAAAATATAAAATCTTATCAAGTTGAGCAACGTTTTTTGCTAATAAATACAAACGTTGTTTGATTATACTTAATTTTAACGGATATGAAACCTAATTGTATAACATAAACCACCTTTTACATTTTATTACATACCATTGATATTAATGGTCAACCCAGGCTATAACAAAGTATGTTTTCTTAATGGTATGTTAATAAATAGTTTCTGTACCCAAGGAGTCGAGCAACAAACTGTAAATGAGCTTGTTAACCTTTGCTTGTTTTGGCTACCGACTTCTGAACCTGTTAGGTTTATTTGCTTAGATTGTTGTCATTATGGGCAGTTATACGTTTAATTGTTATTCATTTGGCAGGCCTGCGTAATTATACCTGCGTGAGGTTGGTTACACTGCGCAGAACAGAACAGCTGTGTGGCAATTGAGAGGCCAAGGTCAAGGACTCGCAACCTTCCCACCTCCATCATAAACGCGTGCTAATTATGTCATAATCTGGTGTTTTTAGATTAGATGATTGATTTTTGCTTATAAATAACTGATAAGGATCGTGATAAGTGTATTGCCCAATAACTTGATAGAGCATTAGGCAACATTCCATTGGCTCTGGGATATGTCCACTAGGTCAGCTCACGTGCAACTTTCCTATCCTATAAGAGAGCAATCAACAAATTAAATTGTATCACATTTCATCTCTCGTTCTTTTTTGTGGCTGTAAGTGATCAACGTTGAAAGTCTTCTTAATATGATAACAATTTAATTTGAACAACTATAAACTAGACCCATGGCCTTGTTCATAAATAGTCATCTTTAAGGCCCTAAAGGCAGATTTATGTTTTTTTATACCTAAAGATGGTGAGTGATTTTACTCAAAACAATTTCCTTGACTTAATGGTATTTGAAGGTATATCCCCAATGTAACTCTAGAAAAAAAGAATGTGCCTATATCATAATTCCAAACGTTATTTTAAATTCAGAAAGATATGAACAACAATATACGTCGATCGCAAGATATTTTATTTTAAATTTCAGTAATGTGCCTTCTAAGTTAATCATTAATTTATACACCAGTGTATGTAGTCATTAGTTTAGTTTTGTAAACTGACTTTCTAGAATTGTTGTGATTTCGATCAACAAAGATGTCTATTTCCAATAATTTTTTCAGAAGATGAAGATGGGAATACCAATAATGACACTATTGTCGTCTCAAAAATCTCGAAAAAGCGTACCACTGATCTATGTACTATAATTTACTGTACACTCTTACTGGACTACCAACCTAATAGGAAATGAGTTAACAAAAATTTGTGTAGTATTTATATCTGATTATAATGGCTCAATTGTAGGAGTTTCCGTATAGTTAGGGGAGTTAAATTTGAAGCGTCATTTCTCACTCAACTGTTAACCAACTAACTGTTTGGCAGAAAATTCGAGTTAGATGCAGGCATCGTTACCTTCTTTTCATCAAAGCTAAATTAAATTGCCCCAGAATGGCGACGCGATAAGCGCTCAAATTCGTTAAGGAAGTCCATTTTTCAGTTAGTCCCCTTAAAGATCGCTTGGCATTTTCTTGATTTTCTTCACAGATTTTAGCATCGCATTGGCAGTCTAGTCGTTACTAAACCGTAGCTCTCGTTCCAAAGTATTTCAACAACATTTTGACATGCCCCTTATCACCAGCCAATTTAATCGCCATTTCTAAATCCAAACACCGTTTACCAAACACCCAATTTACCCTCGGCCGCGCGGTGGCTGATCGTTATCAATTTATCACCGGCGCGATTGTTCCGAGGAAGTAATCAGGGCAGCTGCTCGGCGTGGCGGCGTGGCGGCGTGGCGTTGGACAGCGCGGCGCAGCGCCACACCTGCGGCGCGCCGCACCGGCCGGCCTTGGCAAGGACGCGGCCCGCTACGCCCTTGCCGCTCCTTGCGACACAAACAAGAAATCAGACTAGCTAATGGCGAAATTGTCCGCCGGTTACGCAAATGTTATTGTTATTTGAAGAGGCGATAGATCACGCGAGGCTGGATATGGAGTGATACCGTACCGCAAGGCCGGAGTGGGCCGTGTAGAGTACAGAGGTCGTGGTTGTACCGGGACGAGGGTGGACACGGGGACACGCTGTAGCTGTCATGGTGGGCCGGACACGGGAATGCAACGCTGGGCGGTACAGCTGTCGCCCCGGTAGTAGCTATGGGCCGTGTAGAGTACAGAGGCTGTGGTTGTACCGGGACGAGGGTGGACACGGGGACACGCTGTAGCTGTCATGGTGGGCCGGACACGGGAATGCAACGCTGGGCGGTACAGCTGTCGCCCCGGTAGTAGCTATGGGCCGTGTAGAGTACAGAGGTCGTGGTTGTACCGGGACGAGGGTGGACACGGGGACACGCTGTAGCTGTCATGGTGGGCCGGACACGGGAATGCAACGCTGGGCAGTACAGCTGTCGCCCCGGTAGTAGCTATGGGCCGTGTAGAGTACAGAGGCTGTGGTTGTACCGGGACGAGGGTGGACACGGGGACACGCTGTAGCTGTCATGGTGGGCCGGACACGGGAATGCAACGCTGGGCAGTACAGCTGTCGCCCCGGTAGTAGCTATGGGCCGTGTAGAGTACAGAGGTCGTGGTTGTACCGGGACGAGGGTGGACACGGGGACACGCTGTAGCTGTCATGGTGGGCCGGACACGGGAATGCAACGCTGGGCGGTACAGCTGTCGCCCCGGTAGTAGCTATGGGCCGTGTAGAGTACAGAGGTCGTGGTTGTACCGGGACGAGGGTGGACACGGGGACACGCTGTAGCTGTCATGGTGGGCCGGACACGGGAATGCAACGCGGGGCGGTACAGCTGTCGCCCCGGTAGTAGCTATGGGCCGTGTAGAGTACAGAGGCTGTGGTTGTACCGGGACGAGGGTGGACACGGGGACACGCTGTAGCTGTCATGGTGGGCCGGACACGGGAATGCAACGCTGGGCGGTACAGCTGTCGCCCCGGTAGTAGCTATGGGCCGTGTAGAGTACAGAGGCTGTGGTTGTACCGGGACGAGGGTGGACACGGGGACACGCTGTAGCTGTCATGGTGGGCCGGACACGGGAATGCAACGCTGGGCGGTACAGCTGTCGCCCCGGTAGTAGCTACGTGGGCCGTGTAGAGTACAGAGGCTGTGGTTGTACCGGGACGAGGGTGGACAAGGGGACACGCTGTAGCTGTCATGGTGGGCCGGACACGGGAATGCAACGCGGGGCGGTACAGCTGTCGCCCCGGTAGTAGCTATGGGCCGTGTAGAGTACAGAGGCTGTGGTTGTACCGGGACGAGGGTGGACACGGGGACACGCTGTAGCTGTCATGGTGGGCCGGACACGGGAATGCAACGCGGGGCGGTACAGCTGTCGCCCCGGTAGTAGCTATGGGCCGTGTAGAGTACAGAGGCTGTGGTTGTACCGGGACGAGGGTGGACACGGGGACACGCTGTAGCTGTCATGGTGGGCCGGACACGGGAATGCAACGCGGGGCGGTACAGCTGTCGCCCCGGTAGTAGCTATGGGCCGTGTAGAGTACAGAGGCTGTGGTTGTACCGGGACGAGGGTGGACACGGGGACACGCTGTAGCTGTCATGGTGGGCCGGACACGGGAATGCAACGCTGGGCAGTACAGCTGTCGCCCCGGTAGTAGCTATGGGCCGTGTAGAGTACAGAGGCTGTGGTTGTACCGGGACGAGGGTGGACACGGGGACACGCTGTAGCTGTCATGGTGGGCCGGACACGGGAATGCAACGCTGGGCGGTACAGCTGTCGCCCCGGTAGTAGCTATGGGCCGTGTAGAGTACAGAGGTCGTGGTTGTACCGGGACGAGGGTGGACACGGGGACACGCTGTAGCTGTCATGGTGGGCCGGACACGGGAATGCAACGCGGGGCGGTACAGCTGTCGCCCCGGTAGTAGCTATGGGCCGTGTAGAGTACAGAGGTCGTGGTTGTACCGGGACGAGGGTGGACACGGGGACACGCTGTAGCTGTCATGGTGGGCCGGACACGGGAATGCAACGCTGGGCAGTACAGCTGTCGCCCCGGTAGTAGCTATGGGCCGTGTAGAGTACAGAGGTCGTGGTTGTACCGGGACGAGGGTGGACACGGGGACACGCTGTAGCTGTCATGGTGGGCCGGACACGGGAATGCAACGCGGGGCGGTACAGCTGTCGCCCCGGTAGTAGCTATGGGCCGTGTAGAGTACAGAGGTCGTGGTTGTACCGGGACGAGGGTGGACACGGGGACACGCTGTAGCTGTCATGGTGGGCCGGACACGGGAATGCAACGCGGGGCGGTACAGCTGTCGCCCCGGTAGTAGCTATGGGCCGTGTAGAGTACAGAGGTCATGGTTGTACCGGGACGAGGGTGGACACGGGGACACGCTGTAGCTGTCATGGTGGGCCGGACACGGGAATGCAACGCGGGGCGGTACAGCTGTCGCCCCGGTAGTAGCTATGGGCCGTGTAGAGTACAGAGGTCGTGGTTGTACCGGGACGAGGGTGGACACGGGGACACGCTGTAGCTGTCATGGTGGGCCGGACACGGGAATGCAACGCGGGGCGGTACAGCTGTCGCCCCGGTAGTAGCTATGGGCCGTGTAGAGTACAGAGGTCGTGGTTGTACCGGGACGAGGGTGGACACGGGGACACGCTGTAGCTTTCATGGTGGGCCGGACACGGGAATGCAACGCGGGGCGGTACAGCTGTCGCCCCGGTAGTAGCTATGGGCCGTGTAGAGTACAGAGGTCGTGGTTGTACCGGGACGAGGGTGGACACGGGGACACGCTGTAGCTGTCATGGTGGGCCGGACACGGGAATGCAACGCGGGGCGGTACAGCTGTCGCCCCGGTAGTAGCTATGGGCCGTGTAGAGTACAGAGGCTGTGGTTGTACCGGGACGAGGGTGGACACGGGGACACGCTGTAGCTGTCATGGTGGGCCGGACACGGGAATGCAACGCGGGGCGGTACAGCTGTCGCCCCGGTAGTAGCTATGGGCCGTGTAGAGTACAGAGGCTGTGGTTGTACCGGGACGAGGGTGGACACGGGGACACGCTGTAGCTGTCATGGTGGGCCGGACACGGGAATGCAACGCGGGGCGGTACAGCTGTCGCCCCGGTAGTAGCTACGTGGGCCGTGTAGAGTACAGAGGCTGTGGTTGTACCGGGACGAGGGTGGACACGGGGACACGCTGTAGTTGTCATGGTGGGCCGGACACGGGAATGCAACGCGGGGCGGTACAGCTGTCGCCCCGGTAGTAGCTACGTGGGCCGTGTAGAGTACAGAGGCTGTGGTTGTACCGGGACGAGGGTGGACACGGGGACACGCTGTAGCTGTCATGGTGGGCCGGACACGGGAATGCAACGCGGGGCGGTACAGCTGTCGCCCCGGTAGTAGCTATGGGCCGTGTAGAGTACAGAGGCTGTGGTTGTACCACGACGAGGGTGGACACGGGGACACGCTGTAGCTGTCATGGTGGGCCGGACACGGGAATGCAACGCGGGGCGGTACAGCTGTCGCCCCGGTAGTAGCTACGTGGGCCGTGTAGAGTACAGAGGCTGTGGTTGTACCGGGACGAGGGTGGACACGGGGACACGCTGTAGCTGTCATGGTGGGCCGGACACGGGAATGCAACGCGGGGCGGTACAGCTGTCGCCCCGGTAGTAGCTACGTGGGCCGTGTAGAGTACAGAGGCTGTGGTTGTACCACGACGAGGGTGGACACGGGGACACGCTGTAGCTGTCATGGTGGGCCGGACACGGGAATGCAACGCGGGGCGGTACAGCTGTCGCCCCGGTAGTAGCTACGTGGGCCGTGTAGAGTACAGAGGCTGTGGTTGTACCGGGACGAGGGTGGACACGGGGACACGCTGTAGCTGTCATGGTGGGCCGGACACGGGAATGCAACGCGGGGCGGTACAGCTGTCGCCCCGGTAGTAGCTATGGGCCGTGTAGAGTACAGAGGCTGTGGTTGTACCGGGACGAGGGTGGACACGGGGACACGCTGTAGCTGTCATGGTGGGCCGGACACGGGAATGCAACGCGGGGCGGTACAGCTGTCGCCCCGGTAGTAGCTATGGGCCGTGTAGAGTACAGAGGTTGTGGTTGTACCGGGACGAGGGTGGACACGGGGACACGCTGTAGCTGTCATGGTGGGCCGGACACGGGAATGCAACGCGGGGCGGTACAGCTGTCGCCCCGGTAGTAGCTATGGGCCGTGTAGAGTACAGAGGCTGTGGTTGTACCGGGACGAGGGTGGACACGGGGACACGCTGTAGCTGTCATGGTGGGCCGGACACGGGAATGCAACGCGGGGCGGTACAGCTGTCGCCCCGGTAGTAGCTATGGGCCGTGTAGAGTACAGAGGCTGTGGTTGTACCACGACGAGGGTGGACACGGGGACACGCTGTAGCTGTCATGGTGGGCCGGACACGGGAATGCAACGCGGGGCGGTACAGCTGTCGCCCCGGTAGTAGCTATGGGCCGTGTAGAGTACAGAGGCTGTGGTTGTACCGGGACGAGGGTGGACACGGGGACACGCTGTAGCTGTCATGGTGGGCCGGACACGGGAATGCAACGCGGGGCGGTACAGCTGTCGCCCCGGTAGTAGCTATGGGCCGTGTAGAGTACAGAGGCTGTGGTTGTACCGGGACGAGGGTGGACACGGGGACACGCTGTAGCTGTCATGGTGGGCCGGACACGGGAATGCAACGCGGGGCGGTACAGCTGTCGCCCCGGTAGTAGCTATGGGCCGTGTAGAGTACAGAGGCTGTGGTTGTACCACGACGAGGGTGGACACGGGGACACGCTGTAGCTGTCATGGTGGGCCGGACACGGGAATGCAACGCGGGGCGGTACAGCTGTCGCCCCGGTAGTAGCTATGGGCCGAGTAGAGTACAGAGGCTGTGGTTGTACCGGGACGAGGGTGGACACGGGGACACGCTGTAGCTGTCATGGTGGGCCGGACACGGGAATGCAACGCGGGGCGGTACAGCTGTCGCCCCGGTAGTAGCTATGGGCCGTGTAGAGTACAGAGGCTGTGGTTGTACCGGGACGAGGGACACGGGGACACGCTGTAGCTGTCATGGTGGGCCGGACACGGGAATGCAACGCGGGGCGGTACAGCTGTCGCCCCGGTAGTAGCTATGGGCCGTGTAGAGTACAGAGGCTGTGGTTGTACAGCGACGAGGGTGGACACGGGGACACGCTGTAGCTGTCATGGTGGGCCGGACACGGGAATGCAACGCGGGGCGGTACAGCTGTCGCCCCGGTAGTAGCTATGGGCCGTGTAGAGTACAGAGGCTGTGGTTGTACCGGGACGAGGGTGGACACGGGGACACGCTGTAGCTGTCATGGTGGGCCGGACACGGGAATGCAACGCGGGGCGGTACAGCTGTCGCCCCGGTAGTAGCTATGGGCCGTGTAGAGTACAGAGGTCGTGGTTGTACCGGGACGAGGGTGGACACGGGGACACGCTGTAGCTGTCATGGTGGGCCGGACACGGGAATGCAACGCTGGGCGGTACAGCTGTCGCCCCGGTAGTAGCTATGGGCCGTGTAGAGTACAGAGGCTGTGGTTGTACCACGACGAGGGTGGACACGGGGACACGCTGTAGCTGTTATGGTGGGCCGGACACGGGAATGCAACGCGGGGCGGTACAGCTGTCGCCCCGGTAGTAGCTATGGGCCGTGTAGAGTACAGAGGCTGTGGTTGTACCGGGACGAGGGTGGACACGGGGACACGCTGTAGCTGTCATGGTGGGCCGGACACGGGAATGCAACGCGGGGCGGTACAGCTGTCGCCCCGGTAGTAGCTATGGGCCGTGTAGAGTACAGAGGCTGTGGTTGTACCGGGACGAGGGTGGACACGGGGACACGCTGTAGCTGTCATGGTGGGCCGGACACGGGAATGCAACGCTGGGCGGTACAGCTGTTGCCCCGGTAGTAGCTATGGGCCGTGTAGAGTACAGAGGCTGTGGTTGTACCGGGACGAGGGTGGACACGGGGACACGCTGTAGCTGTCATGGTGGGCCGGACACGGGAATGCAACGCTGGGCGGTACAGCTGTCGCCCCGGTAGTAGCTATGGGCCGTGTAGAGTACAGAGGCTGTGGTTGTACCGGGACGAGGGTGGACACGGGGACACGCTGTAGCTGTCATGGTGGGCCGGACACGGGAATGCAACGCTGGACGGTACAGCTGTCGCCCCGGTAGTAGCTATGGGCCGTGTAGAGTACAGAGGCTGTGGTTGTACCGGGACGAGGGTGGACACGGGGACACGCTGTAGCTGTCATGGTGGGCCGGACACGGGAATGCAACGCTGGGCGGTACAGCTGTCGCCCCGGTAGTAGCTATGGGCCGTGTAGAGTACAGAGGCTGTGGTTGTACCGGAACGAGGGTGGACACGGGGACACGCTGTAGCTGTCATGGTGGGCCGGACACGGGAATGCAACGCGGGGCGGTACAGCTGTCGCCCCGGTAGTAGCTATGGGCCGTGTAGAGTACAGAGGCTGTGGTTGTACCATGACGAGGGTGGACACGGGGACACGCTGTAGCTGTCATGGTGGGCCGGACACGGGAATGCAACGCTGGGCGGTACAGCTGTCGCCCCGGTAGTAGCTATGGGCCGTGTAGAGTACAGAGGCTGTGGTTGTACCACGACGAGGGTGGACACGGGGACATGCTGTAGCTGTCATGGTGGGCCGGACACGGGAATGCAACGCGGGGCGGTACAGCTGTCGCCCCGGTAGTAGCTATGGGCCGTGTAGAGTACAGAGGCTGTGGTTGTACCGGGACGAGGGTGGACACGGGGACATGCTGTAGCTGTCATGGTGGGCCGGACACGGGAATGCAACGCGGGGCGGTACAGCTGTCGCCCCGGTAGTAGCTATGGGCCGTGTAGAGTACAGAGGCTGTGGTTGTACCACGACGAGGGTGGACACGGGGACATGCTGTAGCTGTCATGGTGGGCCGGACACGGGAATGCAACGCGGGGCGGTACAGCTGTCGCCCCGGTAGTAGCTATGGGCCGTGTAGAGTACAGAGGTCGTGGTTGTACCGGGACGAGGGTGGACACGGGGACACGCTGTAGCTGTCATGGTGGGCCGGACACGGGAATGCAACGCGAGGCGGTACAGCTGTCGCCCCGGTAGTAGCTATGGGCCGTGTAGAGTACAGAGGCTGTGGTTGTACCGGGACGAGGGTGGACACGGGGACACGCTGTAGCTGTCATGGTGGGCCGGACACGGGAATGCAACGCGGGGCGGTACAGCTGTCGCCCCGGTAGTAGCTATGGGCCGTGTAGAGTACAGAGGCTGTGGTTGTACCGGGACGAGGGTGGACACGGGGACACGCTGTAGCTGTCATGGTGGGCCGGACACGGGAATGCAACGCGGGGCGGTACAGCTGTCGCCCCGGTAGTAGCTATGGGCCGTGTAGAGTACAGAGGCTGTGGTTGTACCGGGACGAGGGTGGACACGGGGACACGCTGTAGCTGTCATGGTGGGCCGGACACGGGAATGCAACGCGGGGCGGTACAGCTGTCGCCCCGGTAGTAGCTATGGGCCGTGTAGAGTACAGAGGCTGTGGTTGTACCGGGACGAGGGTGGACACGGGGACACGCTGTAGCTGTCATGGTGGGCCGGACACGGGAATGCAACGCGGGGCGGTACAGCTGTCGCCCCGATAGTAGCTATGGGCCGTGTAGAGTACAGAGGTTGTGGTTGTACCGGGACGAGGGTGGACACGGGGACACGCTGTAGCTGTCATGGTGGGCCGGACACGGAAATGCAACGCGGGGCGGTACAGCTGTCGCCCCGGTAGTAGCTATGGGCCGTGTAGAGTACAGAGGCTGTGGTTGTACCACGACGAGGGTGGACACGGGGACACGCTGTAGCTGTCATGGTGGGCCGGACACGGGAATGCAACGCGGGGCGGTACAGCTGTCGCCCCGGTAGTAGCTATGGGCCGTGTAGAGTACAGAGGCTGTGGTTGTACCGGGACGAGGGTGGACACGGGGACACGCTGTAGCTGTCATGGTGGGCCGGACACGGGAATGCAACGCTGGGTGGTACAGCTGTCGCCCCGGTAGTAGCTATGGGCCGTGTAGAGTACAGAGGCTGTGGTTGTACCACGACGAGGGTGGACACGGGGACACGCTGTAGCTGTCATGGTGGGCCGGACACGGGAATGCAACGCTGGGCGGTACAGCTGTCGCCCCGGTAGTAGCTATGGGCCGTGTAGAGTACAGAGGCTGTGGTTGTACCACGACGAGGGTGGACACGGGGACACGCTGTAGCTGTCATGGTGGGCCGGACACGGGAATGCAACGCGGGGCGGTACAGCTGTCGCCCCGGTAGTAGCTATGGGCCGTGTAGAGTACAGAGGCTGTGGTTGTACCGGGACGAGGGTGGACACGGGGACACGCTGTAGCTGTCTTTTTGGGCCGGACACGGGAATGCAACGCGGGGCGGTACAGCTGTCGCCCCGGTAGTAGCTATGGGCCGTGTAGAGTACAGAGGCTGTGGTTGTACCACGACGAGGGTGGACACGGGGACACGCTGTAGCTGTCATGGTGGGCCGGACACGGGAATGCAACGCTGGGCGGTACAGCTGTCGCCCCGGTAGTAGCTATGGGCCGTGTAGAGTACAGAGGCTGTGGTTGTACCACGACGAGGGTGGACACGGGGACACGCTGTAGCTGTCATGGTGGGCCGGACACGGGAATGCAACGCTGGGCGGTACAGCTGTCGCCCCGGTAGTAGCTATGGGCCGTGTAGAGTACAGAGGCTGTGGTTGTACCACGACGAGGGTGGACACGGGGACATGCTGTAGCTGTCATGGTGGGCCGGACACGGGAATGCAACGCTGGGCGGTACAGCTGTCGCCCCGGTAGTAGCTATGGGCCGTGTAGAGTACAGAGGCTGTGGTTGTACCACGACGAGGGTGGACACGGGGACACGCTGTAGCTGTCATGGTGGGCCGGACACGGGAATGCAACGCTGGGCGGTACAGCTGTCGCCCCGGTAGTAGCTATGGGCCGTGTAGAGTACAGAGGTCGTGGTTGTACCACGACGAGGGTGGACACGGGGACATGCTGTAGCTGTCATGGTGGGCCGGACACGGGAATGCAATGCGGGGCGGTACAGCTGTCGCCCCGGTAGTAGCTATGGGCCGTGTAGAGTACAGAGGCTGTGGTTGTACCACGACGAGGGTGGACACGGGGACACGCTGTAGCTGTCATGGTGGGCCGGACACGGGAATGCAACGCGGGGCGGTACAGCTGTCGCCCCGGTAGTAGCTATGGGCCGTGTAGAGTACAGAGGCTGTGGTTGTACCACGACGAGGGTGGACACGGGGACACGCTGTAGCTGTCATGGTGGGCCGGACACGGGAATGCAACGCGGGGCGGTACAGCTGTCGCCCCGGTAGTAGCTATGGGCCGTGTAGAGTACAGAGGCTGTGGTTGTACCACGACGAGGGTGGACACGGGGACACGCTGTAGCTGTCATGGTGGGCCGGACACGGGAATGCAACGCGGGGCGGTACAGCTGTCGCCCCGGTAGTAGCTATGGGCCGTGTAGAGTACAGAGGCTGTGGTTGTACCACGACGAGGGTGGACACGGGGACACGCTGTAGCTGTCATGGTGGGCCGGACACGGGAATGCAACGCGGGGCGGTACAGCTGTCGCCCCGGTAGTAGCTATGGGCCGTGTAGAGTACAGAGGTCGTGGTTGTACCACGACGAGGGTGGACACGGGGACATGCTGTAGCTGTCATGGTGGGCCGGACACGGGAATGCAACGCGGGGCGGTACAGCTGTCGCCCCGGTAGTAGCTATGGGCCGTGTAGAGTACAGAGGCTGTGGTTGTACCGGGACGAGGATGGACACGGGGACACGCTGTAGCTGTCATGGTGGGCCGGACACGGGAATGCAACGCGGGGCGGTACAGCTGTCGCCCCGGTAGTAGCTATGGGCCGTGTAGAGTACAGAGGCTGTGGTTGTACCACGACGAGGGTGGACACGGGGACACGCTGTAGCTGTCATGGTGGGCCGGACACGGGAATGCAACGCGGGGCGGTACAGCTGTCGCCCCGGTAGTAGCTATGGGCCGTGTAGAGTACAGAGGTCGTGGTTGTACCACGACGAGGGTGGACACGGGGACACGCTGTAGCTGTCATGGTGGGCCGGACACGGGAATGCAACGCGGGGCGGTACAGCTGTCGCCCCGGTAGTAGCTATGGGCCGTGTAGAGTACAGAGGTCGTGGTTGTACCACGACGAGGGTGGACACGGGGACACGCTGTAGCTGTCATGGTGGGCCGGACACGGGAATGCAACGCGGGGGGGTACAGCTGTCGCCCCGGTAGTAGCTATGGGCCGTGTAGAGTACAGAGGCTGTGGTTGTACCGGGACGAGGGTGGACACGGGGACACGCTGTAGCTGTCATGGTGGGCCGGACACGGGAATGCAACGCGGGGCGGTACAGCTGTTGCCCCGGTAGTAGCTATGGGCCGTGTAGAGTACAGAGGTCGTGGTTGTACCACGACGAGGGTGGACACGGGGACATGCTGTAGCTGTCATGGTGGGCCGGACACGGGAATGCAACGCGGGGCGGTACAGCTGTCGCCCCGGTAGTAGCTATGGGCCGTGTAAAGTACAGAGGCTGTGGTTGTACCGGGACGAGGGTGGACACGGGGACATGCTGTAGCTGTCATGGTGGGCCGGACACGGGAATGCAACGCTGGGCGGTACAGCTGTTGCCCCGGTAGTAGCTATGGGCCGTGTAGAGTACAGAGGCTGTGGTTGTACCACGACGAGGGTGGACACGGGGACACGCTGTAGCTGTCATGGTGGGCCGGACACGGGAATGCAACGCGGGGCGGTACAGCTGTCGCCCCGGTAGTAGCTATGGGCCGTGTAGAGTACAGAGGCTGTGGTTGTACCACGACGAGGGTGGACACGGGGACACGCTGTAGCTGTCATGGTGGGCCGGACACGGGAATGCAACGCGGGGCGGTACAGCTGTCGCCCCGGTAGTAGCTATGGGCCGTGTAGAGTACAGAGGCTGTGGTTGTACCGGGACGAGGGTGGACACGGGGACACGCTGTAGCTGTCATGGTGGGCCGGACACGGGAATGCAACGCGGGGCGGTACAGCTGTCGCCCCGGTAGTAGCTATGGGCCGTGTAGAGTACAGAGGCTGTGGTTGTACCACGACGAGGGTGGACACGGGGACACGCTGTAGCTGTCATGGTGGGCCGGACACGGGAATGCAACGCGGGGTGGTACAGCTGTCGCCCCGGTAGTAGCTATGGGCCGTGTAGAGTACAGAGGCTGTGGTTGTACCACGACGAGGGTGAACACGGGGACACGCTGTAGCTGTCATGGTGGGCCGGACACGGGAATGCAACGCGGGGCGGTACAGCTGTTGCCCCGGTAGTAGCTATGGGCCGTGTAGAGTACAGAGGCTGTGGTTGTACCACGACGAGGGTGGACACGGGGACACGCTGTAGCTGTCATGGTGGGCCGGACACGGGAATGCAACGCGGGGCGGTACAGCTGTTGCCCCGGTAGTAGCTATGGGCCGTGTAGAGTACAGAGGTCGTGGTTGTACCACGACGAGGGTGGACACGGGGACACGCTGTAGCTGTCATGGTGGGCCGGACACGGGAATGCAACGCGGGGCGGTACAGCTGTTGCCCCGGTAGTAGCTATGGGCCGTGTAAAGTACAGAGGCTGTGGTTGTACCGGGACGAGGGTGGACACGGGGACATGCTGTAGCTGTCATGGTGGGCCGGACACGGGAATGCAACGCGGGGCGGTACAGCTGTCGCCCCGGTAGTAGCTATGGGCCGTTTAGAGTACAGAGGCTGTGGTTGTACCGGGACGAGGGTGGACACGGGGACACGCTGTAGCTGTCATGGTGGGCCGGACACGGGAATGCAACGCGGGGCGGTACAGCTGTCGCCCCGGTAGTAGCTATGGGCCGTGTAGAGTACAGAGGCTGTGGTTGTACCACGACGAGGGTGGACACGGGGACACGCTGTAGCTGTTTTGGTGGGCCGGACACGGGAATGCAACGCGGGGCGGTACAGCTGTTGCCCCGGTAGTAGCTATGGGCCGTGTAGAGTACAGAGGCTGTGGTTGTACCGGGACGAGGGTGGACACGGGGACATGCTGTAGCTGTCATGGTGGGCCGGACACGGGAATGCAACGCGGGGCAGTACAGCTGTCGCCCCGGTAGTAGCTATGGGCCGTGTAGAGTATAGAGGCTGTGGTTGTACCGGGACGAGGGTGGACACGGGGACATGCTGTAGCTGTCATGGTGGGCCGGACACGGGAATGCAACGCGGGGCGGTACAGCTGTCGCCCCGGTAGTAGCTATGGGCCGTGTAGAGTACAGAGGTCGTGGTTGTACCACGACGAGGGTGGACACGGGGACATGCTGTAGCTGTCATGGTGGGCCGGACACGGGAATGCAACGCGGGGCGGTACAGCTGTCGCCCCGGTAGTAGCTATTTGGGCCGTGTAGAGTACAGAGGCTGTGGTTGTACCGGGACGAGGGTGGACACGGGGACACGCTGTAGCTGTCATGGTGGGCCGGACACGGGAATGCAACGCTGGGCGGTACAGCTGTCGCCCCGGTAGTAGCTATGGGCCGTGTAGAGTACAGAGGCTGTGGTTGTACCGGGACGAGGGTGGACACGGGGACACGCTGTAGCTGTCATGGTGGGCCGGACACGGGAATGCAACGCTGGGCGGTACAGCTGTCGCCCCGGTAGTAGCTATGGGCCGTGTAGAGTACAGAGGTCAGGGTTGTACCACGACGAGGGTGGACACGGGGACACGCTGTAGCTGTCATGGTGGGCCGGACACGGGAATGCAACGCTGGGCGGTACAGCTGTCGCCCCGGTAGTAGCTATGGGCCGTGTAGAGTACAGAGGCTGTGGTTGTACCACGACGAGGGTGGACACGGGGACACGATGTAGCTGTTATGGTGGGCCGGACACGGGAATGCAACGCGGGGCGGTACAGCTGTCGCCCCGGTAGTAGCTATGGGCCGTGTAGAGTACAGAGGCTGTGGTTGTACCGGGACGAGGGTGGACACGGGGACACGCTGTAGCTGTCATGGTGGGCCGGACACGGGAATGCAACGCGGGGCGGTACAGCTGTCGCCCCGGTAGTAGCTATGGGCCGTGTAGAGTACAGAGGCTGTGGTTGTACCGGGACGAGGGTGGACACGGGGACACGCTGTAGCTGTCATGGTGGGCCGGACACGGGAATGCAACGCGGGGCGGTACAGCTGTCGCCCCGGTAGTAGCTATGGGCCGTGTAGAGTACAGAGGCTGTGGTTGTACCGGGACGAGGGTGGACACGGGGACACGCTGTAGCTGTCATGGTGGGCCGGACACGGGAATGCAACGCGGGGCGGTACAGCTGTCGCCCCGGTAGTAGCTATGGGCCGTGTAGAGTACAGAGGCTGTGGTTGTACCGGGACGAGGGTGGACACGGGGACACGCTGTAGCTGTCATGGTGGGCCGGACACGGGAATGCAACGCGGGGCGGTACAGCTGTCGCCCCGGTAGTAGCTATGGGCCGTTTAGAGTACAGAGGCTGTGGTTGTACCGGGACGAGGGTGGACACGGGGACACGCTGTAGCTGTCATGGTGGGCCGGACACGGGAATGCAACGCGGGGCGGTACAGCTGTCGCCCCGGTAGTAGCTATGGGCCGTGTAGAGTACAGAGGCTGTGGTTGTACCACGACGAGGGTGGACACGGGGACACGCTGTAGCTGTTTTGGTGGGCCGGACACGGGAATGCAACGCGGGGCGGTACAGCTGTTGCCCCGGTAGTAGCTATGGGCCGTGTAGAGTACAGAGGCTGTGGTTGTACCGGGACGAGGGTGGACACGGGGACATGCTGTAGCTGTCATGGTGGGCCGGACACGGGAATGCAACGCGGGGCAGTACAGCTGTCGCCCCGGTAGTAGCTATGGGCCGTGTAGAGTATAGAGGCTGTGGTTGTACCGGGACGAGGGTGGACACGGGGACATGCTGTAGCTGTCATGGTGGGCCGGACACGGGAATGCAACGCGGGGCGGTACAGCTGTCGCCCCGGTAGTAGCTATGGGCCGTGTAGAGTACAGAGGCTGTGGTTGTACCGGGACGAGGGTGGACACGGGGACATGCTGTAGCTGTCATGGTGGGCCGGACACGGGAATGCAACGCGGGGCGGTACAGCTGTCGCCCCGGTAGTAGCTATGGGCCGTGTAGAGTACAGAGGTCGTGGTTGTACCACGACGAGGGTGGACACGGGGACATGCTGTAGCTGTCATGGTGGGCCGGACACGGGAATGCAACGCGGGGCGGTACAGCTGTCGCCCCGGTAGTAGCTATTTGGGCCGTGTAGAGTACAGAGGCTGTGGTTGTACCGGGACGAGGGTGGACACGGGGACACGCTGTAGCTGTCATGGTGGGCCGGACACGGGAATGCAACGCTGGGCGGTACAGCTGTCGCCCCGGTAGTAGCTATGGGCCGTGTAGAGTACAGAGGCTGTGGTTGTACCGGGACGAGGGTGGACACGGGGACACGCTGTAGCTGTCATGGTGGGCCGGACACGGGAATGCAACGCTGGGCGGTACAGCTGTCGCCCCGGTAGTAGCTATGGGCCGTGTAGAGTACAGAGGTCAGGGTTGTACCACGACGAGGGTGGACACGGGGACACGCTGTAGCTGTCATGGTGGGCCGGACACGGGAATGCAACGCTGGGCGGTACAGCTGTCGCCCCGGTAGTAGCTATGGGCCGTGTAGAGTACAGAGGCTGTGGTTGTACCACGACGAGGGTGGACACGGGGACACGATGTAGCTGTTATGGTGGGCCGGACACGGGAATGCAACGCGGGGCGGTACAGCTGTCGCCCCGGTAGTAGCTATGGGCCGTGTAGAGTACAGAGGCTGTGGTTGTACCGGGACGAGGGTGGACACGGGGACACGCTGTAGCTGTCATGGTGGGCCGGACACGGGAATGCAACGCGGGGCGGTACAGCTGTCGCCCCGGTAGTAGCTATGGGCCGTGTAGAGTACAGAGGCTGTGGTTGTACCGGGACGAGGGTGGACACGGGGACACGCTGTAGCTGTCATGGTGGGCCGGACACGGGAATGCAACGCGGGGCGGTACAGCTGTCGCCCCGGTAGTAGCTATGGGCCGTGTAGAGTACAGAGGCTGTGGTTGTACCGGGACGAGGGTGGACACGGGGACATGCTGTAGCTGTCATGGTGGGCCGGACACGGGAATGCAACGCTGGGCGGTACAGCTGTCGCCCCGGTAGTAGCTATGGGCCGTGTAGAGTACAGAGGTCGTGGTTGTACCACGACGAGGGTGGACACGGGGACACGCTGTAGCTGTCATGGTGGGCCGGACACGGGAATGCAACGCGGGGCGGTACAGCTGTCGCCCCGGTAGTAGCTATGGGCCGTGTAGAGTACAGAGGCTGTGGTTGTACCGGGACGAGGGTGGACACGGGGACATGCTGTAGCTGTCATGGTGGGCCGGACACGGGAATGCAACGCGGGGCGGTACAGCTGTCGCCCCGGTAGTAGCTATGGGCCGTGTAGAGTACAGAGGCTGTGGTTGTACCGGGACGAGGGTGGACACGGGGACACGCTGTAGCTGTCATGGTGGGCCGGACACGGGAATGCAACGCTGGGCGGTACAGCTGTCGCCCCGGTAGTAGCTATGGGCCGTGTAGAGTACAGAGGTCGTGGTTGTACCGGGACGAGGGTGGACACGGGGACATGCTGTAGCTGTCATGGTGGGCCGGACACGGGAATGCAACACAGGGCGGTACAGCTGTTGCCCCGGTAGTAGCTATGGGCCGTGTAGAGTACAGAGGCTGTGGTTGTACCGGGACGAGGGTGGACACGGGGACATGCTGTAGCTGTCATGGTGGGCCGGACACGGGAATGCAACGCGGGGCGGTACAGCTGTCGCCCCGGTAGTAGCTATGGGCCGTGTAGAGTACAGAGGCTGTGGTTGTACCGGGACGAGGGTGGACACGGGGACATGCTGTAGCTGTCATGGTGGGCCGGACACGGGAATGCAACGCGGGGCGGTACAGCTGTTGCCCCGGTAGTAGCTATGGGCCGTGTAGAGTACAGAGGCTGTGGTTGTACCGGGACGAGGGTGGACACGGGGACATGCTGTAGCTGTCATGGTGGGCCGGACACGGGAATGCAACGCGGGGCGGTACAGCTGTTGCCCCGGTAGTAGCTATGGGCCGTGTAGAGTACAGAGGCTGTGGTTGTACCGGGACGAGGGTGGACACGGGGACATGCTGTAGCTGTCATGGTGGGCCGGACACGGGAATGCAACGCGGGGCGGTACAGCTGTCGCCCCGGTAGTAGCTATGGGCCGTGTAGAGTACAGAGGCTGTGGTTGTACCGGGACGAGGGTGGACACGGGGACATGCTGTAGCTGTCATGGTGGGCCGGACACGGGAATGCAACGCGGGGCGGTACAGCTGTTGCCTCGGTAGTAGCTATGGGCCGTGTAGAGTACAGAGGTCGTGGTTGTACCGGGACGAGGGTGGACACGGGGACATGCTGTAGCTGTCATGGTGGGCCGGACACGGGAATGCAACGCGGGGCGGTACAGCTGTTGCCCCGGTAGTAGCTATGGGCCGTGTAGAGTACAGAGGCTGTGGTTGTACCGGGTTGAGGGTGGACACGGGGACACGCTGTAGCTGTCATGGTGGGCCGGACACGGGAATGCAACGCGGGGCGGTACAGCTGTCGCCCCGGTAGTAGCTATGGGCCGTGTAAAGTACAGAGGCTGTGGTTGTACAGCGACGAGGGTGGACACGGGGACACGCTGTAGCTGTCATGGTGGGCCGGACACGGGAATGCAACGCGGGGCGGTACAGCTGTCGCCCCGGTAGTAGCTATGGGCCGTGTAGAGTACAGAGGTCGTGGTTGTACCGGGACGAGGGTGGACACGGGGACACGCTGTAGCTGTCATGGTGGGCCGGACACGGGAATGCAACGCGGGGCGGTACAGCTGTTGCCCCGGTAGTAGCTATGGGCCGTGTAGAGTACAGAGGCTGTGGTTGTACCGGGACGAGGGTGGACACGGGGACACGCTGTAGCTGTCATGGTGGGCCGGACACGGGAATGCAACGCGGGGCGGTACAGCTGTCGCCCCGGTAGTAGCTATGGGCCGTGTAAAGTACAGAGGTCGTGGTTGTACCACGACGAGGGTGGACACGGGGACACGCTGTAGCTGTCATGGTGGGCCGGACACGGGAATGCAACGCTGGGCGGTACAGCTGTCGCCCCGGTAGTAGCTATGGGCCGTGTAGAGTACAGAGGCTGTGGTTGTACCACGACGAGGGTGGACACGGGGACACGCTGTAGCTGTCATGGTGGGCCGGACACGGGAATGCAACGCGGGGCGGTACAGCTGTCGCCCCGGTAGTAGCTATGGGCCGTGTAGAGTACAGAGGTCGTGGTTGTACCGGGACGAGGGTGGACACGGGGACACGCTGTAGCTGTCATGGTGGGCCGGACACGGGAATGCAACGCGGGGCGGTACAGCTGTCGCCCCGGTAGTAGCTATGGGCCGTGTAGAGTACAGAGGTCGTGGTTGTACCGGGACGAGGGTGGACACGGGGACACGCTGTAGCTGTCATGGTGGGCCGGACACGGGAATGCAACGCGGGGCGGTACAGCTGTCGCCCCGGTAGTAGCTATGGGCCGTGTAAAGTACAGAGGTCGTGGTTGTACCACGACGAGGGTGGACACGGGGACACGCTGTAGCTGTCATGGTGGGCCGGACACGGGAATGCAATGCGGGGCGGTACAGCTGTCGCCCCGGTAGTAGCTATGGGCCGTGTAGAGTACAGAGGCTGTGGTTGTACCACGACGAGGGTGGACACGGGGACACGCTGTAGCTGTCATGGTGGGCCGGACACGGGAATGCAACGCTGGGCGGTACAGCTGTCGCCCCGGTAGTAGCTATGGGCCGTGTAGAGTACAGAGGCTGTGGTTGTACCACGACGAGGGTGGACACGGGGACACGCTGTAGCTGTCATGGTGGGCCGGACACGGGAATGCAACGCGGGGCGGTACAGCTGTCGCCCCGGTAGTAGCTATGGGCCGTGTAGAGTACAGAGGCTGTGGTTGTACCGGGACGAGGGTGGACACGGGGACATGCTGTAGCTGTCATGGTGGGCCGGACACGGGAATGCAACGCTGGGCGGTACAGCTGTTGCCCCGGTAGTAGCTATGGGCCGTGTAGAGTACAGAGGCTGTGGTTGTACCGGGACGAGGGTGGACACGGGGACACGCTGTAGCTGTCATGGTGGGCCGGACACGGGAATGCAACGCGGGGCGGTACAGCTGTCGCCCCGGTAGTAGCTATGGGCCGTGTAGAGTACAGAGGCTGTGGTTGTACCGGGACGAGGGTGGACACGGGGACACGCTGTAGCTGTCATGGTGGGCCGGACACGGGAATGCAACGCGGGGCGGTACAGCTGTTGCCCCGGTAGTAGCTATGGGCCGTGTAGAGTACAGAGGCTGTGGTTGTACCGGGACGAGGGTGGACACGGGGACACGCTGTAGCTGTCATGGTGGGCCGGACACGGGAATGCAACGCGGGGCGGTACAGCTGTTGCCCCGGTAGTAGCTATGGGCCGTGTAGAGTACAGAGGCTGTGGTTGTACCGGGACGAGGGTGGACACGGGGACATGCTGTAGCTGTCATGGTGGGCCGGACACGGGAATGCAACGCGGGGCGGTACAGCTGTTGCCCCGGTAGTAGCTATGGGCCGTGTAGAGTACAGAGGCTGTGGTTGTACCGGGACGAGGGTGGACACGGGGACACGCTGTAGCTGTCATGGTGGGCCGGACACGGGAATGCAACGCGGGGCGGTACAGCTGTCGCCCCGGTAGTAGCTATGGGCCGTGTAGAGTACAGAGGCTGTGGTTGTACCACGACGAGGGTGGACACGGGGACACGCTGTAGCTGTCATGGTGGGCCGGACACGGGAATGCAACGCGGGGCGGTACAGCTGTCGCCCCGGTAGTAGCTATGGGCCGTGTAGAGTACAGAGGCTGTGGTTGTACCGGGACGAGGGTGGACACGGGGACACGCTGTAGCTGTCATGGTGGGCCGGACACGGGAATGCAACGCTGGGCGGTACAGCTGTCGCCCCGGTAGTAGCTATGGGCCGTGTAGAGTACAGAGGCTGTGGTTGTACCGGGACGAGGGTGGACACGGGGACACGCTGTAGCTGTCATGGTGGGCCGGACACGGGAATGCAACGCTGGGCGGTACAGCTGTCGCCCCGGTAGTAGCTATGGGCCGTGTAGAGTACAGAGATTGTGGTTGTACCACGACGAGGGTGGACACGGGGACACGCTGTAGCTGTCATGGTGGGCCGGACACGGGAATGCAACGCGGGGCGGTACAGCTGTTGCCCCGGTAGTAGCTATGGGCCGTGTAGAGTACAGAGGCTGTGGTTGTACCACGACGAGGGTGGACACGGGGACACGCTGTAGCTGTCATGGTGGGCCGGACACGGGAATGCAACGCGGGGCGGTACAGCTGTCGCCCCGGTAGTAGCTATGTGGGCCGTGTAGAGTACAGAGGCTGTGGTTGTACCGGGACGAGGGTGGACACGGGGACACGCTGTAGCTGTCATGGTGGGCCGGACACGGGAATGCAACGCTGGGCGGTACAGCTGTCGCCCCGGTAGTAGCTATGGGCCGTGTAGAGTACAGAGGCTGTGGTTGTACCGGGACGAGGGTGGACACGGGGACACGCTGTAGCTGTCATGGTGGGCCGGACACGGGAATGCAACGCTGGGCGGTACATCTGTCGCCCCGGTAGTAGCTATGGGCCGTGTAGAGTACAGAGGCTGTGGTTGTACCGGGACGAGGGTGGACACGGGGACACGCTGTAGCTGTCATGGTGGGCCGGACACGGGAATGCAACGCTGGGCGGTACAGCTGTTGCCCCGGTAGTAGCTATGGGCCGTGTAGAGTACAGAGGCTGTGGTTGTACCACGACGAGGGTGGACACGGGGACACGCTGTAGCTGTCATGGTGGGCCGGACACGGGAATGCAACGCGGGGCGGTACAGCTGTCGCCCCGGTAGTAGCTACGTGGGCCGTGTAGAGTACAGAGGCTGTGGTTGTACCGGGACGAGGGTGGACACGGGGACACGCTGTAGCTGTCATGGTGGGCCGGACACGGGAATGCAACGCTGGGCGGTACAGCTGTCGCCCCGGTAGTAGCTACGTGGGCCGTGTAGAGTACAGAGGCTGTGGTTGTACCGGGACGAGGGTGGACACGGGGACACGCTGTAGCTGTCATGGTGGGCCGGACACGGGAATGCAACGCTGGGCGGTACAGCTGTTGCCCCGGTAGTAGCTATGGGCCGTGTAGAGTACAGAGGCTGTGGTTGTACCGGGACGAGGGTGGACACGGGGACACGCTGTAGCTGTCATGGTGGGCCGGACACGGGAATGCAACGCGGGGCGGTACAGCTGTCGCCCCGGTAGTAGCTATGGGCCGTGTAGAGTACAGAGGCTGTGGTTGTACCACGACGAGGGTGGACACGGGGACACGCTGTAGCTGTCATGGTGGGCCGGACACGGGAATGCAACGCGGGGCGGTACAGCTGTCGCCCCGGTAGTAGCTATGGGCCGTGTAGAGTACAGAGGCTGTGGTTGTACCGGGACGAGGGTTGACACGGGGACACGCTGTAGCTGTCATGGTGGGCCGGACACGGGAATGCAACGCGGGGCGGTACAGCTGTCGCCCCGGTAGTAGCTACGTGGGCCGTGTAGAGTACAGAGGCTGTGGTTGTACCGGGACGAGGGTGGACACGGGGACACGCTGTAGCTGTCATGGTGGGCCGGACACGGGAATGCAACGCTGGGCGGTACAGCTGTCGCCCCGGTAGTAGCTATGGGCCGTGTAGAGTACAGAGGCTGTGGTTGTACCGGGACGAGGGTGGACACGGGGACACGCTGTAGCTGTCATGGTGGGCCGGACACGGGAATGCAACGCTGGGCGGTACATCTGTCGCCCCGGTAGTAGCTATGGGCCGTGTAGAGTACAGAGGCTGTGGTTGTACCGGGACGAGGGTGGACACGGGGACACGCTGTAGCTGTCATGGTGGGCCGGACACGGGAATGCAACGCTGGGCGGTACAGCTGTTGCCCCGGTAGTAGCTATGGGCCGTGTAGAGTACAGAGGCTGTGGTTGTACCACGACGAGGGTGGACACGGGGACACGCTGTAGCTGTCATGGTGGGCCGGACACGGGAATGCAACGCGGGGCGGTACAGCTGTCGCCCCGGTAGTAGCTACGTGGGCCGTGTAGAGTACAGAGGCTGTGGTTGTACCGGGACGAGGGTGGACACGGGGACACGCTGTAGCTGTCATGGTGGGCCGGACACGGGAATGCAACGCTGGGCGGTACAGCTGTCGCCCCGGTAGTAGCTACGTGGGCCGTGTAGAGTACAGAGGCTGTGGTTGTACCGGGACGAGGGTGGACACGGGGACACGCTGTAGCTGTCATGGTGGGCCGGACACGGGAATGCAACGCTGGGCGGTACAGCTGTCGCCCCGGTAGTAGCTATGGGCCGTGTAGAGTACAGAGGCTGTGGTTGTACCGGGACGAGGGTGGACACGGGGACACGCTGTAGCTGTCATGGTGGGCCGGACACGGGAATGCAACGCGGGGCGGTACAGCTGTCGCCCCGGTAGTAGCTATGGGCCGTGTAGAGTACAGAGGCTGTGGTTGTACCGGGACGAGGGTGGTCACGGGGACACGCTGTAGCTGTCATGGTGGGCCGGACACGGGAATGCAACGCGGGGCGGTACAGCTGTCGCCCCGGTAGTAGCTATGGGCCGTGTAGAGTACAGAGGCTGTGGTTGTACCGGGACGAGGGTGGACACTGTGACACGCTGTAGCTGTCATGGTGGGCCGGACACGGGAATGCAACGCGGGGCGGTACAGCTGTCGCCCCGGTAGTAGCTATGGGCCGTGTAGAGTACAGAGGCTGTGGTTGTACCGGGACGAGGGTGGACACGGGGACACGCTGTAGCTGTCATGGTGGGCCGGACACGGGAATGCAACGCGGGGCGGTACAGCTGTCGCCCCGGTAGTAGCTACGTGGGCCGTGTAGAGTACAGAGGCTGTGGTTGTACCGGGACGAGGGTGGACACGGGGACACGCTGTAGCTGTCATGGTGGGCCGGACACGGGAATGCAACGTGGGGCGGTACAGCTGTTGCCCCGGTAGTAGCTATGGGCCGTGTAGAGTACAGAGGCTGTGGTTGTACCGGGACGAGGGTGGACACGGGGACACGCTGTAGCTGTCATGGTGGGCCGGACACGGGAATGCAACGCTGGGCGGTACAGCTGTCGCCCCGGTAGTAGCTATGGGCCGTGTAGAGTACAGAGGCTGTGGTTGTACCACGACGAGGGTGGACACGGGGACACGCTGTAGCTGTCATGGTGGGCCGGACACGGGAATGCAACGCGGGGCGGTACAGCTGTCGCCCCGGTAGTAGCTACGTGGGCCGTGTAGAGTACAGAGGCTGTGGTTGTACCGGGACGAGGGTGGACACGGGGACACGCTGTAGCTGTCATGGTGGGCCGGACACGGGAATGCAACGCTGGGCGGTACAGCTGTCGCCCCGGTAGTAGCTATGGGCCGTGTAGAGTACAGAGGCTGTGGTTGTACCACGACGAGGGTGGACACGGGGACACGCTGTAGCTGTCATGGTGGGCCGGACACGGGAATGCAACGCGGGGCGGTACAGCTGTTGCCCCGGTAGTAGCTATGGGCCGTGTAGAGTACAGAGGCTGTGGTTGTACCGGGACGAGGGTGGACACGGGGACACGCTGTAGCTGTCATGGTGGGCCGGACACGGGAATGCAACGCGGGGCGGTACAGCTGTCGCCCCGGTAGTAGCTATGGGCCGTGTAGAGTACAGAGGCTGTGGTTGTACCACGACGAGGGTGGACACGGGGACACGCTGTAGCTGTCATGGTGGGCCGGACACGGGAATGCAACGCGGGGCGGTACAGCTGTCGCCCCGGTAGTAGCTATGGGCCGTGTAGAGTACAGAGGCTGTGGTTGTACCGGGACGAGGGTGGACACGGGGACACGCTGTAGCTGTCATGGTGGGCCGGACACGGGAATGCAACGCGGGGCGGTACAGCTGTCGCCCCGGTAGTAGCTACGTGGGCCGTGTAGAGTACAGAGGCTGTGGTTGTACCGGGACGAGGGTGGACACGGGGACACGCTGTAGCTGTCATGGTGGGCCGGACACGGGAATGCAACGCTGGGCGGTACAGCTGTCGCCCCGGTAGTAGCTATGGGCCGTGTAGAGTACAGAGGCTGTGGTTGTACCGGGACGAGGGTGGACACGGGGACACGCTGTAGCTGTCATGGTGGGCCGGACACGGGAATGCAACGCTGGGCGGTACAGCTGTCGCCCCGGTAGTAGCTATGGGCCGTGTAGAGTACAGAGGCTGTGGTTGTACCACGACGAGGGTGGACACGGGGACACGCTGTAGCTGTCATGGTGGGCCGGACACGGGAATGCAACGCGGGGCGGTACAGCTGTCGCCCCGGTAGTAGCTACGTGGGCCGTGTAGAGTACAGAGGCTGTGGTTGTACCGGGACGAGGGTGGACACGGGGACACGCTGTAGCTGTCATGGTGGGCCGGACACGGGAATGCAACGCTGGGCGGTACAGCTGTCGCCCCGGTAGTAGCTACGTGGGCCGTGTAGAGTACAGAGGCTGTGGTTGTACCGGGACGAGGGTGGACACGGGGACACGCTGTAGCTGTCATGGTGGGCCGGACACGGGAATGCAACGCTGGGCGGTACAGCTGTCGCCCCGGTAGTAGCTATGGGCCGTGTAGAGTACAGAGGCTGTGGTTGTACCGGGACGAGGGTGGACACGGGGACACGCTGTAGCTGTCATGGTGGGCCGGACACGGGAATGCAACGCGGGGCGGTACAGCTGTCGCCCCGGTAGTAGCTATGGGCCGTGTAGAGTACAGAGGCTGTGGTTGTACCGGGACGAGGGTGGACACGGGGACATGCTGTAGCTGTCATGGTGGGCCGGACACGGGAATGCAACGCTGGGCGGTACAGCTGTTGCCCCGGTAGTAGCTATGGGCCGTGTAGAGTACAGAGGCTGTGGTTGTACCGGGACGAGGGTGGACACGGGGACACGCTGTAGCTGTCATGGTGGGCCGGACACGGGAATGCAACGCGGGGCGGTACAGCTGTCGCCCCGGTAGTAGCTATGGGCCGTGTAGAGTACAGAGGCTGTGGTTGTACCACGACGAGGGTGGACACGGGGACACGCTGTAGCTGTCATGGTGGGCCGGACACGGGAATGCAACGCGGGGCGGTACAGCTGTCGCCCCGGTAGTAGCTATGGGCCGTGTAGAGTACAGAGGCTGTGGTTGTACCGGGACGAGGGTTGACACGGGGACACGCTGTAGCTGTCATGGTGGGCCGGACACGGGAATGCAACGCGGGGCGGTACAGATGTCGCCCCGGTAGTAGCTACGTGGGCCGTGTAGAGTACAGAGGCTGTGGTTGTACCGGGACGAGGGTGGACACGGGGACACGCTGTAGCTGTCATGGTGGGCCGGACACGGGAATGCAACGCTGGGCGGTACAGCTGTCGCCCCGGTAGTAGCTATGGGCCGTGTAGAGTACAGAGGCTGTGGTTGTACCGGGACGAGGGTGGACACGGGGACACGCTGTAGCTGTCATGGTGGGCCGGACACGGGAATGCAACGCTGGGCGGTACATCTGTCGCCCCGGTAGTAGCTATGGGCCGTGTAGAGTACAGAGGCTGTGGTTGTACCGGGACGAGGGTGGACACGGGGACACGCTGTAGCTGTCATGGTGGGCCGGACACGGGAATGCAACGCTGGGCGGTACAGCTGTTGCCCCGGTAGTAGCTATGGGCCGTGTAGAGTACAGAGGCTGTGGTTGTACCACGACGAGGGTGGACACGGGGCACGCTGTAGCTGTCATGGTGGGCCGGACACGGGAATGCAACGCGGGGCGGTACAGCTGTCGCCCCGGTAGTAGCTACGTGGGCCGTGTAGAGTACAGAGGCTGTGGTTGTACCGGGACGAGGGTGGACACGGGGACACGCTGTAGCTGTCATGGTGGGCCGGACACGGGAATGCAACGCTGGGCGGTACAGCTGTCGCCCCGGTAGTAGCTACGTGGGCCGTGTAGAGTACAGAGGCTGTGGTTGTACCGGGACGAGGGTGGACACGGGGACACGCTGTAGCTGTCATGGTGGGCCGGACACGGGAATGCAACGCTGGGCGGTACAGCTGTCGCCCCGGTAGTAGCTATGGGCCGTGTAGAGTACAGAGGCTGTGGTTGTACCGGGACGAGGGTGGACACGGGGACACGCTGTAGCTGTCATGGTGGGCCGGACACGGGAATGCAACGCGGGGCGGTACAGCTGTCGCCCCGGTAGTAGCTATGGGCCGTGTAGAGTACAGAGGCTGTGGTTGTACCGGGACGAGGGTGGACACGGGGACACGCTGTAGCTGTCATGGTGGGCCGGACACGGGAATGCAACGCGGGGCGGTACAGCTGTCGCCCCGGTAGTAGCTATGGGCCGTGTAGAGTACAGAGGCTGTGGTTGTACCGGGACGAGGGTGGACACTGTGACACGCTGTAGCTGTCATGGTGGGCCGGACACGGGAATGCAACGCGGGGCGGTACAGCTGTCGCCCCGGTAGTAGCTATGGGCCGTGTAGAGTACAGAGGCTGTGGTTGTACCGGGACGAGGGTGGACACGGGGACACGCTGTAGCTGTCATGGTGGGCCGGACACGGGAATGCAACGCGGGGCGGTACAGCTGTCGCCCCGGTAGTAGCTACGTGGGCCGTGTAGAGTACAGAGGCTGTGGTTGTACCGGGACGAGGGTGGACACGGGGACACGCTGTAGCTGTCATGGTGGGCCGGACACGGGAATGCAACGTGGGGCGGTACAGCTGTTGCCCCGGTAGTAGCTATGGGCCGTGTAGAGTACAGAGGCTGTGGTTGTACCGGGACGAGGGTGGACACGGGGACACGCTGTAGCTGTCATGGTGGGCCGGACACGGGAATGCAACGCTGGGCGGTACAGCTGTCGCCCCGGTAGTAGCTATGGGCCGTGTAGAGTACAGAGGCTGTGGTTGTACCACGACGAGGGTGGACACGGGGACACGCTGTAGCTGTCATGGTGGGCCGGACACGGGAATGCAACGCGGGGCGGTACAGCTGTCGCCCCGGTAGTAGCTACGTGGGCCGTGTAGAGTACAGAGGCTGTGGTTGTACCGGGACGAGGGTGGACACGGGGACACGCTGTAGCTGTCATGGTGGGCCGGACACGGGAATGCAACGCTGGGCGGTACAGCTGTCGCCCCGGTAGTAGCTATGGGCCGTGTAGAGTACAGAGGCTGTGGTTGTACCACGACGAGGGTGGACACGGGGACACGCTGTAGCTGTCATGGTGGGCCGGACACGGGAATGCAACGCTGGGCGGTACAGCTGTTGCCCCGGTAGTAGCTATGGGCCGTGTAGAGTACAGAGGCTGTGGTTGTACCGGGACGAGGGTGGACACGGGGACACGCTGTAGCTGTCATGGTGGGCCGGACACGGGAATGCAACGCTGGGCGGTACAGCTGTTGCCCCGGTAGTAGCTACGTGGGCCGTGTAGAGTACAGAGGCTGTGGTTGTACCGGGACGAGGGTGGACACGGGGACACGCTGTAGCTGTCATGGTGGGCCGGACACGGGAATGCAACGCTGGGCGGTACAGCTGTTGCCCCGGTAGTAGCTATGGGCCGTGTAGAGTACAGAGGCTGTGGTTGTACCGGGACGAGGGTGGACACGGGGACACGCTGTAGCTGTCATGGTGGGCCGGACACGGGAATGCAACGCGGGGCGGTACAGCTGTAGCCCCGGTAGTAGCTATGGGCCGTGTAGAGTACAGAGGATGTGGTTGTACCGGGACGAGGGTGGACACGGGGACACGCTGTAGCTGTCATGGTGGGCCGGACACGGGAATGCAACGCTGGGCGGTACAGCTGTCGCCCCGGTAGTAGCTATGGGCCGTGTAGAGTACAGAGGCTGTGGTTGTACCGGGACGAGGGTGGACACGGGGACATGCTGTAGCTGTCATGGTGGGCCGGACACGGGAATGCAACGCGGGGCGGTACAGCTGTCGCCCCGGTAGTAGCTATGGGCCGTGTAGAGTACAGAGGCTGTGGTTGTACCGGGACGAGGGTGGACACGGGGACACGCTGTAGCTGTCATGGTGGGCCGGACACGGGAATGCAACGCTGAACGGTACAGCTGTTGCCTCGGTAGTAGCTATGGGCCGTGTAGAGTACAGAGGCTGTGGTTGTACCGGGACGAGGGTGGACACGGGGACACGCTGTAGCTGTCATGGTGGGCCGGACACGGGAATGCAACGCGGGGCGGTACAGCTGTCGCCCCGGTAGTAGCTATGGGCCGTGTAGAGTACAGAGGTCGTGGTTGTACCGGGACGAGGGTGGACACGGGGACACGCTGTAGCTGTCATGGTGGGCCGGACACGGGAATGCAACGCGGGGCGGTACAGCTGTCGCCCCGGTAGTAGCTATGGGCCGTGTAGAGTACAGAGGTCGTGGTTGTACCGGGACGAGGGTGGACACGGGGACACGCTGTAGCTGTCATGGTGGGCCGGACACGGGAATGCAACGCTGGGCAGTACAGCTGTCGCCCCGGTAGTAGCTATGGGCCGTGTAGAGTACAGAGGCTGTGGTTGTACCGGGACGAGGGTGGACACGGGGACACGCTGTAGCTGTCATGGTGGGCCGGACACGGGAATGCAACGCTGGGCGGTACAGCTGTCGCCCCGGTAGTAGCTATGGGCCGTGTAGAGTACAGAGGCTGTGGTTGTACCGGGACGAGGGTGGACACGGGGACATGCTGTAGCTGTCATGGTGGGCCGGACACGGGAATGCAACGCGGGGCGGTACAGCTGTCGCCCCGGTAGTAGCTATGGGCCGTGTAGAGTACAGAGGCTGTGGTTGTACCGGGACGAGGGTGGACACGGGGACAGGCTGTAGCTGTCATGGTGGGCCGGACACGGGAATGCAACGCGGGGCGGTACAGCTGTCGCCCCGGTAGTAGCTATGGGCCGTGTAGAGTACAGAGGCTGTGGTTGTACCGGGACGAGGGTGGACACGGGGACACGCTGTAGCTGTCATGGTGGGCCGGACACGGGAATGCAACGCGGGGCGGTCCAGCTGTCGCCCCGGTAGTAGCTATGGGCCGTGTAGAGTACAGAGGTCGTGGTTGTACCACGACGAGGGTGGACACGGGGACACGCTGTAGCTGTCATGGTGGGCCGGACACGGGAATGCAACGCTGGGCGGCACAGCTGTCGCCCCGGTAGTAGCTATGGGCCGTGTAGAGTACAGAGGCTGTGGTTGTACCGGGACGAGGGTGGACACGGGGACACGCTGTAGATGTCATGGTGGGCCGGACACGGGAATGCAACGCTGGGCGGTACAGCTGTCGCCCCGGTAGTAGCTATGGGCCGTGTAGAGTACAGAGGCTGTGGTTGTACCGGGACGAGGGTGGACACGGGGACACGCTGTAGCTGTCATGGTGGGCCGGACACGGGAATGCAACGCGGGGCGGTACAGCTGTCGCCCCGGTAGTAGCTATGGGCCGTGTAGAGTACAGAGGCTGTGGTTGTACCGGGACGAGGGTGGACACGGGGACACGCTGTAGCTGTCATGGTGGGCCGGACACGGGAATGCAACGCTGGGCGGTACAGCTGTCGCCCCGGTAGTAGCTATGGGCCGTGTAGAGTACAGAGGCTGTGGTTGTACCGGGACGAGGGTGGACACGGGGACACGCTGTAGCTGTCATGGTGGGCCGGACACGGGAATGCAACGCTGGGCGGTACAGCTGTCGCCCCGGTAGTAGCTATGGGCCGTGTAGAGTACAGAGGCTGTGGTTGTACCGGGACGAGGGTGGACACGGGGACACGCTGTAGCTGTCATGGTGGGCCGGACACGGGAATGCAACGCGGGGCGGTACAGCTGTCGCCCCGGTAGTAGCTATGGGCCGTGTAGAGTACAGAGGCTGTGGTTGTACCGGGACGAGGGTGGACACGGGGACACGCTGTAGCTGTCATGGTGGGCCGGACACGGGAATGCAACGCGGGGTGGTCCAGCTGTCGCCCCGGTAGTAGCTATGGGCCGTGTAGAGTACAGAGGTCGTGGTTGTACCACGACGAGGGTGGACACGGGGACACGCTGTAGCTGTCATGGTGGGCCGGACACGGGAATGCAACGCTGGGCGGTACAGCTGTCGCCCCGGTAGTAGCTATGGGCCGTGTAGAGTACAGAGGCTGTGGTTGTACCGGGACGAGGGTGGACACGGGGACACGCTGTAGCTGTCATGGTGGGCCGGACACGGGAATGCAACGCGGGGCGGTACAGCTGTCGCCCCGGTAGTAGCTACGTGGGCCGTGTAGAGTACAGAGGCTGTGGTTGTACCGGGACGAGGGTGGACACGGGGACACGCTGTAGCTGTCATGGTGGGCCGGACACGGGAATGCAACGCTGGGCGGTACAGCTGTCGCCCCGGTAGTAGCTATGGGCCGTGTAGAGTACAGAGGCTGTGGTTGTACCGGGACGAGGGTGGACACGGGGACACGCTGTAGCTGTCATGGTGGGCCGGACACGGGAATGCAACGCTGGGCGGTACAGCTGTCGCCCCGGTAGTAGCTATGGGCCGTGTAGAGTACAGAGGCTGTGGTTGTACCACGACGAGGGTGGACACGGGGACACGCTGTAGCTGTCATGGTGGGCCGGACACGGGAATGCAACGCGGGGCGGTACAGCTGTCGCCCCGGTAGTAGCTACGTGGGCCGTGTAGAGTACAGAGGCTGTGGTTGTACCGGGACGAGGGTGGACACGGGGACACGCTGTAGCTGTCATGGTGGGCCGGACACGGGAATGCAACGCTGGGCGGTACAGCTGTCGCCCCGGTAGTAGCTACGTGGGCCGTGTAGAGTACAGAGGCTGTGGTTGTACCGGGACGAGGGTGGACACGGGGACACGCTGTAGCTGTCATGGTGGGCCGGACACGGGAATGCAACGCGGGGCGGTACAGCTGTCGCCCCGGTAGTAGCTATGGGCCGTGTAGAGTACAGAGGCTGTGGTTGTACCACGACGATGGTGGACACGGGGACACGCTGTAGCTGTCATGGTGGGCCGGACACGGGAATGCAACGCTGGGCGGTACAGCTGTCGCCCCGGTAGTAGCTATGGGCCGTGTAGAGTACAGAGGCTGTGGTTGTACCGGGACGAGGGTTGACACGGGGACACGCTGTAGCTGTCATGGTGGGCCGGACACGGGAATGCAACGCGGGGCGGTACAGCTGTCGCCCCGGTAGTAGCTACGTGGGCCGTGTAGAGTACAGAGGCTGTGGTTGTACCGGGACGAGGGTGGACACGGGGACACGCTGTAGCTGTCATGGTGGGCCGGACACGGGAATGCAACGCTGGGCGGTACAGCTGTCGCCCCGGTAGTAGCTATGGGCCGTGTAGAGTACAGAGGCTGTGGTTGTACCGGGACGAGGGTGGACACGGGGACACGCTGTAGCTGTCATGGTGGGCCGGACACGGGAATGCAACGCTGGGCGGTACATCTGTCGCCCCGGTAGTAGCTATGGGCCGTGTAGAGTACAGAGGCTGTGGTTGTACCGGGACGAGGGTGGACACGGGGACACGCTGTAGCTGTCATGGTGGGCCGGACACGGGAATGCAACGCTGGGCGGTACAGCTGTTGCCCCGGTAGTAGCTATGGGCCGTGTAGAGTACAGAGGCTGTGGTTGTACCACGACGAGGGTGGACACGGGGACACGCTGTAGCTGTCATGGTGGGCCGGACACGGGAATGCAACGCGGGGCGGTACAGCTGTCGCCCCGGTAGTAGCTACGTGGGCCGTGTAGAGTACAGAGGCTGTGGTTGTACCGGGACGAGGGTGGACACGGGGACACGCTGTAGCTGTCATGGTGGGCCGGACACGGGAATGCAACGCTGGGCGGTACAGCTGTCGCCCCGGTAGTAGCTACGTGGGCCGTGTAGAGTACAGAGGCTGTGGTTGTACCGGGACGAGGGTGGACACGGGGACACGCTGTAGCTGTCATGGTGGGCCGGACACGGGAATGCAACGCTGGGCGGTACAGCTGTCGCCCCGGTAGTAGCTATGGGCCGTGTAGAGTACAGAGGCTGTGGTTGTACCGGGACGAGGGTGGACACGGGGACACGCTGTAGCTGTCATGGTGGGCCGGACACGGGAATGCAACGCTGGGCGGTACATCTGTCGCCCCGGTAGTAGCTATGGGCCGTGTAGAGTACAGAGGCTGTGGTTGTACCGGGACGAGGGTGGACACGGGGACACGCTGTAGCTGTCATGGTGGGCCGGACACGGGAATGCAACGCTGGGCGGTACATCTGTCGCCCCGGTAGTAGCTATGGGCCGTGTAGAGTACAGAGGCTGTGGTTGTACCGGGACGAGGGTGGACACGGGGACACGCTGTAGCTGTCATGGTGGGCCGGACACGGGAATGCAACGCTGGGCGGTACAGCTGTCGCCCCGGTAGTAGCTATGGGCCGTGTAGAGTACAGAGGCTGTGGTTGTACCACGACGAGGGTGGACACGGGGACACGCTGTAGCTGTCATGGTGGGCCGGACACGGGAATGCAACGCGGGGCGGTACAGCTGTCGCCCCGGTAGTAGCTACGTGGGCCGTGTAGAGTACAGAGGCTGTGGTTGTACCGGGACGAGGGTGGACACGGGGACACGCTGTAGCTGTCATGGTGGGCCGGACACGGGAATGCAACGCTGGGCGGTACAGCTGTCGCCCCGGTAGTAGCTACGTGGGCCGTGTAGAGTACAGAGGCTGTGGTTGTACCGGGACGAGGGTGGACACGGGGACACGCTGTAGCTGTCATGGTGGGCCGGACACGGGAATGCAACGCTGGGCGGTACAGCTGTCGCCCCGGTAGTAGCTATGGGCCGTGTAGAGTACAGAGGCTGTGGTTGTACCGGGACGAGGGTGGACACGGGGACACGCTGTAGCTGTCATGGTGGGCCGGACACGGGAATGCAACGCGGGGCGGTACAGCTGTCGCCCCGGTAGTAGCTATGGGCCGTGTAGAGTACAGAGGCTGTGGTTGTACCGGGACGAGGGTGGACACGGGGACACGCTGTAGCTGTCATGGTGGGCCGGACACGGGAATGCAACGCGGGGCGGTACAGCTGTCGCCCCGGTAGTAGCTATGGGCCGTGTAGAGTACAGAGGCTGTGGTTGTACCACGACGAGGGTGGACACGGGGACACGCTGTAGCTGTCATGGTGGGCCGGACACGGGAATGCAACGCTGGGCGGTACAGCTGTCGCCCCGGTAGTAGCTATGGGCCGTGTAGAGTACAGAGGCTGTGGTTGTACCGGGACGAGGGTTGACACGGGGACACGCTGTAGCTGTCATGGTGGGCCGGACACGGGAATGCAACGCGGGGCGGTACAGCTGTCGCCCCGGTAGTAGCTACGTGGGCCGTGTAGAGTACAGAGGCTGTGGTTGTACCGGGACGAGGGTGGACACGGGGACACGCTGTAGCTGTCATGGTGGGCCGGACACGGGAATGCAACGCTGGGCGGTACAGCTGTCGCCCCGGTAGTAGCTATGGGCCGTGTAGAGTACAGAGGCTGTGGTTGTACCGGGACGAGGGTGGACACGGGGACACGCTGTAGCTGTCATGGTGGGCCGGACACGGGAATGCAACGCTGGGCGGTACAGCTGTTGCCCCGGTAGTAGCTATGGGCCGTGTAGAGTACAGAGGCTGTGGTTGTACCACGACGAGGGTGGACACGGGGACACGCTGTAGCTGTCATGGTGGGCCGGACACGGGAATGCAACGCGGGGCGGTACAGCTGTCGCCCCGGTAGTAGCTACGTGGGCCGTGTAGAGTACAGAGGCTGTGGTTGTACCGGGACGAGGGTGGACACGGGGACACGCTGTAGCTGTCATGGTGGGCCGGACACGGGAATGCAACGCTGGGCGGTACAGCTGTCGCCCCGGTAGTAGCTACGTGGGCCGTGTAGAGTACAGAGGCTGTGGTTGTACCGGGACGAGGGTGGACACGGGGACACGCTGTAGCTGTCATGGTGGGCCGGACACGGGAATGCAACGCTGGGCGGTACAGCTGTCGCCCCGGTAGTAGCTATGGGCCGTGTAGAGTACAGAGGCTGTGGTTGTACCGGGACGAGGGTGGACACGGGGACACGCTGTAGCTGTCATGGTGGGCCGGACACGGGAATGCAACGCGGGGCGGTACAGCTGTCGCCCCGGTAGTAGCTATGGGCCGTGTAGAGTACAGAGGCTGTGGTTGTACCGGGACGAGGGTGGACACGGGGACACGCTGTAGCTGTCATGGTGGGCCGGACACGGGAATGCAACGCGGGGCGGTACAGCTGTCGCCCCGGTAGTAGCTATGGGCCGTGTAGAGTACAGAGGCTGTGGTTGTACCGGGACGAGGGTGGACACGGTGACACGCTGTAGCTGTCATGGTGGGCCGGACACGGGAATGCAACGCGGGGCGGTACAGCTGTCGCCCCGGTAGTAGCTATGGGCCGTGTAGAGTACAGAGGCTGTGGTTGTACCGGGAAGAGGGTGGACACGGGGACACGCTGTAGCTGTCATGGTGGGCCGGACACGGGAATGCAACGCGGGGCGGTACAGCTGTCGCCCCGGTAGTAGCTACGTGGGCCGTGTAGAGTACAGAGGCTGTGGTTGTACCGGCACGAGGGTGGACACGGGGACACGCTGTAGCTGTCATGGTGGGCCGGACACGGGAATGCAACGCGGGGCGGTACAGCTGTCGCCCCGGTAGTAGCTATGGGCCGTGTAGAGTACAGAGGCTGTGGTTGTACCGGGACGAGGGTGGACACGGGGACACGCTGTAGCTGTCATGGTGGGCCGGACACGGGAATGCAACGTGGGGCGGTACAGCTGTTTCCCCGGTAGTAGCTATGGGCCGTGTAGAGTACAGAGGCTGTGGTTGTACCGGGACGAGGGTGGACACGGGGACACGCTGTAGCTGTCATGGTGGGCCGGACACGGGAATGCAACGCTGGGCGGTACAGCTGTCGCCCCGGTAGTAGCTATGGGCCGTGTAGAGTACAGAGGCTGTGGTTGTACCACGACGAGGGTGGACACGGGGACACGCTGTAGCTGTCATGGTGGGCCGGACACGGGAATGCAACGCGGGGCGGTACAGCTGTCGCCCCGGTAGTAGCTACGTGGGCCGTGTAGAGTACAGAGGCTGTGGTTGTACCGGGACGAGGGTGGACACGGGGACACGCTGTAGCTGTCATGGTGGGCCGGACACGGGAATGCAACGCTGGGCGGTACAGCTGTCGCCCCGGTAGTAGCTATGGGCCGTGTAGAGTACAGAGGCTGTGGTTGTACCGGGACGAGGGTGGACACGGGGACACGCTGTAGCTGTCATGGTGGGCCGGACACGGGAATGCAACGCTGGGCGGTACAGCTGTCGCCCCGGTAGTAGCTATGGGCCGTGTAGAGTACAGAGGTTGTGGTTGTACCGGGACGAGGGTGGACACGGGGACACGCTGTAGCTGTCATGGTGGGCCGGACACGGGAATGCAACGCTGGGCGGTACAGCTGTCGCCCCGGTAGTAGCTATGGGCCGTGTAGAGTACAGAGGTTGTGGTTGTACCGGGACGAGGGTGGACACGGGGACACGCTGTAGCTGTCATGGTGGGCCGGACACGGGAATGCAACGCTGGGCGGTACAGCTGTCGCCCCGGTAGTAGCTATGGGCCGTGTAGAGTACAGAGGCTGTGGTTGTACCGGGACGAGGGTGGACACGGGGACACGCTGTAGCTGTCATGGTGGGCCGGACACGGGAATGCAACGCTGGGCGGTACAGCTGTCGCCCCGGTAGTAGCTATGGGCCGTGTAGAGTACAGAGGCTGTGGTTGTACCGGGACGAGGGTGGACACGGGGACACGCTGTAGCTGTCATGGTGGGCCGGACACGGGAATGCAACGCTGGGCGGTACAGCTGTCGTCCCGGTAGTAGCTATGGGCCGTGTAGAGTACAGAGGCTGTGGTTGTACCGGGACGAGGGTGGACACGGGGACACGCTGTAGCTGTCATGGTGGGCCGGACACGGGAATGCAACGCTGGGCGGTACAGCTGTCGCCCCGGTAGTAGCTATGGGCCGTGTAGAGTACAGAGGTTGTGGTTGTACCGGGACGAGGGTGGACACGGGGACACGCTGTAGCTGTCATGGTGGGCCGGACACGGGAATGCAACGCTGGGCGGTACAGCTGTCGCCCCGGTAGTAGCTATGGGCCGTGTAGAGTACAGAGGCTGTGGTTGTACCGGGACGAGGGTGGACACGGGGACACGCTGTAGCTGTCATGGTGGGCCGGACACGGGAATGCAACGCTGGGCGGTACAGCTGTCGCCCCGGTAGTAGCTATGGGCCGTGTAGAGTACAGAGGCTGTGGTTGTACCGGGACGAGGGTGGACACGGGGACACGCTGTAGCTGTCATGGTGGGCCGGACACGGGAATGCAACGCTGGGCGGTACAGCTGTCGCCCCGGTAGTAGCTATGGGCCGTGTAGAGTACAGAGGCTGTGGTTGTACCGGGACGAGGGTGGACACGGGGACATGCTGTAGCTGTCATGGTGGGCCGGACACGGGAATGCAACGCGGGGCGGTACAGCTGTCGCCCCGGTAGTAGCTATGGGCCGTGTAGAGTACAGAGGCTGTGGTTGTACCGGGACGAGGGTGGACACGGGGACACGCTGTAGCTGTCATGGTGGGCCGGACACGGGAATGCAACGCGGGGCGGTACAGCTGTCGCCCCGGTAGTAGCTATGGGCCGTGTAGAGTACAGAGGCTGTGGTTGTACCGGGACGAGGGTGGACACGGGGACACGCTGTAGCTGTCATGGTGGGCCGGACACGGGAATGCAACGCGGGGCGGTCCAGCTGTCGCCCCGGTAGTAGCTATGGGCCGTGTAGAGTACAGAGGTCGTGGTTGTACCACGACGAGGGTGGACACGGGGACACGCTGTAGCTGTCATGGTGGGCCGGACACGGGAATGCAACGCTGGGCGGTACAGCTGTCGCCCCGGTAGTAGCTATGGGCCGTGTAGAGTACAGAGGCTGTGGTTGTACCGGGACGAGGGTGGACACGGGGACACGCTGTAGCTGTCATGGTGGGCCGGACACGGGAATGCAACGCTGGGCGGTACAGCTGTCGCCCCGGTAGTAGCTATGGGCCGTGTAGAGTACAGAGGCTGTGGTTGTACCGGGACGAGGGTGGACACGGGGACACGCTGTAGCTGTCATGGTGGGCCGGACACGGGAATGCAACGCGGGGCGGTACAGCTGTCGCCCCGGTAGTAGCTATGGGCCGTGTAGAGTACAGAGGCTGTGGTTGTACCGGGACGAGGGTGGACACGGGGACACGCTGTAGCTGTCATGGTGGGCCGGACACGGGAATGCAACGCTGGGCGGTACAGCTGTCGCCCCGGTAGTAGCTATGGGCCGTGTAGAGTACAGAGGCTGTGGTTGTACCGGGACGAGGGTGGACACGGGGACACGCTGTAGCTGTCATGGTGGGCCGGACACGGGAATGCAACGCTGGGCGGTACAGCTGTCGCCCCGGTAGTAGCTATGGGCCGTGTAGAGTACAGAGGTTGTGGTTGTACCGGGACGAGGGTGGACACGGGGACACGCTGTAGCTGTCATGGTGGGCCGGACACGGGAATGCAACGCTGGGCGGTACAGCTGTCGCCCCGGTAGTAGCTATGGGCCGTGTAGAGTACAGAGGCTGTGGTTGTACCGGGACGAGGGTGGACACGGGGACACGCTGTAGCTGTCATGGTGGGCCGGACACGGGAATGCAACGCTGGGCGGTACAGCTGTCGCCCCGGTAGTAGCTATGGGCCGTGTAGAGTACAGAGGTTGTGGTTGTACCGGGACGAGGGTGGACACGGGGACACGCTGTAGCTGTCATGGTGGGCCGGACACGGGAATGCAACGCTGGGCGGTACAGCTGTCGCCCCGGTAGTAGCTATGGGCCGTGTAGAGTACAGAGGTTGTGGTTGTACCGGGACGAGGGTGGACACGGGGACACGCTGTAGCTGTCATGGTGGGCCGGACACGGGAATGCAACGCTGGGCGGTACAGCTGTTGCCCCGGTAGTAGCTATGGGCCGTGTAGAGTACAGAGGCTGTGGTTGTACCGGGACGAGGGTGGACACGGGGACACGTTGTAGCTGTCATGGTGGGCCGGACACGGGAATGCAACGCGGGGCGGTACAGCTGTTGCCCCGGTAGTAGCTATGGGCCGTGTAGAGTACAGAGGCTGTGGTTGTACCGGGACGAGGGTGGACACGGGGACACGCTGTAGCTGTCATGGTGGGCCGGACACGGGAATGCAACGCTGGGCGGTACAGCTGTCGCCCCGGTAGTAGCTATGGGCCGTGTAGAGTACAGAGGCTGTGGTTGTACCGGGACGAGGGTGGACACGGGGACATGCTGTAGCTGTCATGGTGGGCCGGACACGGGAATGCAACGCGGGGCGGTACAGCTGTCGCCCCGGTAGTAGCTATGGGCCGTGTAGAGTACAGAGGCTGTGGTTGTACCGGGACGAGGGTGGACACGGGGACACGCTGTAGCTGTCATGGTGGGCCGGACACGGGAATGCAACGCGGGGCGGTACAGCTGTCGCCCCGGTAGTAGCTATGGGCCGTGTAGAGTACAGAGGCTGTGGTTGTACCGGGACGAGGGTGGACACGGGGACACGCTGTAGCTGTCATGGTGGGCCGGACACGGGAATGCAACGCGGGGCGGTACAGCTGTCGCCCCGGTAGTAGCTATGGGCCGTGTAGAGTACAGAGGCTGTGGTTGTACCGGGACGAGGGTGGACACGGGGACACGCTGTAGCTGTCATGGTGGGCCGGACACGGGAATGCAACGCGGGGCGGTCCAGCTGTCGCCCCGGTAGTAGCTATGGGCCGTGTAGAGTACAGAGGCTGTGGTTGTACCGGGACGAGGGTGGACACGGGGACATGCTGTAGCTGTCATGGTGGGCCGGACACGGGAATGCAACGCGGGGCGGTACAGCTGTCGCCCCGGTAGTAGCTATGGGCCGTGTAGAGTACAGAGGCTGTGGTTGTACCGGGACGAGGGTGGACACGGGGACACGCTGTAGCTGTCATGGTGGGCCGGACACGGGAATGCAACGCTGGGCGGTACAGCTGTCGCCCCGGTAGTAGCTATGGGCCGTGTAGAGTACAGAGGTTGTGGTTGTACCGGGACGAGGGTGGACACGGGGACACGCTGTAGCTGTCATGGTGGGCCGGACACGGGAATGCAACGCTGGGCGGTACAGCTGTCGCCCCGGTAGTAGCTATGGGCCGTGTAGAGTACAGAGGCTGTGGTTGTACCGGGACGAGGGTGGACACGGGGACACGCTGTAGCTGTCATGGTGGGCCGGACACGGGAATGCAACGCTGGGCGGTACAGCTGTCGCCCCGGTAGTAGCTATGGGCCGTGTAGAGTACAGAGGTTGTGGTTGTACCGGGACGAGGGTGGACACGGGGACACGCTGTAGCTGTCATGGTGGGCCGGACACGGGAATGCAACGCTGGGCGGTACAGCTGTCGCCCCGGTAGTAGCTATGGGCCGTGTAGAGTACAGAGGTTGTGGTTGTACCGGGACGAGGGTGGACACGGGGACACGCTGTAGCTGTCATGGTGGGCCGGACACGGGAATGCAACGCTGGGCGGTACAGCTGTCGCCCCGGTAGTAGCTATGGGCCGTGTAGAGTACAGAGGCTGTGGTTGTACCGGGACGAGGGTGGACACGGGGACACGCTGTAGCTGTCATGGTGGGCCGGACACGGGAATGCAACGCTGGGCGGTACAGCTGTCGCCCCGGTAGTAGCTATGGGCCGTGTAGAGTACAGAGGCTGTGGTTGTACCGGGACGAGGGTGGACACGGGGACACGCTGTAGCTGTCATGGTGGGCCGGACACGGGAATGCAACGCTGGGCGGTACAGCTGTCGTCCCGGTAGTAGCTATGGGCCGTGTAGAGTACAGAGGCTGTGGTTGTACCGGGACGAGGGTGGACACGGGGACACGCTGTAGCTGTCATGGTGGGCCGGACACGGGAATGCAACGCTGGGCGGTACAGCTGTCGCCCCGGTAGTAGCTATGGGCCGTGTAGAGTACAGAGGTTGTGGTTGTACCGGGACGAGGGTGGACACGGGGACACGCTGTAGCTGTCATGGTGGGCCGGACACGGGAATGCAACGCTGGGCGGTACAGCTGTCGCCCCGGTAGTAGCTATGGGCCGTGTAGAGTACAGAGGCTGTGGTTGTACCGGGACGAGGGTGGACACGGGGACACGCTGTAGCTGTCATGGTGGGCCGGACACGGGAATGCAACGCTGGGCGGTACAGCTGTCGCCCCGGTAGTAGCTATGGGCCGTGTAGAGTACAGAGGCTGTGGTTGTACCGGGACGAGGGTGGACACGGGGACACGCTGTAGCTGTCATGGTGGGCCGGACACGGGAATGCAACGCGGGGCGGTACAGCTGTCGCCCCGGTAGTAGCTATGGGCCGTGTAGAGTACAGAGGCTGTGGTTGTACCACGACGAGGGTGGACACGGGGACACGCTGTAGCTGTCATGGTGGGCCGGACACGGGAATGCAACGCGGGGCGGTACAGCTGTCGCCCCGGTAGTAGCTATGGGCCGTGTAGAGTACAGAGGCTGTGGTTGTACCGGGACGAGGGTGGACACGGGGACACGCTGTAGCTGTCATGGTGGGCCGGACACGGGAATGCAACGCGGGGCGGTACAGCTGTTGCCCCGGTAGTAGCTATGGGCCGTGTAGAGTACAGAGGCTGTGGTTGTACCGGGACGAGGGTGGACACGGGGACATGCTGTAGCTGTCATGGTGGGCCGGACACGGGAATGCAACGCTGGGCGGTACAGCTGTTGCCCCGGTAGTAGCTATGGGCCGTGTAGAGTACAGAGGCTGTGGTTGTACCGGGACGAGGGTGGACACGGGGACACGCTGTAGCTGTCATGGTGGGCCGGACACGGGAATGCAACGCTGGGCGGTACAGCTGTCGCCCCGGTAGTAGCTATGGGCCGTGTAGAGTACAGAGGCTGTGGTTGTACCGGAACGAGGGTGGACACGGGGACACGCTGTAGCTGTCATGGTGGGCCGGACACGGGAATGCAACGCGGGGCGGTACAGCTGTCGCCCCGGTAGTAGCTATGGGCCGTGTAGAGTACAGAGGCTGTGGTTGTACCGGGACGAGGGTGGACACGGGGACATGCTGTAGCTGTCATGGTGGGCCGGACACGGGAATGCAACGCTGGGCGGTACAGCTGTTGCCCCGGTAGTAGCTATGGGCCGTGTAGAGTACAGAGGCTGTGGTTGTACCGGGACGAGGGTGGACACGGGGACACGCTGTAGCTGTCATGGTGGGCCGGACACGGGAATGCAACGCTGGGCGGTACAGCTGTCGCCCCGGTAGTAGCTATGGGCCGTGTAGAGTACAGAGGCTGTGGTTGTACCGGGACGAGGGTGGACACGGGGACACGCTGTAGCTGTCATGGTGGGCCGGACACGGGAATGCAACGCGGGGCGGTACAGCTGTCGCCCCGGTAGTAGCTATGGGCCGTGTAGAGTACAGAGGCTGTGGTTGTACCGGGACGAGGGTGGACACGGGGACACGCTGTAGCTGTCATGGTGGGCCGGACACGGGAATGCAACGCTGGGCGGTACAGCTGTCGCCCCGGTAGTAGCTACGTGGGCCTATACGGATAGACGATCAGCATAGTGGTGGGCTACTCTCAGTTGAACAACAGGGTTGGTACAGAGTTGTTCTTCAGAGTTGTTCAGTGTGGGCGAAGTGTTTGTTGCAAAATGATTCTTTATTAACTAGTAATTAAAAAGTTTGACATTACTAGAACTGGGCCCAAAAGATGTATGCAGGAAAGGAATATCTTATTATATCCGTGTATTTTACACGAATCTAAAAGTTGAATACTAAGCTACGTTTAGAAGCTACATTTGAACCACCCCAGAACAACCTGTAGGTAGCTTTCATCACACCAGCCACGGATGTTGTATAAAATTTTTTTATATTTGTTCTCATTGCTAAATCTATATAGTACACATCATCGTCCTTCTTTATAAAAATCTTTTCAAAAACTAGATTGGATATTTAGGAAACTTTTATAAATTTAAATTTTTTTAAATAAGGATATCAGCAAATATGAATAACAAATTTATTCTCATACCAGGCGAATCAACATCACAACGGACTTGATTGGTTGAAACGATTCTTTAGAGTTTTCAGTAAAGAAATTCTTTTAAAACCATATACAACTATATTTTAGGCTTGAGAAAGGATCTGTACACAACAAACGTGTTCTACATTAAGCGTTATAAGAACGTTTGCCCAATAAAAATAACTAGATGGAGCAGAAGCTTCAAACTGTAGGAGGAGTTCCTCAAGCCTTAGTCCTTGACTCTGTCATATCCATTTAATCCACCAATGACCTTCCAAGCACGCTTGTAGAAAACAGAAAAACGATAATTTATGCATAATTGTAACACAGAGCAGCTCGCTCAAACAGGGACGTTGAGCAACGAGCGATAAACACTACATTGTTTCAACGTTGCACAATAATTCTTCTTAATTAGGTATCTAGACCTTAGTAAAAAATGGTTTTTCTAAGTGACATTAGAAAGTTGAAAGGTAAGCCTTGAAACTCTCAAACTCTCTTAAAACATTTTTCAGTTGTAATATCCAAGTGCCAAAAACACCGTGTACAAAAGATTTTCCTCGTTTGAAAAGACAGAAGCGCGTTATCAGGTATTTTCCCTTGCGCCCGTGACTGGGTAGAGCCCGGTGTTGTAACCTTTATCAGAGGCGGACACGATATTGTCATTGCGCGACAAGAGCGCGGCCAAGATAGCGACCGCCGCGACAACGCCCGTTACGTGAGAAAAGTACGGGGCCTAAACTATCGCCCTGACGCAGCCCGGCCGCTACCGTTTACCCGTATCGACTGTTATGGCGGACCGGCGGTTTAATGCCGCAGTGAAACGATGAAGTAACCGTGATCGAGGAAACCTTCCATAAGTAACTGAGTGGGATTTAAGACGAGCAAAAAATGCTTTTGAGGACGAGCAACTGAACGTGACATGTTTTATTCTGAGTTTATTCTATCTTCATATAGAATCGATCGATGTAAATACATCATGAATAGGTTTCAAAAAGTTGAAAATTCATCGTCACTGAATTTAGAAACAATGCACGACATTAGATGACGTTTATGTGGATTTAGTCCATGACAACGATTAATGTTATATATTTTATTCCTAAGAAACGTTTATTTTGCTACTATGGAAACTTGTTTTATACCTTAAAAACTTCTTACACCAATATTATAATTATTGGTTATATATTTTAATAGTTATACTTAGATAAAATAAATTCCGAATTCTACTACAGTACGAGAGGTTCCAAAAACTGCAAAGCTACTATGTACCTCTGATATGTAAGCCAACTAGACCTCTAGGTAAGTCCTATTTATAGTAACGCATCTTATTGTGTAACAGAATGTTTTCAGTCCCCAGTAGGCCGGTGCGAAGTGCGGGAAAGTGTTTGGCCGCGGCAGAACAATGAACAATCTTGTAGCAGCATGAGCGAGGGGAACACATGTACTTCGCTATTTAATTAATAGTGTCACGATCCAATAATGGCTACCACATTCCCTCCTCCCTTTATTTGCCCACTTTAATTCCCGACAAACCTGAATTGTTTGTTACTTTCGATTCGTGATCTGTGACTTATTTTCTTGGACTTTGCTGCGTAATTCGCGCAATCAGAAACATTCTTGTCATGCCTAGTTTTATAACGATATAACATTAACTTGTAAGAAACATAGTAACAATTATTAATCCATCAATCATCTGTGCAGTCGCTGTGCTACAAGGAACTTAAATTCAAGGGCATTCGTTGCTAATCTTCTACGAAAAAATAACGAGTGACCTTTATTCTTTCCTTTTATCCTTCATCAACGAATGCTATAGCAATAACAATCCAAAAATTTAATTAATTTGTGGAAAACTTCTTTAAACCACAGCTACATTCTCACATGCGCTCCAATCATATACGTGTCCTTCTCCATAAACACCATAAGAATACCTTCTCTATGGCATGTGTTATTAACATAGGAAATAATCCAAACTCTGATCTTGTTATCACCCAATCATTAATCAACAACTTAATAAGGATGAAAATACACCTATGTAGTTCCGAATCCTTGCAAGGTTGATCAAGTATTGATTAATTGGCACCCAACCCTTGTACTTTTACCTTGACCATCTCTCGGCCCGTTTCCGCCAGTGGTCCCTGCCTGCTCCTCATCCATACCCTACGCCCGCCGATCAGCAGCGACCCGCCGTTTATCCCGGGCCATCGCCCCAGGTGCCAGTTTTTGCGCCACCTCATGACCCCGCGCGGCAGCCTATGATTAGACGCTCCTCTCGTTCCAACGCCGACCGAGAGCGACCTACGACCCCGGGGCGAAATCAATTATCGACGGTGAACTATTTTTTAATTGGAGGATCGTTTGGGTCTTGTTGCCGTACAACATCTTGAGCTCGTTGTTACCTTTGATTCCATTGTGTGGCTTTAAAAGTGTTCAGGAATCATATAAAGCTACGGAGCTGGAAGTGTTAACTGAATAGTCAAATTCAACATGACCTCCTTGAGCTGACACGGCTCCCTGAGGAAGCATGTGCAACCCCTACTATTGCATCAACCATGTTGTAAGAGGTATTACTTTCTGTCTTTTTATTTACATCCATTTTGAAATCATTTTTTGAACACTATTTATGCGAAATAAATAAAAATCCTAAAATTGTTATGTTGTAAACAGCACTGAGGTTTGATAAGTTAGGGTAAAAGAAGCTTCTCCTTCTAATAAACTATCTACTCCGACCAATCAACTGTGCACTTAAGTACAAACTATGGTGAGTAAAGATTAACAGAGAAATCAAACGAAATACAAATAAACAAATTGTTAACGACATTTTTACCTAACCATGAATACACAGAGAGATTTATCTTTCTAAAACCATCAAAATAATCTCGTTTCCTGCTTGTGATATTTTAATAACCTCATCGTTAGTGTTCGTGGTTAAAACCAAGACCTGGCAATTTCAAAATTCCCTATGCATAAATCCTCGGGGGCCACTTGCCACCAATCACCGTACACCAGACCGCAGCGCTAGATGTATGTTCTCGCCCCGCCGCCGCGCCGCTGCCGTAGCCATCGGGACCGGAAGACCGCGTTTAGACTGCCGACTTGAGCGATAAATATCCGGTTGTCGGTGTATTATATATAGTGGCGACCGGCGGCCAGCTACACGGCTATCAAACAGGCCGTGGTTACTGACTGATTTACCCGCCAGAATACCCGCCTAACCTAACCTCATCTGAGACTTCGCTGTTTATTGCTCTGGATGCAGATTTATTTTCCCCAAGCGGTTGGTGGCGTATAAAAAGTAGCTTGGGAATTTATTTATCCCGCTGATATACTCGAGAAATGTTATCGTTTCCCTCGTGGATGTAAATCAAACAAATATAAATAATAAATTAATTAAATTCGTTCTTCATATATTTTTCATTCTCGAATTTTATATAGATGTGCGGATCCCATGGTTTTAGCCTATAACCTTGTATTAGGAGTCTCGCTATAGCCTACTCCTACTGGTTAGCGTCATTGTCTTTGAAGAAGTGACGGGATTAACCTTTGCGATATGCATACGTTATACTGTACCTCTCTTTCTCAATGCGTTTAACTTTTCATTTTAAAAAAGTCACCTTAACATATATGAGGTTAACATATAAAAAGTTATGAAGTTAGTTGGATCATCAGCTCTCCCAGCAAAAAAAAAAAAAAATACTCTTCAGCTGCGATATTCCACAAAGAAGAAAATACTATATTACCTGATGTAGTTATTTTAAGGGTTTCTAAAGTCAAAGAACTATTCGTTAATTCTTTTAATTCTTGGCATATGAAAAAGTGGACATCTTGTACGACGCTCTCCTTGAAATGCTTCTCCTTGAGAAACACCTAAAACTGAAGTGTTCAGTCACCGTATCACATTGAACTTCCGCCTGACACCCGTCCACAACGGCACATTTCATATCAACGTCCGCCACTTCCACTCGGCCACTTCCACCGGCAACGGAACGGAGCCCGTCTCCCATTCGCATGTCGGATCGCTCTCCCCACATAATGCCCCTATTTAAATGATTCGCCGACGTTTCGTCAACGCTGCTCCGTACTTTCTCATGGTTTATCGAGCGATAACGGTTGTGAGCGGCGAGTTCAGTGGACTGTCGCCCAATTACCTCCGCCGCCTGTCATACGCCGCGGTGTCACCGCTCCCCGCGCTCCTACGTTTCACCGCCGCCGTCTTACGTTTCACCGGAGGCGGGTTGTATGGCTTAATTTGGCGGCAAACGACAAATGGCTTCTGTTTTCCTGAGTAATTGGTGTTTATCAGATCAGTGCGTTGTCCAAATCAAAACATAACGAACTATTGCAAATACTCTCATAGCAGAAGAATTAGACACAGTTCTATTGAGTCTGAAGAGAGGAGAAAATTGGTGAAGATTGGGCTTATGTGTTGTACAATGGTTGTAGCCTTGTAGCAGTTCATCTTTCTACAGAAGCAGCCACCGAGAAGTTAAAGTTGGTACATTATGCCGATTTTAAACTGGAAAATTTTAGAATTATAAAAACTGCTGGTAGGTTCACTTCATCCAGCCATGTCTGTTATGTCTTTTGCGTGTAATTTAAGTGACGTAATCGTAGTCACATAATCGATAGTTGTTATAAACAGCAGCAGAAAGCAAAAGCCTAAGATTGGTAAAAAGCGAGTTGTATGTAGAGAAGTGGCAGCCACTGGAACCCAAGATAGAGTCTAATATAAATATAACAAAGGGAAAACTATACAAAATTAGTGGGTGCTACGGAAAGGCAAATATATGTAGGGGACGAGAAATATTCAAAGACAGTGTTAGCTACTGAAAGCCAAAGATTTACAAAGGGAGAGAATTATGCTATGACAGTGGCAGCAACTGGAATCCCAAGATATGCAGAGGGCGATGGGTATGCAAAGCCGGTGGCAGCCACTGGAACTGTGAGGCATCGACGTGTGGTGACGGTTCGTTACCTCTGAATAATAGAGGACAATCATCCTGACCTTGACCTCAGCGCCAAGGTCATCCGTCCTGTTTACAACAATGGGGAACAAAAAGTACAATATACACCGCAGGAGCAAACGTCCCTGCGACTGACCGATAGGTCCTTGAAGTAGGTACAATGCATGAAACAGGGAGTCTGGAGGAAGAAGTGTCCGATTTCAGATGGAAATGTAATCTCAGAAGATTATATCTGTAATAAAACCTAGCGGATGGTGAGTTGGATTTGAGTGCCACTCACGAGAGAAATATATTCATTTAAAAGGTAAATACGAGTTTATAAAAATGCATGGTGTAAAGTATTAATAACAACTTTAACATTTGTAATTATGATAGTATAGACACGTAAACACAATATGATATGTATGTTTTATACTAAGTTGTAAGTTAACATAGGTTATTTCGGGTGCAGTTTTTAACTTCCAAAGTTGTTTGAGTTCGATTTTGATTTAGTATATTCATATCTTTGAAATAACATAGCCTTATTGATCCTTCAATTCGTTAGAATTATCCAAACTGCGTTTGTTAAGTTTCCTTGCCAAATCACTATATAAGATTCCTCTTATACGTACTGTACGTTTAAATTTTTTGCTACACAGCACCGTTCGTACTGATAGGGTGGTTGATAAAATATTAATACACAGCTTTCGGCAAGTAAATCGTACAGTGGAAATTTACGGAGTTATTACAGCGATAACTGTCTGAATCGTCGTTCCATACAATTCAACTAGTTCACCACCATCCACATGAGCTATAGTGGCTCACTTCCATAATTTGGTCTAATGATCAACAGGACTTTTTGATTCAGAAAATAACGTGTAGGCTTATATTATTTTCAGAAAGAAACTAACCAACATAAATTCCATTATGAAATCAGTATTATACCATTTAACAGTACTTGACCAGATAAATGTTCCTGTATTTGAAAGACTTGTTATAAAAGAGAAAGGGAAAATATAAGGGTATGGGGAGAACGGCAAAAGAGTTGAGAACACCTACAGGAAGGATGCATCGGTCCAGTGGAACTTTATGCCAATTATCCTTCCATCGCGATAATTTTTTAAGGGAGAAAGAATGAGAAATTCCTACCTCTAGAGCCTCCATCCATCATTTACCAATCTCCATTATGTATTTACAGATGGATAATAATATCAACATGCTACATACTCATATTATTTGTTTTTTTTAGTTTTAAAGTTATTGCTTGCACTGACAAAACTGGTCTCAAAATACATGGCTCTACTTGCTTAGTGAAATAATTTACTCACGCATTTTATAGGAGATCAACCAAGTCAGTGGTATAAAAATCTTGGTTCGCGTGACATGGCCGTTGAAGTACCTGTCATAGTCAAGTCCTCTTTTAGATCTTTTTACTGCTACGTAGGCTACATCTTTAATTTTTCACATAACGTCTGGTCAACGTTACAGATGAGGTAGGTCAACTACTAAAATACGAGTATTTTCATCTTTGCCTTTGAAAGTGGCAATTTAATATCGAGATATTTTATAAATTAAAATATTTCAGTCAGTTACTTAGCAACATAATCAACAATGCTGAATCCTTTTTGAATGGACTTTTAAAGTTATAGTTAATGTAAAACGGAATATACTGTATATTTTTGTAAGGAATGGTCTAACTTTAGGTGTCAATGGTAAAATTTCTTGAAGAGACGAACTTGCTTTACTTAAACCATGAATTTAAAAATGTTAACACTACCTTCTAAGTCTGGACAATAAACGCCCCGCAGACTCCCGGGTGGGGACAGGTCCTCTAATCGCCCCCCGACAGACCGTCATCACATGGAAATCTAGCCCGACCACACATCACCACATCTTTATGGTGAACCCATTAAATATCACTCCCCGTCAGATCGCAACCCCAACAGTTCACTCACTACCTTGGGAAAGACGGTTAAAGAAAGATAAGTTTCATAAAGGGGAATGGTAAAGCATCCTCCAAGTAAAGGACGGCGACCCGTTGGCCAGTTGCAATCAAGACAGATCACCACAACGAAATGGATTTAATCGCCTAAATATTAAAAAATAATTTAAAATTACATTTGATCAAGTGACTATGTTAGGAAGTCTTCAGGAAGCTTACGAAATGATCGAAAATCGAAGAGAATCGGCACTGTCCCGCAGACTGGAGACAAGCTGAAGCTACAACCCCGCCACCCACCTGGCCCGTGTCGGCACCCAGTCTCTAGTCTCTAGTAGCGGCCGTGTAGTGTACCGCGATGCTATCCCAGAGGCGTGGCTCGCCCTGCTCCTACTCACCGTGTTTTTCAAAATTATACCGGCTCGTCCTGCATATTAATCGCAGGCGTGTCGCCGCCGCCGCGCCGCGTTGCGCGGTATTCACTTAGATAGCATTATATTAAAATATGCCTCATTATGCGCTCTGGCCGGTCCGCGCTGCGCGCTGGCTAACGATTCCGCTGCCCGAGATCGTTTACTGAATGAATTCCACCTAACTATCCTGTCCCCGGTCGCCCTTCCGTTCGGTCTCTAGCAGTTGGGAGGAGATTGAATGCGGGAGAATTCGAAGGTGCTGTACCGCGAACGAAAACTTTTTCATCTTCACTTTGTGTCTCTTTGTCTTACCACGCCACTTAAGATACTCGAAGAGATTGCATCGAAAAATGGTAACTATCAAAGCAATCGTTTGAAAACCGCATTATGAAACAGAATGTTTTATCCTCGCAACGTGTTTCAGTCGGGAGGTTAAAAATCCTCCCAGGGTCCTCCGTGGCGTACTGGTTAAATTAAAGCTCTGACCTAACATGAGTGGTCACCCCTGGCTTACCTTCCGTCCATGGCGCTAGTGACTCCGTATACCGTTACGGTCTCTTGTCGGTATCCTGCACAGGTTGTTTATTTAATCAACGGGTAGAAGAGGTTGAAAACACATCTGCAGTATTTAGGACTCAAGAAGACCCTTTCAAACTTACCTGGAGCATGAAAGCCGTGTATGAACTAACCCTAAACAAACCAACCAACCGTAGCCCAATAAGCCACGACCCAGGCTAGACCACCACGCGGTGCTAGTCCCGTTTCCCGACGACGATGTGACGGTCGCCCGGGACGATGGTTTCCCACAGTTGGCGAAAACAGACCGCTTTTCATCTGGCGGCGGCGGCGGTCGTGCGTGGCGGCTGCGGCAGCGCTGTCGCCGTCACCGTCCACCGGGGATGTGACGCGGTCTACCTGGTCAAGCTTTCACATCGGCCACACTTCTTATAGGGTTTAATAACCATCCGCAATATTATGGTTCAGTAACTTATTGAAAATTCTTACATATTTATCAATGTGAATAAACTGCACCCAATTACCAATTTGCGACATTCTCATTGTAATTCGTTAATGCAGTATTTATATTCTTCAGTTTGTTTTACTCCCTAAGTTTTACTTTTAATTTTTTATATTATTTAAGAAAATGTATTTTCACACAAGTCAGAACAAGGAAAGAGGGTCAGACCCGGGGCGGGGAGCACCCTTCGAGCCGTAGGCGTATACATTTGGAATGCCATATTACCAAAATTGATATCTTTATATACCAAAAGTGATACCATTTAAAAATTAACTTTTTACATAAAATCGATTTCAAATAATAAAGGTTTCTTGCGTCAATATAATAAAATGTAGATATTTATGTTTGCTGTAGAGAGTAGGGAGGGAAAATAAGCTAAACTCTCCGGTCTCCGTTTTTATTTATAGCAATCTAACACGACATATTTTACGTTATTCTCTAACAAAGAGTTTTTAAGATCAAAAGTATGAGATCAAATTACTTCTCACACAACCCATAACAAACAACCATGATTCACCGGACAATGCGCAACCAAAGTGAAAGTGATAATTCATTTCCTCCTCTTCCACTCTCCTTGAAGGCAATCTGCGGATGGCGATAAATATGGGTGCGCACATTCACCTGTTAAGCTCAGATATCCGCAAACTCGTGCGCGATAAAGAAATCACCTCGGATAACGTATGTTTAGCGGATAATAATCCGCGTCGACGTTAGCGCTCCGCGCGGCGGCAGCGGTAATCACCGGGCTACCAGCTAATAACAGACCGTTGTCCGACTGTTATGATAAGCACTAGGCATGCGCGATTGCACGCACATTTTACGGCTGGGCTGTCGATAGCGCGGTGACGACAAATATGAGCGGCGCCATTAGTGTTGTCCGACATGGGTTCGTATCGTTTGTCGATACGGTGGTTATTTTCTTGCAGTTCATGTCTACTTGCCAGGGTTTAGTGGCAAGCATTACGAGTGTAGAAAAGATTTTATGGTGTGAGACAAGTATGTAGATCCCAGAGTTGCTTTATATTCTTTTTATTTTGCCTGTTTATGTTAAGTTTCTTGCTGTAATACATTTACTTTAAAATCCTTTTCAGAAATTTATGTTAAGTAAATTTCTTTACTTAAGGTTTTTCTTTAAGGTGTATTGATAAAGCTTTGGCAATAAACCTCTATTATAAAGCTCTATGATGCCAATAAACCTGAACACGGTAAACTGTTCCAGACAAGGACTATCTAATATTGTTTAAAAAATTGTCATGTGTTATCTTTACTAATGTAGCCTACACTTGTTGCTATAAATCGAGCAATTTCATATCGACAATCACATGTCACTGCTAAAATGTTACGTTTGGTTTGAATTTAATTACACTAGACTAATCCAGTCTACGTGATCACCCATAACTACACTACAATTTTTACAGCTCTACATTAACAGGATGTTTATAATGCTGAACCCAATCTCAAAGTTATTGTAACGGAAAAATTTCAAGTTTCAATGATGCATTTATTTTAAATCCAATTTTTATCAATTTTTGGTGGGAACAACTATACAATCAGTTGTAAATTTTAGGAGGAGTTCCAATAAAAAATTTACAATATTCCTATCCAAAATATGTATATAGATAGATACGGTACATTTCCCTTCCATTTGAGCAGAGTCATTCAGGAGTTTTCGTATTTGTCCACAATCTTGTGTTGTGCCATATTTGCCTAGTTTTGTAATGAGTTGAGATGAGTTAGGTCAAAACGATGAGGTTTAACAAAGCAATTGTTAGTTTATGTTGCTTATAGTTTTCTGATGATTTTCACCATACATTAACAATTCCGTTCAAATTACCACCATTGTTTACAACTGATTTCTGGGAAAACTCTAAGACAAGTACAAAATCGAGGGGATTTCGTTGTGTGTCATCGCACAGGTCATTTTAGATTACGTATGGAAGAAGGTGGCAAGGATGTTTTCTTGACATATTTTCATATTTAAACTCTGTGAAAAGACTTTGGTTTAAAACATGCAGAATGAATATCACTTGATACACATCTTCACTCGTCATGCGATGGCAGATCTCAACGGGCCAAATTCTGATCAATATTGTTCATCGGCACGGCGCGGCGCTACGGCCGGAGCCGTGACTTTGGAGCGGGTCCAATCGATCCACGTGGGAAGTGGAAGTGGCTCCGTTGTCGGGTCCGTTTTGTTTTGGTAACGGATGCAAATTGAGGTGGGAACACGTCGGAGAAACCGCGACCGAGCGCTGATCCTGGCTGGGAAACTGGGAGACTGGTGTCATCCCTGAAAACCGAAGGACCATCGGAGAAATTCTACTGTTGTCAATGCCAAAAGTATGAGCTTAGGGAATAGGAGACTGGTGTCATCCCTGAAAACCGAAGGACCATCGGAGAAATTCTACTGTTGTCAATGCCAAAAGTATGAGCTTAGGGAATAGGAGACTGGTGTCATCCTGAAAACCAAAGGACCATCGGAGAAATTCTACTGTTGTCAATGCCAAAAGTATGAGCTTAGGGAATGGGAGACTGGTGTCATCCTGAAAACCGAAGGACCATCGGAGAAATTCTACTGTTGTCAATGCCAAAAGTATGAGCTTAGGGAATGGGAGACTGGCGTCATCCCTGAAAACCGAAGGACCATCGGAGAAATTCTACTGTACGTTGTCAACGCCACAATGTAAGAGCCCAGGGGAACCATGAATGATCACTATCTATGCGCTTAGGTGCCCGGTTTAATTTATTTCGTCCTGAAATTTTCTCAAGTGCTTCAAATTTTACTACAACTAGTTTAAAATGTCACGTATGTAGTTTTTACTTCACGACAACAAACAAATCGTGGCTGTGATGTTTTTTCAAGATTTTTTACATCTATATTTGTCTATCAACTATAGATCAGAGCAGCCTTTTTACCCAAATGATCTGATCCAGTTGTGGGAAATTTTCATATCAGACTTGGATGTTTCAGATATGTGGCATTACTTGATCAGAATTTGATATGGAACCCTGATCAGATATTTTTTATGAGTTCATTCTTTTAACTTCACATAATTTTAAATCTCCACTACTTAGTAAGACAACAATATTTCGATGACTCTTTCGGATCTCCAAAGACGACCTTTCATTTCAAAAAAAAAAAACAACTGTTCTTTAATTAAACTTTTCAGCACATCAGGTTTAATTGCCATGGCCTAAAAAAGCTCTTAAGGCTCTTATACAACACGCATGTGTAATTATTTTGGAGTGTGAATCTACGAAGTGTAATTACCGTGTTATTTATGACCGAAATTACGAGTAAAGCTATCATAAAATGTCACCTCTGCTACGACAAAGTACAGTTTACGGCTAATAACACAGTTTGGTGGCCCGCAGGAGAAGGTTGCTTGAAATACCGCCCCCCTGACCCTGAGCTGAGCCCGCCCTTCTCGCCATACATGGGCTAATTAGGGCCTATTTTGGTTTATCGCTTAATTCTGGAACGCATGGGCACTAAACAATTCGAAAGGGGCTTTGATTTAAGATGGGGCCACCGGATCTGGGACCTTGCCACCCGCACTCCGCGGTGTCTCTCATCCGGGTAGCTCTTGTCAGAAAACTTGAAACGAATGATTTGTTAAAAACTAGAAAAAACAATCTTTGGGGAAAGATTAAAACTTTAATTAATACCAGTTTTTATAAGGGAAACCAAGAAAAGACATCTATCTGATCTAGAAAGGTCATGATCTGTAATTAACAATAAATAAATGTAGATAGTAAATTTATACTATCCAAGTGCTTATTATATGTCACAAATTAAGAAACAATTTTAAACATTTTGCCACTTGATTCATGAAATGTTTATCTAGGAAACTTAATTTAAAGATTTGTTTATTGATGAAAATGTAATAAAAAGCAATGGTTAATTTGAGCTCATATAAATCTTGTAGATGCCATTCCTACAAAAGCAAATGTTTGGGCATGTTGGGAATCGCTCTATATATTTTTGAACCAATTATACTCTTCTTTAAAGGAGTAAACGAAACCTTTAAAACCACATTTAAAGCAAAAAGTTAATATTTGTCATGAACATCGACTAACTTTGTCAAATAAAATATTTTCCTTTGGAACTAAGTTTTATATTGCACTTCCAAAGTAAATATAAAACCTACAGTAAAACTTCAATAAAATTAATTCTCTCCGGTATGTGGTTTTCGTGATGGTTTCAAACATGATTAAAAATTGATTTAAATCATACTTCAATAAAATGTGAAATTGACTATTGTTTTAAACTAGGTTAAAGCAATTTGATAAAGATACGGCACAAAGTTCCTCATAGGAGTTTATGAAATAAAATTTCCTTTAATTTTTTTTCTTGGTACTTTTTATGAAGAACTGATGTATTAAAATTTAAAAGATTAACCAAAACAGTCGAACAGTCTTAATTTATTTTATCTATAACGTTCTAACAAATGAGTCAAAAGAAGTGATAAAGTCCTAAGAATGCGACTTGTCTCTTTACTGGCCATAAAACGGACCTTACAAGGCTCCAATTAGAGCCTCTGACATCCAGAATTTCGGCAGTGGGAGGGACCCGTGAAAGTTGATCCTCGGGTTTCGGTTTCTGGTGCAAGGTTTTTCTGTAGCTCGTGCACCTTGCGTGTTAATAATGATGGATATAGTTGCTTCTTTAATTAATGGGTTTTGAATTATTTATATTATCTGGCTCGCTTTCAATGGGTTCTGTAGTCACGTTGGAATTTTGAACCCAGAAGTAAATCAGAGTTGCAGAATAACGGGTTCCCGTCGTTTTCGCCTTCAGGTTATAGCTTATCCCGATTATAACACAGTTTAGAGCTTGAAAGAAGCATAAACCGTGGGTTTCGATTGTACCACATGGTCAATCGGTGAAAGTCGTCAGGTTCAGCTCATCGTGGCTTGATTTGCTACGAAACCTCAATCCTACGATGATATCATGGGCGGTTGTGAAACCTAATGCCTCTGATCTACTACAATGCACGCCACACACATAATACTTTTTCACGCCAGTCTATTCCTTGAAAAAGTACACTAGACATTACGACTGCACCTAATCGCACCACAGTAGCCTATTTTACACATGGTTATAGAGTAGTCAAACACTGAAATATAAAGGCAACTATACAATGAGTCATCGTTCACTCGTAGTCTTCTTTTCGAAAGACTTGATGAACATCCTGGCTTAGAAGTTGTCAAAAAAAGATGGGAATAATTGAGGCGATCCATTCCAAAACTCACTTTATCCATTTTTTTTCGAAATTAAGTTATTGGTACCACTGCATTCAGCTGAAAAATGCGCATTTATTCGTTATGAAGTATCGTTCCAAAACTTAGTTAATCCTACTGAAATTTAATGTTAAAAAGTAAGTGTCATTTCCAAAACTCACTTAATTTCGGTTGTATCATTCTAAATCTCACATAATCCACCAGCCAATAGGGGCGTGTATTTTCTGTTTTTCCAAAACCATCTTTATCCTCTTACCCAATCGGTGGCCACAATTTAGTCATGTGACTTTGTTGTTTTTTTGGCTTTGTCGTCTGTCGTCTGACTAATGGCTATGATGCTTGTTTGTTCTTTCAGTGCAAATTTAGAATATTTATGAATAAAAGTTGTTTAAGGTTTTAAGTTTAAAATGAGTTTAAGGGAAAACCTATTGCAGACTCCGTCTAATAAATCAAGGAAAAGGAAAGGCAATCCGGAAGAATGGAAAAAGACTAAGGACAAGAGAAAAAGGTAAGAAGAAAAGTTAACCTATCAGTGTAGGCTTACCTAGATTGAGTAGATTATTATATTTTTCTTTGCCAGATGAATCATGAAAATAAGAACTTAAAACGCTATAAGAATATAATTTGTTTTCCCCTTTACATAACATAATTTTCTGGTACTTGTACACTATAGAGTACAATTTTTTATCATGCTGTGATTGTACGGTTAGGTCAGGTAAATAAATCGCCTATTACTAACTTAGTATTTAGGATTAGATCCTTTTCGCTTATTCCATTCTCAGAACTCATACTTTGAGTGATTATTTATTATTAACTTTCATAACCTAACCAATATATAGGTAACACAATTAAAAATATGTCCCCACATAGGGCGTACATGACACAGCCTTTCATGCTGATTAATCCGTATCCTAATCTGTTTGTTGCATTTGTTTCAGACACAGACCGTCTCAATTGCCGGAACCCCCAAGATGTTCTTTGGTAGTACAGGTTAAAGAATAGTACAGGTTCTACCAACATCTTTGGTAGTTTAGAAGGCTACTCTTGCTCTTAAATTGAAAGATGTTAACAAAAGTAATTTTTCACTTTTCATTTAAACATTATTCCATAGAACATTACTATTAACTAATGACCTGTACTTTTGTAAGTTTTATTCTTTGACTGTAAAATATAAAAAAAATCATAAAACGGTTTTTTAAAATTCTACAACCTTTTCCAGTAGGCCTAAGTACCAATTAGAAAAATATAACATAAGGTTAATTAATACAAGCCCGATTATTATTAGGCTATTCTTAATGTTTATTGCATTGTTTAAAACCAAACTGATTAGTGTTATGCCATCCAAGTATATACTGTCTTTCCAAAACCGACTTTATCCTTAAGTGTCAGAGCAAAACTAACTTTATCCATGTTGTGTCAGGACAAAACTTACTTTATCCAAACTTAAATCTTAATTATTTCAAAAACTACTCATATTAGGACATAAAGGCATGCAAAGTTAGATAAAAATACACACCTTTCACTTAGAAAACACCAAAACATTACAATTCACTGTCAGGATAATTAACTAAACGTTTTTTTCATTTCCTGAGAATTTTAAAAAAATGGACAAAGTGAGTTTTGGAATGGACCGCCTCAATTATGATGTAACAAGTAGTATTCAGTATTATGCCTATACTGCTATTGCTATATGTAATTTCCCTTGATCTAAGTGATTTCACAATCTAAAACCATACGATTCAGAGTTGGAATATTACAAATCTAAAATCTACAAAAATTTAAATAAAAAATATAAAGCTAGTATTTTTACAGGGGAAAAAGTTATGTACACTATACTTTTTTAAGTTCTTAATGGCCCTGTGTGCTGCAAATGTTAAGGAGGAGCCAGCGGATAGGAAATATATATTCATTTGAAATCGAATATTTTTAAATTTACACAGCATCCGACTGGCTAATGGGTAGCTTTGTTCTTTTAGTAATCACCTCATGATACTGGGGTTGCCATTTAGCGATGATACCGAAACGTTAAAAAAAAGTGACCGGCATAAAGGACACAAACAACTTCACCCGACCAGCAAAAGTATTCCATTCGACGTGTTCCGTTTAAGAACAAGTATTGTGTAATTTCTTTGGTTTCCCAGATGAAGAATTCTCCACGAGAACAATGGCTGCGAAGTAAGACACAGATCCACGACAGTCCTATCACCATCACTCATCAACATTTCCTCGCGCCGCTACCGAAGAAAGGGTTTCTTCTTCTTCAGCGCGACACCTGCGCCTGCGTCTGGCAACAGGTCGTGGGATAATTAATGTGGGAGTCACACCGACGTCATTAATCTCACAGGGCTACCAACCTGCCATTACCGACGATGATTCCAGCTTCCTGCCCGGCCATCCGTCAAAGGATGAAAGACTTCTGCCATTCATGCGGCATTAACGGCGGCGGCCTTGAACCTACTAATGGATCTGGTGATGGGAGGACCGCCACCGGACCAGCGGTAGCTTCATGGGTGCCGATACCGAGCTTTGTTGGGGGTGAGCAAGGGTGTCGTGGAATTCGAGAGAAGGGGAGGAAAAGAAATTATGTAATGTGTCATATCTGCGTCTAGTCATCATTTCCATTAATTAAAACACTTGTCTCATACAATACACATTTCATAGAATGTCTGTACGGTATTCCCTCATAAGTGGTAACTACTTTTAGTAGTAGTGACTATGGTGAATTTTAAGTTGCAGACGAATTATTTCTTGTCCTCTCCTCAGCGCATGGAGTCTCTTACAGATATGGAACTTTTGATTGCCGGGATATTGTTTTTACGATGATGTTTTTGGAGAGCTAAAACCAGCTGAGAACTATTTGATAGTCTCTGGAGTACAGAAACCCCATCTAAATTTTGGTCTCGAACCAGAACATCGGAGAGTACGTTGATGGCAAGATCTGCTGGGCTGGGACTGCAGCATCGGGATCTTTCATTTTCGGAGGACCAAATTAATGACCGACCGAAACTCATGACAACTAGAACTGGAGCAGGATCTACAGTGACGTCACACGACGGTAGATACATCACCGACGTCATGTCGATGCCGATGACAATCTCCAGTGGTACAAGACAAGGCCGTGGAGCCGCGCCACCGTCGGCGGCCTTCCCGCAGATATATGTAGGACGAATATCGGACCTCGGGCCACGCCTCGCACGCTGCACGCTCCCCGCCGCGCGATCGCGAGCGATTTATGCCAATTATCGCCGGGCGAGAGTGCCCCGTCGACGCGACAACCGACAAGTGCCAAACTTTTATCTTATGTTTTGATTGGTTGGTACGTGGCATAAGTAGTTCAGGAACAACAGCGGTTGTGTGGAGACAGGATTCAGATTATAGGGAAGGAAGTTGGCAACAAACTGGGACTGGCCAAGGAGAATGCACTCGAATAGTTACAATCATATGAATCACGATTTGTTATTAATGTCCAGAGTTGTCATATTCCTATTCTACAAAATGTACTTATGAATAGTAGCTTATGTTGATTTGTTGTTGTTTGTCTCAATGCCAATAGAATAAATTATTATATAGGTGAACTGATTTGCGCGATCCGTAAGAAATGCATAGGAGCATGATTGTAATCTAAATTGTATCTATTATAGTAAAAATATTTATTATAAAATAGAAAGTACAATTACGTACTCGCACTGATGTCCGATCTTCTAATAATATCTGGTTAATTTTAGGATAATTTATGAATAAATACTTTGACAGCATTGTCACAAGATGGTAAAACCAGCGAGCACCAGAAGGGTGGCTGTAAAACATCATTGGTCTCTGAAAGAATCCGCACAGACCCTACTACTAATAAACGAATTACAACAAGATTCAGTTTATCACTGAACACTTACTTGATACCAAATGCTTGTTGATAAAAAATCATTGATAATAATCGTAGAATTCTTTACAGAAAGTTTGCAAATGTAAGAAATCATACTCTACAAACCCAAAGGTTTCCTGGGAATCGAATGACGGGGATAAAATATTGCTTAAGCCAATAAAAATAAGGTTGAAAATCTTAAATAGACCTCGCCATGGGGTCGACCTCTTATGTATAACAAGTTATATAGCCTACATCAACGTCGATATCAACTCCGGAATACTATGTTGACTTCTGCACCACTGTCAGTATTTCATATGAAAGCAAGGACTAGCTCAATCAAATCTGGAGCAAGATCTAATAATAGTTTCCACTAGTGCCGCACCCGGCGGCGTGGGTAACCCATGACTCCATGACCGGGCGGGGTTACAGCGTAATCGTAATCTACTGGAAACGCTTTAACTTAATTTGCATGGCTAATGAAGCGTGCGCGGGCAAAAATTATGGGGTAAAAGTCAATCCAGGAGCTGCTATAAATCCAGCAGTCAATCGGAGCGCCGCGACCTTCGACATGAAACATTATCTTGATCCTGAATCGCTTAAAAGCCTATTTGGCGGTTGGCCAGGCTCTGGTCGTGGTGATTAGGCTGATCCGCGAGGGGCGTCAGGTGACCGGCAGGTGGAGTCACGTGACCTACTACGTCACGTGATCTCCATGACGTGACCGGAAGTGGTGGTTTTATAAGTAAGATCAGCGGGCTAGCCGAGTTTTCTGCAGAGAATGTTTTGGCAGATCGCTATGATGTGACTTAGTAACCGATGAAAATGCTGATGAAATTTAAGTTGTTTAGACTGGATTCTAGACGAGGAATCTTTAGACAGTGAGGAGCGGAATCGGTTGGTTGAGTACGTAATCAAGTGAAGCACAAGACTTGTGGCGCGTAGACTAATCAGGTCGCTGATTAAAACTCCACATAAAAAAGTTACTCGAGAAACCTATAGCAAAACCATTGAAGATAGTAATACATGTTGAACTTTGAGCCATGCATAACCTTTCAATAGAGGTATTTTTGCAGGTTTCTGAGGTGAATCTTGGTACAATATGCAGACTTAATAATCTAATCGTCATTTTAATATATTCTTTCACCTACCATCTAATGATTTTGGTTACAAGGTGTACGGTATCGATATTTTGCCTTTCCTTTTAGGACTTCTTACTCTCAGGGTAAAGCATCCATCTATCTTCCTTCGTATAACACAGTAGACAAGATCAAGAATCAAGAATGTTTATTTCCATCAAGCATGTTAACAAAAAACTTGTACTAGTAAATGTCAAAAACTTATAACTAAAAGTACACTTTATCATGGTGTTGTGACTATTTGAAACTCACCATGCAAAGAAAGAAAAACCACACATCACTCAGTTCACTCAGAAAGAAAGATAGTAGCCTACATCACTCAGTTCCTTCATAGATAAACCTTCTGCTTTATAGTATCCCATAAGAGACCCCAGAGACCAATAAGGAACACGCACTTTACAACTTATACTGCATACATGAATAAGATGCATTTGGATACTGTTCATAGGGACCCTTTACATGAAGTATAATGGACGATTGAAAATTATCTGTTTATAATGCTATCGATAAAACGGGACAACCGAAACTAACAACTGACAGGAACCAAACTGCCACGATTATACCTTATGTACCTTTAAATACCTTTGAAAGAATCAAAACCAAAAGCATACATTGAAAATTGACAAACTTGACCAACCTAACGGCATCTTGAGCTTCAATTATGGCAGCCCTTTGGTTCTCTGTCATATGGTGACATTTTACACCATTTTTCTTGGCCTATTCTCTAACACCAGTGTTATGCTTCTAAAAACGTATTGTCTTAGAGTGCCATTCATCCTTCAATAGCAAACAAAAAATTAATACTAAAAATTTAGTTTTGAAAATTAACAAAAATTACACTTTTTTCTAATTAGTTTTGACAAAACAATTTGTTTATAGTTGGCTGCTTATTTAGTGTAGATTAAGTTATTTTGTTTTTTTCCAATCAACTTCTGCATTTCCATTGCTGGCACAAAAAATGCATCAACAGCAAAATCGCAAACGACAGAATTTTAGCTAATGTTTAGGCCTAACAATCTTTTCAATCTAATGTGCAACAGTTTGCATTTATTTTATCCCCTCCTTCGACGTAATTTGTTATTGTAATTTATTTAGTCTTATAAATGAATCACCAACAAATAAATCAAATTACTTAGTCCTAAGAAATACCCTAATAACTTAAACGAAAATATAGCTCAGACTATGCAAGGGGGACTCGGCATTAGCATGACCGTAGGCCCATTGTTGAGTTATGCCCTGCCGATACCCGTAGTATGGGCGAGTTAGGATTAAAGTAATAATTATAATAAGCGCTACCGTGCCCTTCCCGTGCCGCGGGCGCAGCGCACGCACGCACACACACACACACGCACACGCGGGCGCGGGAACACATGTCGAGCGGTTATGGCGGTCTTATGGAAATCAGCCTCACTGCCGCGGACAGCTATTGTGTGTCCGTTTGTTTTATGTTTCAGGTCTGCTAGAAATGGGTGGCGCTTATAAAGTTTTAATTAATCGTTATGAATGATTAAAGCTCTACAAATGTATAATTTCTTACTGGCGTGGCAATTTAAATGGCTTTGTAATTTACATTGATAGCCTATGAGTGGTATTTATAAAGCACAATAGGAAATGCTCTTAGAGACTTCGCATGGTAGTTCAGTCACTTCATTTCTTAATGACCTTGTTGTTTGGTAAGGTAAAACTTATGTAGCAATCTAAATGCAGTTTAAGGCACCTGCTAAAGCTAAACAGTACCTATTGCTTTATAGTGCATTCTACAATTGTAATTCTACAATACAAAACAGAGTGATCATATTTTCTGATGTTAAAGATTTCACTTGTTTTGGTGGTAAGTAAAGTTAACATGTATTTTGGGAACTGAACTTGCTAGTTAGTAAAAATAATCTTTTTATTGCTAGGCCTATGAATAACAGCAGAGCCCTAAGGCATATGAAGAACGAGAAGACCTATCTATCTCCCAGGACAATAAAAAACAGTAAAAAAAATTGTGACTACTAGCCCTACGGTAAAAGTGCATTCATTGTATGGGAAAATTCGCAAACAAATCTAAATAAGGTGATTTTTTGAGGTTACGGGCGAAAATAAATTAATAACTGTATAGGCGCACTGTAAATAAAATCCGTTTTACTGTTAGCTTAAAAAAATCATTTTTCAAACTCCATAACCCAAACCTGCCGTTTGCACATTCTCAAATCCAAACCTCCCACAAACTTCCTTATGGAACACACCTTAAGGTCGTATTTTGCCTGGCACAACCATACCCTCCAATAGACGCGTTCAATCATCCGCCAATCGTGTCGTATTTGTAGCGTACAACTAACGCGCCGGACCGACGATAAAGCAACCCGCACAACAGCCTCTATCGCTCAGACAAGGCCGGCCGCGTACATCACAGCTGTGGTAGAACCGCATACGCGCGGTCGCGGTCGCCCACAGAGTATCATTTGATTGGAGCGGCCCCTCTGATACGGCTGTAAACGCGATTGTTTATTGCTCTATGCACGCGTGTGTAGGTGGTCTCCATCCTGTGATGCATCATTGCAGCAGTTCCGATGCAATTAGAAAGGCTGTATGTAAGGGCGGTAATAATAATGGAGTTATTTATTTGACTGTAATTCAAGAGTTGGCAACAAGAGGCGGTCAGTTACGTAGGATACCGGCGCATTAACTTTCATCCTTGGTTCCGTCGAAAAGTCGGTAGGCCTATCAGCAAAATCATTAATCAGCAAATGAACTTGTTCTGTTGAACTCTTGTGAGCAGAACCTTCAACGAGATTTTGCTGAATACTGTGTATTTAAAAGAACAAAAATCCTATTTTTTAATATTATATTTTTGCAATTATGTAGGGGGCCGTCCATAAATTACGTCATCGCTTTTTGGCCATTTTTGGACCCCCCTCCCTAAAATCATCCTACCATCATAATTTGTCTAACCCCCCCCCCTCTCGAAAAAATGACGTCATTTTTAACAAACCTCCGTTTTAAGTAAAAATAATGCTTTTTAAACGCTACATGATAAACTAAAAAAATTTACTAATCAAATCTGAATTTACCTTCAGAAATAAAGCCAAAATGACAGGCTCAATGGAAAAATAAACTATAAAACAACTCTTTAAAATAGTCTAATGTATTTTATAGATAATTATTTTATAATAGTTGAGTTATGTTAGAATTTATCATTGTTTTACTGTTGAAATTTGATATAAAATCATATTTAAAATGACGTCATATCAAAGCCGACCCCCCCTTGCACATCACCTTACCGTCATTTTCAATCTGGACCCTCCCCCCCTATTTTCAGATGACGTAATTTATGGACGACCCCTAGGCTATAGCATAGCATTTTTTTTAACTCCTTTAGCTTTACGGTATCTTTGTAGTTTATTCAATGCCTGGTGAGTAAATCAAATGTATCATAAAGTGTATTTCCTAATTCCAACGAAAGCATTTATAATGACAGAGAGATCGGTTTTAAAACTCCAAGAGTAAGCCTGTTTTTCTGTTTCAGAAAATTTCCTGATGACTTACCGAGGAAATTCCAGTTGCTCGAGTGGTTCCTGATTATTTGGTTAAAGGGAAACATAGAAGATCTTTGTAGAACACTTGGTAAAATGAGGTTCTTATATACTTACTCAGTTGCTGGGTTTCTTAAATGTTCCCCGAAGATCAAACCACAGATGTCTGAAGAGAGAGATCTGGGTTGGGAGGCGGAGGAGTAAGCTTGGGTAGAACTCTTCTTTAAAGGAATAAAGAGCGAAAGAAATAGATGTCGAATTCTCTCAAGTTTACTTTAAATCAAACGTTGTTGCTATGAAAACGCTAAACTTAATTGTTGACAGTTATTAACATTTTTTTATTTTTTATATTGATTAATTAAACTGTATTATTTGGTAAATAAGGAACTCAACCAGAAGTACAATTTTTGTACAAATAACTTTTGCAACGGGATACCGTAGAGCATAGTTTATTTAGGCCTACGGTACATCTAAGTTTTGAAGTCCATATGAACAGGTCGCTGAATTCCAGGATCAAATCAAAAAAGGCCATTATTATTTTTTAAACGTTTTTATGAGAAACTGTCCAATCCCATGGTGGTCTTGTTACGTCGACATACAGTACATAACTATACTGTAGCCTAATATCCGAAATGATAATGATAGGGCCTACATGGCTACTATGAAGGCGATAGAAAGTAGAACATCATTTACTCAAATCCGTATACATATTCCTGATTCAAACTAAAACCGAGTAAAAAAAAAAAAAAAAAAAAAAAAAACTAAGAATCTAATACTCTAAACACATTCTGTAATAATTGATTATTCAAAGCACAGGAAATGTTGTATTTTATTTCAAATACGCAGTGAATGTGTTCTAAGCCAAGGATAAAGCTGAATGTTTCATTTCCTATGGTTTCAACTTTCAACGTTCTCTGACCCCCAAGCACGGTCTTAACGCAATAAGAAAAAAATCCTGGATAGTTTGAAGGATCAAATAAATGTGGGAAATGCAGTGCTGGGGATTTTGTTCCTAGCACACTAATAAAAAAAAACTACTATTTCATTTATAAAAAAATTATTCTTATAAAATGAACCATTATACATTTCCGACTTTTCAAAGATGAAAGGACATGTTTGTCATCCAACATTGCTCTTGATTTATTTATTTTATTGAAAACACTTTGGAAGCGGAAAGCGAGCCGCTGATAGCTCATCTGTCACTCTCTATACCGCTTGTCTTGGGATATCCAAATGGAAAACTGAATTTGTCTGTTGCATAGAAGAAACGAGTATTGTATTTCCAGTGAGTCAAAGCCGCAAGATAAAAAGTGACTTAATTAGATTTTCTTGAGTAATAATAGGGTCTATTTTGAGAGCATTTGATTTGGTAAATCATTATCATTACGTAGGACATTTGCTTTTGCATAAATGAAAATTTAATGCTTTCTATCCGATTCCAACATCACAAGAGCAAAAATTCTATAGCAAAAAAATATTTACAATACCTGCTCTGTCTAAGTGATCCGGAGGGGTTCGTTTTCACTACCCCGGTTTCAGGCCTTTCTGACCCCATTTTTCCAAGTGTTAACAGTTACAATAAAATTAAATATTTCAATCTGTTAAGTTGTCGTCAACATTACAATTAAAATGGAACACGGGCACGGTAGATATAGACAGACAAAGACTGACCGGTATTAAAAAAAAAGAATAATAATAATGTGCGGCGCCATGAGGATATACAGCGAGCCTTCATTACCAAGGATGAGGTTTGCGGCACACAAGCATCTACAACGTGCGTCAACACTTTGAAGGGGCAGAAACTGACGAAATCCATTCCTCACGATTCCCTTTTTAACTCACTTAAATATTATTTTTGTCTAAATTAGGCTATGTAATCTTAAGAAGTTTATTTTCAATAAAAGAAGTCTTCAATAATATTTTTAGGTTTTGCAAAAAGACAATATTAATTGATAACATTTACAACTACCGATCCTTTACAGGAACATAAAAAATATGTAGGATATTAATGGATCTATGCTTAGTATCCCCCCCCCCCCCGCCTAAACTGTACCCTGTACGCCTGGTGCCCGATTCACTGGAGGAAATATGTTTAGAGTAAAACAAAATTTTAACAAATGATTTATTTTGTAAGATGTTAGCAACCCCTTTTTACTTACTTTGCTTCGTCCGAAGACAACAGATTTGCGAGTGTTACCAATAAATGGCCCACCTGAACAATATTAATATAACATAAAACCTTATGAACACTGTTGACAGAACCGGGATTCAAACCCACAACTTGCTGTCAGTTCCAATAAATCTAAATGGTGAAGCTTTCTCATGTAGCCTACTGTGTTTTGTATATCACTTTATAAAAAGCAATACCTCACAAAACTGGATATTAAAAATCTGCAAAAGCACAAAATATGGATCTACAAATATTACGCATGTAAATATGTTTTTTTTTTTTTATTGCAAAAGTTGTCTCCATCTAAATGTTTTAACCCGTAGATGCTAAGAATTCCTTCACGAAATGATATCTACCTCACTATTTCTTATTTTGCAGTTCTATCATCTTATTCTATAAATAAAAGAAGCTAAGTGCTCACTCACTCATCACCAATTTCGAACTTACCATTATGCTGGAGTGCAGGGGTGGACTGACACTATGAAAAGGGCGGTGGAATGGGTACCGGAGGGGCGCCATAAAATATATACATATATGGCATTCATATTATTATGTATATAATAAGGGTATTTATTATAAATGTTTCGACTATCATATAATTTTCTAGCAATTAAAACTGTAACCATACAATATAGTTTAATTTAAGTTAATAGTACCAGGGGGACCGAGCTTAAGCTCGGTAATATTATTATTTTTGTTCTCATACAAAGCTTGTTCGCTCCGCTCACTCGCCCTCTTCGATTTTAAAGACGAGCTCGTTCGCTTCGCTCACTCGCCAGGCCAAAGGGTGCTGCACTTTGGTATAATTTTCCTAAACTACAGGTTAAAGATGTAACTCATTGGTTTATATCTACAGTTATCAGCTAATTTGTGTTCAATTTAAAAATCTCCATAAGGATAACATGGAAACTTTGAAGGGCTCTAGAACGAAAACCGGATTTTTCCCAGACATGGGACCAGCTCCAATCGATTTCTGGTGGCCAAAACCCCCATATTCAATCAAAAAATCAAAAATCCTTGGAGCGAAAAAAAAGTTTGCCATGACAAACGGAGCTTGTTTTAGAGTATAAGATATAATAATTTAATATACAAAGGGTTTATAGTTTAATTACTTGAAAATGACATAGTTGAAACATGTGACAAAAAAATATGGATACTTTGGTCTTTATTTCTAATGATTATAATAACAGAATCCCTTAAAATTTAAACAATTTACAATGTATCTATAGAAGTACAGTATATTACTGTAGTTTGTAAAATACAGTTAATCAAACAAGTGTTAAAACAGTAACTTCTTAATTTTCAATAAACATTACAAACTTATATTAAAAATCAAACTAATGAAAGTAAAAATAACTTTACAATAAATATTTGAAGGCTTTGTAGGCAAATATTAAACTCGAAAGCTGTAGTTTTTTAAATCTTTATCAAGACCAACATATTTTATTTACATTACTGTTACCAATTACTGTTTGTTTATATTGCTGCCCATAAAAGTTAAGTCAACATACCAACAGTTTATACGTGAAGAAGTCTTCGTAATTGTTCACTCCACTCAGCTTGTCGATTATCTAATTGATCGAAAAAAAAATAATTATCGATAATAATTATCGATAATATTCGATAATATTCAATAATAATAATTAATTATCGATAATAATTATCGAATTGATCTTGACAAGAATATCTCACTCCATGTTCATGAAAAATAAGGTCTGAAGGTGTTCATCAGTGAGTCGTGAGCGGAGAACGGAGCTTTGTTTTGATATATTTTAATTTTTCAAAGGGTTGTTCATATGGAACTTGGGTAGTTGGTAATGTCAAGAGATATACTTAAAGACTTTAAAAAGGTTAAGACTTAAAAAGATTCGTGTACAGCCTTGAAAACAAAAACATTGAACTCAAGTAAGACGTCGAATGCACACTTGAAGCAAGTATTGCATTTTTACCACTTTTAGTCAGCGACCAACGCTGCTTTTAGGCCTACACTGAATATACTGCAAATCATTTGGGTCTCTTTATTCGTCGTTGGAAACGTCTTCTTCCGAGAGCTCACCTTCAAAATCATCGGTTGATTCTGTTATGTTTACCGGCTTCGACAACTGGTGATGACACGGTGATTAAAATATACTAATTCCAGTAATTTCTCCTCCAGTTTCCCCTCCTCGCAATCGGTAACAAATTCTATTATCCTTTGAAAGCTAGAAGAGTTAATGTCAATGCTGTTAAGCCGCTTGGGATCAAAATATTTTAAACCTAAGCATAGACTTTGTTTTGCTGAAAACTTTTCGTTCATACATTTGACAGCTTGATCTATAACACAGTTAAAAACGGTTACTTCAAATCGGCGATTGCTGTCTTCAATTAGGCCACGTCTCCTGATAAGGTTTCCCCCGGCATTTTCTTCTTCTTCCTACTCTCACCCAGGCAGTTTTGTTTCTATGATGATTTCTTCCGTATTTGGAACTGTACCCGACAAGTGTTCGGTTTTGTTCGTTATTTCAGTGACGAAGACCTATGCAGCTTTGAAGACATCGGCAAACTTGGACCTAGCACCTTTTAAATCCTAAAGGCGACTTTTTTCCTAAGTCAAGATCCTTGGTTTGCATTTAATCTGTAAGTGGCGTGGTGTGCTAAAAAATCATCAGGAAATTCATTACAACGACGATTGCCTGGAAACTGCATAGTTTCTGTAAAATGCAAATACAAAGCATCGTTCCTTGCCTGTTAAAATTGTCGATTTATTAAAATAAAAAAATTACAAGAGTCGTTTTAATACGCATATTTATATTCTAAATTGTACAAATTCCAGAATAAATACAAATATACACTCTGTGTAAGGTTTAACAAAATCATCCCCCTGGGATTGACCTTTACTCGTAAAAGGTCTCTTTATTCGTCGTTGGAAACGTCTTCTTCCGAGAGCTCACCTTCAAAATCATCGGTTGGTTCTGTTATGTTTACCGGCTTCGACAACTGATCGCAATGATCGCGCCCAGGCTGACAGCTGTTTCACCGCACAGGTTAGCCAACTATGCCGAGTCATTGCTGCACGAAAGAGTTCCCAGTTGGAGCAATTTATCAAAGTTGGACATTCAATTTATATGAAGATAAACGTATTGTGTTCAAGTCATGAAGTGCAAACACATAATTATTGTTTTAGGAAAAATAAAAATTCACAAATATTGAACTTTCAAAAAATATTTTACAATTCCTTGTAATGAAAAAATCTCGTCCTAGGGGCGCCGGGGCGCCTTGATGGGGAGGGCGCACCGGGAATTTTCCCGGTGTCCCGGCGGCTCAGTCCACCCCTGCTGGAGTGTTGAAACTTGGTACACTGATTCTTTGGCCTCAAATAGGAAAATATGATTGTTATCCCGACCTAACTACAGGCCTCTGTACCCTTTATTTATTAAATAATATAAACCCTTTACTTACTAACAACTTGATAAACCCATAAATAAATAAGTTAACCCATGGAAACATTTATCCCAAAGAATAATTTTTTTTATACTTTACTGTGTAATGTGTGGAACTGCCAGAAGGCAATAAAGGAGAGAAATAAATTTCATTCCACCCTACTAAACGTCTCTGTTGTTGATCAAACAGTCATCTCTCATCTCCCATCACTCACAGAAGTGGACGCTAGGCAGTTCCTTAGACTAATATAAAACAAGGTAGGACACTATTCTATAGTTCAATAAAAACTCTCAGCTTAAATGGGAACTAGTTTTACAAAATCTTTTCCAAGTTGTTACAAAAGACTAAATATAGGGGTTTTTCTTTTAATGCAATCACTGTACGGTGTTTAACTGTTAGTTTTCAGTTAGAAGTCACACCTAAGGGATGTGAGAGAGGATGGGAATAAATGTGACAAAAATAATTTAAAATAAGTTATATTTATACATATAAGATATCAAACAAATCTGCTTAAAAACTTAGCTTACTTTAATAATTGTTTTTATGAAGATTAAAATGTTGCACTCTGTTCTGGAGCTATAAAACTCAGTATTGTTTGGTACATACCAACTAAGTACTTTAGGAGTTGATGGCCCACAATTATTGTCCGTAATCTTGATTGTAAGTGAATGACAAAATAAAGATCTCACTCAGAAAGGTGAATTAATTTTAAAACTCAACTTGAAATGGATAACGTGGTAAAATTTAGGCAGAAAATTTAAACTTACAACTAAGTACCATGCAAAAAATTGAAATTTAAAAAGTCTATTCAAGTTAGGGTACATAGTCAAAGGTTGTATATTATATGAATAAAGATAATTTTGACTTTTGACTTCAATATTTAGTTGGTGTTATCCTAATAGTCTGTTTACCATGATACTATATAAAACAAAAGCGAATTAAAACCAACAAACAATGCTCGGTCAACCCGGTACTTACAGGATGTGCAAGAAGATCTTACAGATTAAATTTAACAATGTTATAGTTTTTTCAGACTTTTTTAACACCTTGTATACAGTTTATTCAAGTACAAAATGTTGAAGATGGTCTGGTTTGGTGGTCCAAGCGGCAAGCTTTTCCCTGGCTTCAAACCATTTTCTCCTGTACTCTTCAGCTTGGGACTTGATATCACAGTATTTCATGCCACTAAACCTGTTGGCAAAGTGGGAAATGCTCAAAAATCGATAATGGGGGACAAACATAAGTTCAAAATTAAATCTGTACCACAAGGAGTTGTTGTTGTTGTTATCCCAGGACAACTTTAAAACTGGTTTGTACTAGTTGCGAAGTTGACATTGGGTACAGCAAATGAAGTTGTCATAACACTGTGGTAAGTCTTTTGGCTGTCCACTATGACAATTTCCCTTAGTTCATAATCCATTCATGTTCAAGACAGTGGGGGGTCAATGCGAACTGCATGTAAGCCCCTAGCTGGAACATATGTAGACAGCAGGGGGTGAGGAGAAATGCTATGGGCATCGAAACCCCTAGCTGGAACATATGTTCAAGACAGCAGGGGGTGAGGAATGCGACGGGCATAGAAACCCCTAACTTGAACATGAGTGGACAGTCCCGTGTCTCACCCTTTCTCTTCCTTCAATATCCCATCCTTCCGGGGGCTTGCGCAAAATGCCCATTAGAGGCAGACGTGCTCAACGGTTCGGCCGGGGTCTCCTTATCCACCAATAACAACAACCACAAGGAGTTCAATGTTTATTTTTGTCTCAAGCACAATATTCAGAGTGAATGTAAAAAATTCTAATCAAAGCACTATAAAGTTAAAAATATTAAATTTGATCAATTAATAATAATAATCAATAATAATAAATATTGGTTTTGATTTGTAAAATAGTTGACTAAATTATGATTGACTGAGCTCATTACTAGTTTTCAATCAACATTGACACTCTTCTAGAAATTGTTGGTTCAGTGGACTCTCTTTTATTTTGCATTCCTGGGGCCAGAGACATTCCGGATAAAAGATTTTGCCGGATAATCAAAAGCCTATAGTTTTCAACGGACATACAAACTAAATCACTTTATTTTACTCTATTTTAACTTTAGCAAAAGTTTTAATCGTCATTATCACAGCGTTGAGCGAGTGGCGGACGAAATGTAAATGACATAGAAAAGCTAAGCGCAGTGGCAGCGCATTGTGGTCAATGTCGCTGTGCCCAAACATAACCGGATAAAGCCGAACTCAAGTGATTCAACTAGTTCTGGTTAGTAGAGCGTCCCAGTTTTTTTAATGCTGGGTTAAAGAGAGTCCACTGTGTCACGCAGTTGCCTGTTACCTGTCACCAGTGAGGGTTGAGAAGAGTCGCAGAAGCTCTAGTCTGCAGACCATCAGACGACCATTGTCCCGGCACTTCTTGGTGGCACCTTGTCTTCTGCCCTCCACACAGACTTCTAGAGGCCTGCAAAAAAAGACTTTGATTATGTGCAGGATTTAAAAAATCTCAAACCAAATCAGGACTGAATTTTTTTTTACTGTAGTAATGTAGTAATTGAGCTTATTCGGACAATAGTTCTTCAATGATAAAGTATAGAAGCACATAAGTTAAACCAACTAAATAACGATTCCTTTTTTTCTTTTTTTTTTTTGAGGGAGAGGCGTGAAAAATGCATTACGCACACAGGTAGCCAGCCTGTAGTGTGGGGCTCCCCTAAAAAAGGGGTTTACCCACTAAAAAACCTCCTCTACTCTTTAGGATTCTAACCTGGAATTGTTAATCACATTACGTCAGGCTAGGCCTAAATTTGGCTTACGTCCGTGAGGCTCGCTCCTTATCCAGCCGTTTGATCAAGGGATCTGGGCCACTTCGCGGTCAAGATCGGTTTTCTTTTCCAGGAGGATGACCCGGATAAACTGTGATAAACAATCCCAGTTGTTCCTCATCCTCAAATCCTTCATCCTCCAAAATCTTTTGGCAGACAGAGTCTACCGAAAATGCACAAAACATTTGTGTGGCCTCCAGGCGGGGTTCTTCCCAACGGGGCCAGCGGAAGAAGGTGTGTTCCGCATCGTCGGGGACGCCCGGGCAATAAATGCAGTCCGGTGAGCCGGTCTTTCCCATCCGGTTCAGGTACGACCGAAAACAGCCGTGACCTGTCAGGAACTGGGTCAGGTAGTAGTCCTCCTCCCCATGCCGCCGTTCCAAATAATGATTCCGTAAGGATAAAGACATTTTCAATAATTGATAAAATATAATGTTGCCTACAACCTGTTAAGGAGAAGTCCAAGCAGTAACTTGGGTTTATTATTTAACTTTAACAGTAAATTTGCTACAAAAGCACACTAAGTAAATCATTTTAAAACATTAAGTTATAACATCAAATAAATGACAGCCTTCCCCTAATTCCGTGTCACTGCCTAACTCAGCGTTTGAGGCTATTTATGAACGGAGATGTTATTTTTGTTTACTACGTTCAATATATATTAATGTAATATCAATGGGAGAAAGCATTTGCAACATACACATTTATTTGCATATTTGTATTATACACTTATTTTGCAGTCATTATCACAATCACTTGCATTAATGCCATTTAAGTCATCACTGCTAGACTTATTTCTTTCTTAAACATGTTTTAACAGATTTTATGAACTATGCATGCCACTTTTGTTACATTTGAAATTAATTCAATATCAGTAAAAAGCTCATTTTACACACACGTTTCCTTAACAAAAACAGTAAGGCAAAACTGTACTTTATACCGAACACCAATTTTTAAATATGTAGACAACCATAAAAAATATATGCGTTAAAATTTATCTTTAAAATTTTTTTAAAAAAACAAGATAGTGGCAAAAACGAATAATCAATTAAATTAAAGTGGTATTCTTACTGATAAATGACTTATAAGTCATTTAATAGTCTATAAGTCTATAAATAGGCTATTTTATTTTCAATCAACATTGCTTTGAACAATGTACCTATTAATTTACCTGTCCAACTCCTGGCCTGCATGGACTATGGACAGAATACGCAAGTAACAAATAAGTAAGAAACCAGGTTTGGTGGCGGACGACGTTAGGTTGGTTTACCTTCCAAACATACCTAATAAATGATTATGATTTTTGTGATAAATGTTAAGTGCGCATACAAACTAGGTATCATAAAAAATGTTATCAATGTAAATATAAAAAACTTATTTATTTTTAGAATTTAAATTTAAAAAATGTTGTGAAGTTCTTTAAGGCCTTTTGAACATATAGTGCAGGCTCTAAACAGGTTGAGCGTGCACTAAAAGTCTAATGAAATTTGACTTTTGATATTGTTGGGAACATTTAGTAGATCTAAAATAACAATGTTGCCACATTTCCAGAGTGAGCACAACACGGGGGACGCCACCTAAAGGAAGTCGTAAGGGAACTGTATTGGCCTATGTCATATTAAATATCATTTTAAAGGTCTTTGAATGTAGATTCATATGCCACAAACCCGAACTCGAATATAAGTAGAATATAACACAAGTTATTGCGTTTTGAAATTTCGGTAATCTGTTCAAATCTATTTGAATTCTATCTATCTCCTCTTTATAAAGATCCTGATATTGAGTTAAATGTTATCTTTTAAGTCTTCATTTGCCGTCTTCGATTGCTGTCCAAAATATTATGATTACATTATGATTTTCAGCCAGATTTTGGACAGCCCATGAAATTTTTTGTAAAAAATTTAACGTATGCTTTAAGATCATGTTTAACAGAAAAAAATGCCGCAAAGCCGACCTCAAATGAACAATCGAGTCAGAAATGGCAGGCAGTCAAACTTTGCATAAAAAACATTTTGCCGAAATTTAAAAACGCCATAACTGGCGTTATATTTGACCTTTAGAGATCGGGTTTGTGGCATTTGAATCTAAATTCAAAGACCTTTAAAATGATATACAACATTACATAGGCCAATACAGTTTCCTCTACGACTTCCTCTAGAGGGCCTCCCCCATGTTGTGCCCATTCTGGAAATGTGGCAATATCGATTTTTTACATCTACTAAATGTCCTCAACAATAATCCAAAGTCAAATTTTGTTAGACTTTCAGTGCATGCGCAACCTGTTCAGAGCCTCGACTAATACAAAGAGAGGCACTGGTTTGAATACCTTCCTTTAGCTATTAGCTAAGAATTTTTAGTTTTATTTTTCTTAGAATTCTAATTATTTGATAAGGCCTACTATAAACAAATTTTCCTGCATTAAGTTTTTTAAAGTTCTTAAGTTAATAGGGTACCAAATCATTAATTTTTTTAAAAAATAACACTTTCCAGCTGTAAGAAAATGGTTGAACTCCTACTTATAAATACTTTTACATAACAACTATCCACAAAAACTTAGCATAGTATTTTACAAACTGGGGTACCGGTACTCATGGTTATAGTTAGCTATCACCACACTTACTTGATGCCGACTCTAGCCCAGAGAATGGCGGAGGGACAAGGTTTTGCAGTGCTGCCGAGGCAATACCTAGACTCGGGGAAGACCAGGTTACTCCGCAGCAGCGCGGGCCGATGTGGCGTGGCAGTGCGGGTGACGACGGCTCGCTCCAGCACGTCTCGGCTGTACGGTCCTCCCCCTCCGACCACGACTGAGCTTAGCAGCAGGGGCCGACTGAGCAGCAAAGACAGCAGCGCACCCTACACCTCAACACGGACAAACAACTGTGAGCTGCACGGGCAGGGTGACAGGTGTGCCAGGAGATTAATGAAATGTTGACCACTCGTGCAGATGTGCATGATAGTGAACCAAGCTTCTTTTCTACAATCCATCAATAGAAAACTCAAATTATGAATTGCATTCAATTTCAAGGTAGTATTTCAAAGATAATTTTTATTTATTACAATTTCCTTTTTGATACATGGTTATTTGATTTTCCGTTTCAGAGTACTTTCCAGTGTTGGGGAAGCTACTTTTTTTAAAGTAGCTAGCTACAGCTACAGCTACTTTTTCAAAAAAGTAGCTTAGCTACAGCTACAGCTACATTTTCAAAAAAGTAGCTAGCTACAGCTACAGCTACAATAAAAAAGTAGCTCACTACAATTTAAGCTACTTTGCTACTTTCGCAAACTGGTCCTGTTTTTCTCTTGTAGGCTAATATATAACCACCCAATTTTCCCACTTAAAAGTAAAATTAATTTTTTTTTAAATATAGGCCTACTCCTTCTTTTGGTATTGTGTTTAGACATATTTTCATTTTAATATAATAATTTGTGACTCTTATGGAGCCTAGGTAATGTAAACAGAATAGTGGCATGAAAATATAAATTGTCGAATAAAAAGACTTACATCAAAGACGTAAACAACAAGATTTATTAAGTTATAACTTATTACTTCACCAGGAACTTAATGTTATTAAGTTCATAACATTTTTCTTAGACCGGCCACAATAGGGTTAATAATGTTGGCGTATGCACACGTCAAGAAGAACTGGACTAGCTTTTCAGTTTAGTGGCTAATCTCGCTTTTAGGCCTACCAATTGCCATGATGTTGATTGTTAGATTAGATACTACAGAAACAGAATATAAGTATGAAGCACTCTGTAAAGTACTAAGTACAAATTTACAAAGTTCGGGAAGTAGGCCTACAGTAAAAGTTCACATCAACTTCTAACATCAATCATCAATCAAGGTAATTGAGGTTATGTTAGTTGAGTCGTTATGGCAGTACAGTAACAATTGCCTATTTATTTGAATTCATTGACGTAGCGTCATTTCTCATTGTTGTAAACATTCCTTTCCTTAATTGCCGACCTGAGCGATCCTGGCGGTGTGCAAGCATAGTGCAACAGTTAAGTTTCTATTCTATAGGCGCATATTAGTAGAATACTACTAGCGCATCTAGTGGTCAGCAAACACAAAAGAGAACAAGACTGGTGATTGTCATGTTGTGGTTATGAGGTTATGGTACTCAATTGGAGCGTCTGGTGGTGGCAATGGATTGAAAGTAACCTTCAATTCCAACGAGAAAAAACATAACAGCTGACTAACCTTCTCTCGTGTTTATTTAGAAGCAATGAATGATGAAATGTAAACACAATTATTATATTTTATTGAAACAATAGTAGCGAGTAAAGTAGCGGAATAATCCGCTACAACTACTCAAAAAATGTAGCTCGCTACAGCTGCAAGCTACTTATTTTCAAAAGTAGCGGAGCTACACACTAACGCTACTAAAAAAGTAGCGGAGCTACAGTAGCGCGCTACAAGTAGCGCGCTACTCCCCAACACTGGTACTTTCAACAGATTCATTCAAATACAAGACAGTAAAAAAGATCTTATTTATTTGGCAAGGTTAAGCTTATTCCATAGCATACGAAAGGAAAATGGATAAAAGAGACAACGCTTCTGTTTTATAATTCAATGAGAAGGTTCTTATCTCTGCTGGTAAGAGATGTAAAAGACAACTTGAAGCACCAAAATTTGTTTAGGTTCTTATCAGCTGATAAAATGAAGGTAAGGGAATCAGAGGGATTGAAGGTGTAGATTTAAATCTTTTTAGAGAACCAACACTGATACTGAAAACAGGACTTCCTCAAACTGATATTTCTCCTTCTAGTTCTAGTTCTCAGTGGATGTGAAACATTTGTATGTAATCATGTTTTATTAAGATTTCTGGTATTTCTGGCAAGTGAATACAGCATTGTCACCAAACATCCCGATATCTGCAGGTGTACTTTCTGTCAATTCAAGAGGACTTGGTTTAGATGAAAATAAAAAGTTAGACCGGAATGAGCAGAGTATTGACACGACACCCTGCTTTAACCATACCTGTATGCCACAAGCGATCCAACGAGCCAGCTTGTCACTGCAAGACACTGAGAGTGTGGGGTCACCCCGGCCCGGCTTGTACCTCACTGCTCCCGTAGTGTGGTACAACGCCCCCGCCAGTCTGGGGTCAGCCCCCGCCACGCACTTGGCTCCCGTCCGGTGAATATCTTGCCCCACGTCTCTCTCCCAGTCAACATCTTCAACTTGTGTATCTCCTGCATGGGAATGAAATACTCAGTCTTAAATTAACTAGTTTTAAGAATCAATAATTTATCAACATTTGATGAGGAAGGATTTAAATCTAAAGCTTGAGCAAATTACTAAATTATTGTAATGTAATAGTTTGATTTTGTATCTCACTCTTAAGCTGAGGGTATTATTTAAAAAAAAGTTGATAGCTTTTAAAACTGATTCAGGCATAACGATTACAAATTATGAAAACAGTTTACCTGATTTTAAGGATTCTTCACTTTGAAGTACATCAGTAGTCCTAGCTAAGTTTACATCATTTTCTACCTTATGCCGTTTGACACCCATCTCATCATCATTTCCGAGCTTCCGTTTCCCAGAAGTAACTGTCTTGGGTATGATAGATGCATCACCACAAGGCACATGACTAGTAAAGAAGTGGAATTTTATATCAGGATTGATTACAAACTTGTTCTGATTGTCACATTCAACAATTATTTCAGATGAACCTGTATTTTTAAACTTGCATATCTGATCATACAAATACCTTAGAAAACATCGCCTTGTCAACACCTGAAAATAAAAAGTTGTCCAAAATCATGATGCTAAAGAAAGATAGATTGAAAAATTAGAATAAGAATAAGAAGAATAAGAATCCTTTATTGTCGTTAAACACAGTTGTGTAATAGACATGGTCAATAAAATAAGTCAGACACAACTCACAAACTTGGTAATAAAACATACAAACAATTCATGAAAGACTAGGCTAAATATACATTTGAAACATCAACAAAATCTTACTTCGCTAATCTAGGCGTTGTCCCTCACATTAACATTAAAATCCAGTAAAAAAAATTTGATGGCCTTTATAAGATTATCTTTATAAGATATCTTTTCATTTGGTAGAGTAATACAAAATTAAGACTTTTTAAAACTATGTTTATTGGTTCCTGAAAAAGAAGACATGTTTCGTAGGTAAATTTTGAAAATACAGTTTAATAATTGATTTTCTTACAACATACTTCAGTGATTATTGGGGAACTTGTCTGAAACAGATCGCTTTCTTAATCAAACAATTGTTAATTACCTAACAAAACATAAGTTCAGAAAATTTCTAATTTTATGAGAATGGATTTCTGCGATCTCTTACACAACACAGTCTACAAACTGGAAACTGTAAACTGGTTAAAAATTTCCACTAATTTAATACCTAGACAAGTTGATCACAAGGTAAATTGTAAAATGCCTAAAATTAACTATGATTTTCAAGTCTTTCAAACTTACCTCAGCATGGCTGTCACTGGTTAAATCTCCTCTGGGAGACAGTTCATTTTGACCTAAACACTTTGTGCCTGTGGCCAAGGCCACTACAGTGAGATTTCCGTTGAGTGACATGACAATAGAGGACAAAAGTGTCCATTCCTTATCTTTAACTGGCTTTCCTTTCTTTGGGAGACTGTTGTAAATCTTTAAAGACTCCTCTGCAATTTGGTCAGCAAAAGACGAGTCCATATTCAGTGCTAGAATTTCATATAGGCAAATGAAAATATGTTTTTGTAACTAATTTAAAGAAGTGGGACTGGGCGAAACTTAGTTGGCTGACTCCATCGCTATTATCGATGTCTGTAATTTATTGTGTTTATGTATCTATCCAATATTTTTATTCATTGGTTGTAATATCAAATGCATTAAAAATAGATAACTCATTATCGTAATATCATAATTGTAGACTTAATGATAAACGTGATGGAGTCAGATAACAAAGTTTTACCCAAATTTAATTCAAAATAAGTATAGCCTATAACTTAGCCTATATACACAGGGGCGGTCTGGCGGCTCTGGGAGCCCTCGACTAAAATATGTTCGGGGCCCCCTCACCCAAACCTGAGGGGAACACCTCAGACAACCCTTCTCTGCCCAACCCACAATAATCTAAATTAGTCTAATAGTTTAAACGTATTTACAAGCAGTTTTCACTGTTGATTTTTAATCGTATTAATCATAAGTTATTCAACATATACTTGGTGAATAATAAAATATACTCTTATAATCTCCGATGATTTTATACAAGGTGTCCCGTAACTCTCTGGACAACAGTATATAATGTTACTGATTAGGTCAAGACGAACATATTTCAATGTAGGAACATGGTCCTCTGTGCCTAGTTTCCTGTCTATCTATTTTTATGTGTTTTTACAAAACAATGTATAATTCCTAAACGGTTTGAGATACAACATGACATTTTCCAAATTGTTTGTCTTATTACGATTTATCTTTGAGCCAAATTATACCTAAATATCACTGACCGTTTCAAAATGACGGCCATTTCAAACATTTGATGCCCAATTCCATGAACACTGTTAACTTAAAAAAAAATTGCAAAGTAAATAAAAGTTACAGTAGCCCGTTTTGTAGATTTCAATAATACCTTACCAATTGTTAATTGGATAAAGAATAACAGATAAAAAAAATTCCCTTGAAACTAGTTATACTTTTGTAATTACTGTATATGATGCTAAGCAAATTACATATGTGTCCTAGCTTCAGATTGAATCTCTTCTCTTTCTCCTGTTAAAGTGGGAAGCAGTCTATTTGGGGTGGGGGGTTGTCTCTGTATAGGTTGGGATAACCCTCCGAAAAGGTGGTACATGGAACAAATTAAACACAATTTTAATGTTGTTATTACTCCAGTGTACCTGTGGTTCGTCTCCCACCATATGCGAGACTTGTAGTATTGTAATGTTCAGTCCAGAAGGGTTTTTAGTTACCGCTTAGCCAAAGCTGCAACTACTCTGTGCGAGTAGGAGGAGCGGCGCAAGCACGCTGGGTACCCAACCGACTACCCCACCCATGGGGAGCCACAGTCGGCGTGTTCTCATCCCACAATAGTGTGGGCCTTGTGGTATGGGGACACAGAGACCACATCCCTTCAAAAAAGTTTTTTGTTGGAATAGTTTTTTAGGACTCAACTTCAGCTAAAATTGATGATTCTGAAGTGATAGCTAAAAATTTAGGTGTAGCCTGAGAGTTGAAGCATTAAGAAGCTTTTAAGAAAGTCTGATGAAAATCTTGGTTTTTGTGCTTATTATGGCAGCAAACCTGCATACTCTTTTCCCATGATAATCATATGGAAAATAGGCAAACTTGTTTATTTATGGACAGATGTAGATAAAACTTAGTGTATGGCTTCATATGGTCAAAATAAATGTTTTTCATGCTATAGTTGAATTAAAATCAAAAGAGTATTGGGACTCTCGGTGCTTCGGCAATGTTCGGGTACGTTCGGGACTAGTCGGCTCCTCGAAGTAAACAACTGCCGAGTTGTTCAAATGAACGAATCAATAAAGTGATTTGAATGAATCATATGTCAGTACCAGGGGGACCGAGCTTAAGCTCGGTAAAATTATTACTTTCGTTTCTCACACAAAGCTCGTTCGCTCCGCTCACTCGCCAGGCGGAAGGTTTGCTGCACATTGGTATGATTTTCCTAAAACCACAGGTTAAAGATGTAACACATTGGTTTATTTTATCTACAGTTATCAGCTGATTTTTGTTCAGTTAAAAAATTTCCATAAGGATAACATGGGATCTTTGAAGGGCTCTAGCGCGAAAACCGGATTTTTCCCAGCTATGGGACCAGCTCCAATCGATTTCTGGTGGCCAAAACCCCCATATTCCAAAATTTGAAGGAAATCGTCGGAGCCGTTTTTGAGATAATTGTGCAAGCAAGCAAACAAGCAAACAAGCAAACATTGCTCGTATAAGAGTATAGGATTTTCTAAAAGAGTCATTTGAATCAGCGACCACAGAGAATTCTTTGGTCGCCGATTCGTTTCGATTGTAAGATGATAACTTTGTTTTGATCGCGATCTGAGAAGCAGGCAGATGTTTCATCGGTTTTGTTTACAATGTTTCACATCCTTTTTATCATACAAAGGTTAGCGTTATTTGATGGATCTCACAAGTACCTACGCCTATATAGTTAAATTGATTAGCTATCATCCACTGCCTAATTATTCAATCAGTACATCACATGAGTGAGAAACCAACGTACAAAATCAAATGGTATAATTCATCATTCGTAATTCAATTGTCTTAAGAGATTATAGGCATTTACGACGCGCGAACCCTGTAATTAACCTCGCTTTCAAACTGAGTGTATCCCTGGTAACTTAACTCTTTTTTACTGTTACGTACAAACTTAAAATTAATTAAATATTCAAGTGACCCAAAAGTACGTCACACAATATTAACGTCAATTAATCGATGAAATTCGATTTTATAACATTAAGACAGGTGACGAAAAACAGCTGTATCATACGGACAAAAGAATAGGTTCAACATTCTATTCGTGAAAAAGATCGATTCAAATGAATCAATTCGCCAGATGAGCCAAATTTTCCACTACCAGCTGATTAAATCAGCGGGTTTACCCGAGTGTTGCCGAACACTGCCGAAGCACCGCCAGTCTCAATACTCTTTTGATTTTAATTCAACTATAAAAACCTACTTTTAGTGTCCCCCATGGCAGCATTCCTGCATACTCTTTCCCTACATTTATCTTAAGGAGAAAAGACATTATTTATTTCCCTATTTATGACCACGTGTTAAAATTTTGTTTACAGGTTTAGCTGGTCAAAATTGATATTACTAATTTGGAAATTCGCTGAATATGCAGGTATGCTGCGACGGGGGGTATTTTGTATCCGGTATACACTTGAGAGGTCCAACTTAAGAGGGCGTTGGAGTGCCGCCATGTTGGATTTATTTCCCATAAGAGCAATGCTAAACTTGTCCCCGGCATTTGTCATATAATTTCTTTATTTTTTGTCCGATTGGTTCAGAATGAATAGCGTTTGAATCACAATTAAATTCCTCGTTCCTTTTGCGAGATCGATTCTTTGTAAATAATTTATAAAATTCTGTAGAAAATGTTTTAAAAGTAGTAAAAAACCTGCTTTGTTATTTCAAGTTAGTAAAAAGTACTAATTTTTATAAAAAAATTCCTTTCGCAAACCAAATTTGCCTTGATGAACCCTTTATTTAGAGCTATAAACCATTATTTTCTGATTATAAATAAAAGAGTTCTTTGACATTCCGTTTAACATTGCTCTTATGGGAGAAAGGTGGAATTTGGATTGACTCCAACGCCCTCTTAAGACATTTTTGAAGAGCAAAACCAATGTCAGGGAAGGAAGAAAGAGTTAAAATGAAAAACGTAAAAGAAGCAGTAGACCATTAATAAATTAAACATAAATTAAAAATAACAATATAGTAATGAAGAACGAAGTAAGAAGAAAGAAGAAAAATTTCAAATAAGTTTAAAACAAAGATAAAGTTTAGAGAAAATGAGTAGATGAAATTGTAATTAAATGAATATTTGTAAAATTGTAAATAACTTGCAAAAATTTGTTTTGTAAATTCCCATACAATGTGTAAAACTTTGTCAGAGAAATAAAATTATTATTATTATTAGTTTATTTTGTTTGTTCTTTGCCAAATTTAATACCAGCTTAAGTTTTGAAAACGATGTATTTTATTCAAAATATAAATTTTTATAGCTAGTAAATGTTTGTTCCTGATTTATTACATTGAATATAATCTAATAGCCGAATGGTAAATTTAAGTTACTGTTATTAAGATATAGGTAGGCTCTTGACTTAGTGGGGTGGGGTATTTCCAAGGATTTTTTTGGGGGATTTTTTCCCAGAATTGGGTAATACTATCCCTCATCAATAAAAATTACCCTAAGTTGTAATTATTCCTTAACCTCAACCAATTGACCTGACGAAATCCTGCCTCAGGTAGGGTTACCATACGTCCTCTTTTCCCAGGACATGTCCTCTTTTTAGAACATAAAAAAACGTCCGGGCGGACTTATGAGAATCAGTCCAATTGTCCAGCTTTTTGGAAGCAGCAAACCTGAATAGCTGTATTTTTAGGTTTTGTTGCAGATTACATTGTAATTTAAATTGTTTATTGTTTAAAATGTTTAATCTAGAGTAAAAATTAATACCACATTAGTAGTGGGGTTTGGTTACTTTCAAAACGGAAGTCGTGCCATTTGCCAGCCGCTGCCGGCCAGCTGCCATCGGCCAGCTGCCAAATCAGTCGCTGCCGCCATATGCCATGCCATATAGCTTCAGGTGGGGAGAGGCTAAATGAAATGAAGGGGTGGAGAAGGGGTGAGCAGATGGTGTTAATTTTTGAAGTAGGAGTTAGTGTATAAGGGAGAGGGGATATTTGCTTCAAGGTCATATGGAGGGGGTTTTAAAAAAGACTGAACTCTAAGAGTTCAGTTTATCGGTGATTGTCATACAGGTCAGTCGAAACCGACAAGGGACTGAAGAATAGCTTCTACATCATTTATTGTTGTAGAAGATACATCTGGAACTTGTACAGGGTTCTGAGGAGTTGTTGAAGTTGAATTTCTAGAAGGATTTTCCCTTGGATGAGTTGTTGATGATATTTCATGAACTTGAACATTTTCTTGGTTGGTCTCCATTATTATTGTAGTATAAATTAGAGTGGAGATGTTGTTAGCTGAAGAGCATAGAAGATAATGAAGTAGGAATTATTGTCGGGGCCCTTATATAGAGAATGGTGGGGGTAAAATAAAAAAACTTGTTGAACACAGTCGATAGGTGTAATAAGTTGAATGTTATTGAAGTGTAACATAGAATGTAAAATGTCGTAAATAACACTATCATCAACATTAACCTGAGAAGTTGTTGAACAGTATAATGGGTTAAAACTGTACTTCTTTCTAACTCTATTTAAATTAGTTTTACACTTTGAAATTGAAGGTTTAGAAGTAGTTCTTAATATGTGTTGTGTTCGCAAAAGCTTTAATTTTAAACATTGTGTATTCATTGTAACCAATGTGTTACATTTAGAAGTTAAAAGAAGACTGAGATATAAAATGAAGTGTAAAAGAAAATGCCGGAGTAGTAATTTTGTAGGTTAGAATTAACCTACAATATGAATGCTAAAAGTAATGAAGTTTATTCCATGGATAATTCTAACCTCAAACCTAGTTACCGAAGTAGTCATAACATAAAACTAATGAGAGATGATGACTGAGCGGATGCAAGGCAATGAATGTTTGTGGCGCGATAAACTACCCACTTTTATAGAGGCAATAACTCCAGCCAGATGGCGGCAGATGGTGAGCAAATGACTGGTTGACCGACTTTCACCTGAGTAGTAAGAGAAGTAAGGTTCCGTGTCCATCCCTACTCCTTTGGGTCAATGACCGATCGGAAAGGTCAATGACCCCCCCCCCAAAAAATGGAGCCCCCCCCCCGAAAAAATGGAGCCCCCCCCCCCTTCCCCTTCCCCTTCCCCTACTCCTTCCCCCACTCCTCCAGGTGAATGGCCGGTCACCACCGGTTGTTGACTTTATGTAGTGAAACTAGACTAAATATGGCAGCCGCCATGGATAATTCTAACCTCAAACCTGCTGCGCATGCAATGAGTTGTCCGGATGGGAATGAGTCTATGCTATGCGCATGCGCCTAGTCCTGTATTACTCACTTTAGCGCTACTGCACATGGATAATTCTAACCTCAAACCTTGGTTTTGTGTTGTTGCGCATGCGCCGCTCCCCACTTCTTTACCTTCCTTTTACACTGCTGTGAACTGGACTGGATTGAACACTGTACTGGAGTGAAACAACTTCCCCCCACTATTTGAAAATCCGAGGAGCGATAGGAGCTATATCTTTGCTTCAGTTGCCAACAAACTTTCATAGCGAAAGGTTGTTGGCGACTCAGCAAGAGGTTTCAAATATATAGTAGGCCTATATATATTTGAACTTCTTTTACTACGTTGCGTTTTTTAATGCAATGTGGTATGTGTGTGTGTTTAGTTTTAAGGTGTATTTAATTTAAGAAATAATTTGCGCATTGCGATGTTAGTTATAAGTTGGGTTTAGCATTAAGGTGTATTAATTTTAAGAATAATGATGGTATTTGGTTGTGTTGAATTATTTGGTTTTTAATAATGATGTGTTGGTACTAATAATTTATGTTTGTTTTGTGCATTTGTTTTGCCTTACAGCTAGATGTTAGGGGGTAGATTAACTGTAAATTCAGAAGTTCAGTTGAACTTCATTTAAAATGGGTGGGACATCCGCAAGCCGGACTTTTTTTGCATTTTGTTTAGGAATATGATGGGTGGGATTAGTTTGGGTGGGGTTAGAGTTGCGTTTCTGCATTAACTGTTCCAGTTTCCCTGAAATTAATGGTTACGCTTTGATGCGGACGGGAAGTTACGCTTTGATGCGGACGGCCCAGGGACCTCCCTTGCAGAACGTAACTAGTGGGTTGGGAGTGGGAACCGCTAGGCAAACAGGGTGGTGGGAACAGTATTACTGTTCCCATCACCTTGGATCATTATAAATCTTGAATGACCTTGACCCACTTTCGGAAAGGTCAATGACCCCCCCCCCCCGAAAAAATGGAGCCCCCCCCCCCCGAAAAAATGGAGCCCCCCCCACCCCCTTCCCCTTCCCCCACTCCTTCCCCCACCTCCTTCCCCCACCTCCCGGGCCAATGACCGGTCATGACCGGCTGCTAACCCCTCTCATTTGCATACCGTTATAAAAGCCGAGCCAGCCGCGGGCAGTGTTTCATTCTGATTCCAGACGTTACGCTGCGAACTTAGAGTTATAACCATGTCTTCTCTACCGACTACTACTTCTACTTCGACTTCTATTTCTACTACAGCTGTTCCTGCACCTAAGAAAACTCTTCGCCTCAAAAACCTTCCTGATTGCTACAAGAACCGACTTGCATCTCAACCTTCAACTTCTAGAGCTATTCTTCCGCCAACTAACACTTCTAGACTTCGTAGTATTTTTTCACCGCCTTCGCCTTCGCCTTCAAAGGACTCCGCACCACCATCAACTACTATGCCGCCACCGCAGAAGCCAGTTCATCACTATCCTAATACCCCTTCCGTTGAAACCATTGTTCATCGTCTTAGCACACCCATTATCCCACTATCACCATTGCCTCCTACCCCACCACTTAGTACACCTAAAGATCATACCTATCACAAAACTGATTCCTCTCAATCTGCTACTAAATCATCTCCTAAATCAGCTCCTAAACTTACTCCTAAACCTACTCCTAAACCCGCTCCTTCAGAGCAATTTCAATTATTACAAGAAGAGCGTCGTAGGGCATTTAGCCGTCCCACTACTTGCCCTGAAATGCTTACTAGGGGAATTAAGAAAGGATCACCTTGTGGGAGGAAATGTGTAAAAAACGAAAGTTTTTGCCGTGTACATGTCGTAAAACACATTTCTGAACCACAAGTGACAGAAACCCCCACTGTTGAATACCAATCCAAAATTATTGGTGTGAAAGGAAATAGGCTTAAGAGAGGTTGTGTCTATTTTTTTGAAAGTGTTATTGACAACGAACACATTTTGGCAATTTGTAACGGCTTAAGATATAATATTAAAGTGATTGAATCCTTGCGCAAAGAGAAATCAGTTTATGAGTTAGACTCTAAAGACTATCTCCTCAGACACAAACTGGATGGTATTACAAGGTGGGGGCGTAGCAAGTAAATTCACATAGCTTTTTCCAAATTATTGCTTAAAAAAATACTGGGGGAGAAACACAACGCGTTATAGCGTTGTGTTTCTCCCCCATTATTTTTTAACACTCTAAGTCTCGTGACCTACTTTCATGTGAGTAGTGAGTAAAGGATGGTTCTGTGTTTGTCTGCATTCCTTCGGGTCAATGACCGGACCTGAAAGGTCAATGACCCCCCCCCCCGAAAAAATGGAGGCCCCCCCCCCGAAAAAATGGAGCCCCCCCCCCTTCCCCCACTACTCCTTCCCCTACCAGTCCTTCCCCTACCACTCCTCTGGGTGAATGGCCGGTCATGACCGGTTGTCTACTTTCATTTAACCGTTATACTAGCTACTCCAGAGTCTTCATTCCAATCCGTGAGGCCACTGCCGCAACATGCCTACTCTATTAGAATTATGTTTGCGACAGATAGTTTCAAATATAGTGTTGGCGGAACTTGCATTTGAAGATGGAAACCTTCCACTAACACTATGTCAAGAAGTGTATTCTTTTTATAGGGAAAATTTTGGAGTTTTTCATTACCTTCAGTATAAATTTATGGATGGAACAAATATGTGTCCAGAATGTGGTTCGGCTGCAATAGGAAATGGATTATTGGATTTTACAATAGATGGTGGAATTTATGAATATAAATGTTACTTGTCATACAAGTTTATCATCCCAGAAGAAGAAAAATGTGATATTTGTGCAATTAATTTGTACAAGTTTATACAAGCCGATCCTGCTGAAATCGATTTGGAAAATAACATTGAAGTCCCTTATTTTTTTATGCCTTAAGCTCCATAGCAGTCCACCAAACCCAGCCAAACGGCCCTTTTCAGGGCCACCTAAGACTTAAATTTAGGGATGTAAGCTATTTAGCTTACATGCGACTTAGCAGAAATAAGTTCTGGTACATGGCTAGTTTGATCCGTGTAGTAGTAAGCAAAGGAGGGTTCTGTGTCCATCCCCACTCCTTAGGGTCAATGACCGGACCTGAAAGGTCAATGACCCCCCCCCCGAAAAAATGGAGCCCCCCCCCCGAAAAAATGGAGCCCCCCCCCAAAAATGGAGCCCCCCCCCTCTCCCCCACTCCTTCCCCTACTCCTTCCCCCACTCCTTCCCCCACCTCCCGGGCCAATGACCGGTCATGGCCGGCTGCTAAACCCTCTCATTTGCATACCGTTATAAAAGACGCGCCGGCTATGGCTAGTGTTTCATTCTGGTTTCTTCCACCACTCTTGTTGCTTCGCCGCTCTTGTTGCTTTGTTCCTGCCAGTTTTAATATCTTTATTTTTAAAATGCTTCCTTACTTTAATGAAAATTTTAATCCTTCAGAAAATGCAGATGTTTTTCAACCACCTGAAGATGGTTTCCAACATCATGAAGAAGATGCTTTCCAAGAACATGAAGAAGATGTGATAGAAGACATGGATAATAGCAGTGAAGATGAAAGTGAAGATGACAGTGAAGATGAAATTGAAATTAATGAACAATTCAAAGTATATTTTATAGAAACACAATTTCCTTTTGATGTAGTTGAAAGATTTATTTTTGAAGCACATAGATGGCTAAATTTAGGATTCAACATTATAATTGGTTCACCTATTGTCTACAATAACAGTAACTTCTTCCTTCTAACTCCAAATGATCGAGAACAAATTCTTACTTGGCAGGACGATGTGATGAGATCATACGAACTGAACATTGGTGTTGGGTACTTTGTTGCAAGAGTGGCTTAATAACCACATTACCCTTCCCCCACCTCCACCCTATCCCTTCCCAATCCTTATTCCTTCCCCCTCCCCATATTTAAAATTTATAAAAGTGGGGCTATGAACCTTCAGGTTTCTAGTCTGTACTCGCACTTTGTGCCGTGAAGTACATCTCTTGTATTTTTTTCTCCACCTTTTAAAATATTATTTGTTTGAAAAAATGCCTCCTAATGTGAATTACCATTTTAATTCTTCCGAAATTTCCGATGTTTTTGTACAACCTGAAGACATTTTAAATAATGGTAGTGAGAGTGAGAGTGAAGACGATGATGATTATAGTGTTGAACTTAGTGAAGAACGTAAAGTTATAGCAATTGATCCACAATTTCCATTTGATACAATAGAAAAGTTTATGGTTGAAGCTAATAAATGGTTAAATTTAGGATGTTATATACGAATTGACTCTTTTATATTGTATGGTGATAGTCATTCTTTACTTGTCACACCAAATGACAGAGACCGCATGTTGCAGTGGGCACAATCTATGATGGAGTGCTATGAACAAGGTGTAGACACTGGTGGCTATTTTCTTGCACAAGTAGTGTAATAACAAAAATTACCTTTCCCCCACCATACACCCTATCCCTTCCCAATCCTTATTCCTTCCCCCTCCCCATTTTTAAAATTAATAAAAAGGCGGGCTATGAACCTCCAAGTTTCTAGTCTGTACCTACACCTTGCGGCATGAAGATGCTTACCAGAATTGATGGTTTTATAGCCAATGATATTAATATATGGAGTTTGATAACAAACTTACGGATGAAAATTGAAGAAAAAATTATGGCAAACAATGAGCTAGGAGTTATAGTTTTTGTTTCATTAGTAGAACATTTTGAAATTTTGTATAGTATAAAAGTAACAATTAACAATATTAATGAACTATTTCCTTGGACAATTTTTATTCGCAATAAAGTTGAAGAGCAGAAAATTATAGTAGATGTGACAGCAATGAAATATAACCTAGATAGAGAAGAATAGATATAAACCCCCTCCTATTACTTGGTTTTGCAAAAATAGTGGGGGTAGGAGTATATATATATATATATAAGACTAAGTAAGCAATGCATAGTTTGTTATTTGAAGTAAAAGAAGTAGTAAAGAAACATGTTGTCTAGAGATACTCCATTTATTAATTATTCTCAAGTTAAAGATGTTTTTGAAAGCACAAATGAAATACAGGAAGAAAACATAGAGGAAAATTATGACGAAACTGATAATGATTCTATGATGGAAGAGGAAGAAATGGTACAGATTGAACAAGAACTATTTGAAGAAATGATAAATGATAGTGATGAAGATATAATTAAGGAAGCTATTGAAATATTTATATTGGATTCATCATTAGAATCACCCATATCACCTTTACTGTCTTCTGAATCTGAATCTGAATTGGACTAAGGTACCCCCACTATTTTGAAGAAGTAGTGGAGGGAAAATATCCCCACCACAAGTTAAAAGTTGGTGGGGGAATGTTTATAAATGTGTTAAATATTTGTGCAGGAGATCAGTCTTAAAGAGACTAGTGACCGAAGATGTTTCGTAAAATACCTTTTGATCCTTCATACTACAATCTGTTTGATATACATCGTTTTCCAGACATTGAGGAGAAATTGTACAAGAAATTTTGTTCTCTACTGGATAAACCACAAAAACTACCACCTAATACTTTTACCTACAAGCTACCTATCATGGACAAGGACGATGTAAGCAAAATACCATTAGTTCAAGTCAAATTTTTGGAAGAAAAAATTCTTGTTTGTGTGAGGGAAGTATTTCACAATGATTATTCAAAAAAATTGGCTTTCAACTTTATTCAAGAACATGCGGGATCTGAAAGAGAACAGTATCCCGAACCATATTACAAATATCTTTTCGAGAATGGAGCGAGTGTAACGGTAGAAATAACCATTACATTAGTATAACTCTCCCTACCATTGACGTCTCCCCACCATTGGCATCTCCCCACTACTGACTTAAATTTGATGGATAAATGTGTTGACTATCTGTGTAGAAGCTCACTCTTCAAGAAATTGTTGATCAAAATGTTTCATCATGTACCAACTTCTTCCTTCAGGGAAAAACAAAGATTAAAACGACTAGAAAAAGAAAGACAAGACCGAGAAGATATGAAGATGGAATTTAATAGACTACAATTTCAAATACCAGGAATTGAACTTGGAGCACCAAGATTGAAAACTCTCCACTGGGCTGGAAGTTATATCAAATTTTTGAAAGTACAAGTTGAAGCAAGAGATCTAAAATTGAAAAGATTAGAAATGGAAAATCGAGAATTGAAGAAATTAATATCACACATGTCTGGTAATACAACTGTTCAAGAAGGTGAAGAAGAAGGAAAAGAAATTTTAGGAATCTAAATTATCAGCACCCCTTTTAGAGAATAGGGAATAGATCACTTTGTGGTAATGTAATAACATGCCGCTTAGTGATCTATTCCCAGTTCTCGCTTAATATCCGATGACCTTGACCTACATAAAAGTGGTGGGGGTAAGAGCATATAAAGAGATAGTTATGGATATAACTTTCAGTACAAGTCTAACACTATGGACAGCTTGTTAGTTTTGTGTTTACAACAAATTATCAATAATGGGTTTCTTTACCGTTATATAATAACATCAAATAAATGTGAAATACCTCAACCAATTCGTGAAATGGTCATGAAATTTAAGAAGGACAATAGTGGATTTGGTATTTATCTTGCTTTTATTTTTGAAGATGGAACAAAAATGTGTCATGATTGTGGAAAAGCATCTGTTTTAGACTTTGAACAATTTGAAGATGATGGAGGTAAATTAGTTCACCTTGTAAAAGGTCAAGTGATGAAATTTGAAACAGTCAAGAAAAAATGTAACATTTGTGCACAAAACTTGTTTGAATTTATTAAGTATAGTGCATTAAAATCATGATACCCCTTCTACATATGAAGAAGGTGGGGAAGAAAAAGAGTGGGGATTATAAAGTGGTGGGAGAACTTGTATAAATGTAGGTTGTTTGAAGAGACTTTTAATATTGTTGCAGCATTTGTTGAAACAACATGCAGTTCGAAGTTTGCCATTTTAAAATTAAATATGAAGATTGGAGCTCTGTTGCAGGATTTGTCAAGTCTAAAGAAGATAATCAAAAGTTGCTAAATGTACATTGCTATATTCACAATGAAGAAAGTCATGACAAAATAATGGCATATTTAAACACACCTAATGTAACATCAGAAAGCTCTGCATTTATAAAATATTTAAAAGAAGAAGATTTGGATGTGACCCTAGAAGTTTGGTATCTAATTTAAATTATTGTGGTGGGGGAAATGTAGAAGTTATTGGTGGGGGAAATGAGATAAAACCAGCAAAATTGTAGAACAGAATTCACTCTATACAACGATGGAGCATCCTTCCACAACACCTGTATTGGCATCTGTGGATTGGCATCAAAATTATCAACCAAATACTTCAAGTTCAAATTGTTATGAAAATCATCAGCCTAGCACTTCAAATTCAAATTGGTATGAAAATCAGCTGCCTAGTACTTCAAGTTCAATTTGGTATGAAAATCAGCAACCGGCCACTTCAAGTATAAATTGTTATGGAAATCAGCAAACTATTACTTCAACACAAAATTTCTATGAAAATCAACAGCCGACAACATCAACTAATTTTTGTACATCAGTATTTAAAGTATCAAAACCCCATTCGGATTGTAATAAGTTAATATCAGCTCAATCAGGAAGAATCAGGAAAAACACATACATGAGAGAAAGGTGCAAGAAAGAAAGGATAGAATTTACAAAATTACAGTTAACAGTTCCCTCTATTAAAGTGGGATGTACTAGAATACAAACTTTGCAAGCAACCAATGCATATTTGTTGGAATTGTTAGAAAGAATTGAAAAGTTGGAGAAGAAGAATGAACATTGTAAAAAGTAAACACTCATTCCCCCCAAGAAAAACAAAAAAAAAAATAATAAAATAGTAAAATGAAAAAAAAGTAGATGTAGAATAGAGAGCGAGGAATAGATCACTTTGTGGTAATGGACTAACATGCCACTTAGTGCTCTATTCCTCGTTCTCGCGTTATATTGGATGACCTTGACCTACATTAGTAGGGTGGGGGAAATTGAAAATGGTGGGGGAAAGTGTATAAAGGAGAAGCCTACTGTAGAGGAATCACTCTGAAAGTAAACTTGTCAGAAGTATGGACTTGACCACAAGCAAAGAAGAAGATAGAAAACAAAGATTTCGAGAAATGGCTAAAGTAAGAGAGTCAAGAATAAGGTTGAGATTTTACAAACTACAGAGATTGATTCCTGGTGTTAAGTTAGGAGAAATAAGATCAAGAACGGTAGACATGGCGGCTGATTACATCAGTTACTTACAATCGGAATTAATGATAAAGGAAGCAAGAATAGAAGAGCTGGAGCACAAGATAAAACAACATATTGAAACATCGAACAATGAACCTATAAATTGTGTAATAAAAGAAGAAGATGTAAAAGACTTAAATTAAACAAAACAAAAAAATGAACTTGGACTTTGGTTATTGATTGGACACTTCTTAGAGAATGGGGAATAGATCACTTTGTAGTAATGAATCATCATGCTGCTTAGTGATCTATTCCCAGTTCTCGCTTAATCAAAAATGACCTTGACATACTTAGTAAAATATCATATAAGCCGGATCAAAAACAGTTATTCCTCATTTACTGGAAATGGCTCCTGTGGACAACACCGATTATCCAAGGAAATCTATGATTGAAATATTGTATAAAATTCAATTAGAGGATTTAAATATGGAAGAAGATGAAAATAATAGCGAAACTTCAGAAGTAGAAACTATAAATGATATGGATGTGGATGTAACAACATCAGAAGAAGAAAATGCCAATGATGTGGAGAATGAAAATTTGGATATGGATGTAGTAATATCAGAGTCTTCGTCATCATTTGAATATGAAGAAATACATATTGAAACTCCAATTCATATAGAGAATACTAATGAAGAATCTGTTTGTAGAAGATTAATATTTTGTCCAAGACGTTTGTTTTCTTCTGAAAGTGAAGAAGAAGAAGAAGAAGATGAAATAGTAGTGGGGGAACTATTATAAAAGAAGGAAAGGGAGAGCTCATTTCATTTCTTGGCGAAATTTTGAAGAGTGAACACCACCAAACATGTATCATTGCGATAAATGTTTGGAATCGTTTAATGATGATATTCTGTTAGAAATACATAAGGAACTAATTCACAACAACATAGAAGAACAAGAAGAACAAGAAGAACAAAATGAAATAACAGCAAGACCTACAACAACTTTACCAAATTTACAAGTATCAGCTTTACCCGGAAAGGTAGTAATGCATCATAAGATTCAAAATGAAGATTTAAACTTAGAAGAATTTATTAGAGAAGCAAAACCAATTATCAGTAGAACTTTAAAAGAAGAATTAAAAAGATTAAATTTTCTCAAATTTGGATTACTACTAGAAGCTATGTTTATAAATGTACAAGAAGAATTATCACCAAGAGGATTTATAACTAAAAATCAAACTATCATAGGAAGTTCAGACATTGATTCAATAGTTGAAAAATGTATAGAAGAAATATTAACTAAAATTCAGGAACATGAAGGACGAGGATCAGGGTGGAGTCTTATAAGTATTGAAGGATTAAATATAAGAGTTCATAAACATGGATATGGACTAATGGGATCTAGTTATATTCGTTTACCAAAAATAATTGAGGATACAAGATCATGTGTTAATGTGAAAAATCAAGATAACGAATGTTTTAGATATGCGATGACATGTAAATTTGTACCAAATCATTGTAATGAACCAAACCAGCACTATGAAAATCAAAGATATAGATATAACTTTCAAGGAATTAGTTATCCTGTATCACTAAAAGATATATCAAAATTTGAGAAGAAAAATCCCGGCACATCTATTAATGTTTTTGGATTAGATAGTTCAAATAAAGTTTATCCTTTACGTATTGCTAAAGAAGAACTAGCAGATCATACAGATTTACTACTACTAACACAAGGAGATGTATCTCATTATGTGTATATAAAGAAATTTGACTCTCTTGTTAATAAACAACTTTCAAAAAATCGAAACAAAAAGCTGATCTGCAAAAGATGTTTTAATTTCCAACGAGAAGGAAGACAAGGAATGGAATGGTTACAAGAGCACAAAAGATTATGTAACAATAATTATGAAGCAAAAATTATTTTACCTTCAGAAAGCAGAGCATTTGTTACATTTCAAAAAGTTCATCATCAATATCGTATCCCTATAGTTGTATATGCTGATTTTGAATCAACACTAATTCCTATAGAAGATGAAAATTGTGAAGCTAGAAAAAGTGTCAAATATCAAATGCATAAACCAAATAGTTTTTGTTTAATGGTTAAATCAACATTATCAGAAGAACATTTAAACCAATATGGATTAACTTCAGAACCTCTAGTATATCGTGGTGAAAATGTGGAAACAATATTTCTTGACCATTTATATTTAATAGCTGAAAATGTACAAAGATTATATACAAATATCATACCAATGAAACCGATGGAGGAAGAAGAGGAAATTCAACATGAAAATGCAACTCATTGTTTCTTAAGTAAAAATGAATTTACCATTGACAATTATAAAGTTAAAGATCATGACCACCTTACAGGTTATTACAGGGGTGCTGCTTGTAATAAATGTAATTTGAGCTATCGTTTACCACTATTTATTCCTGTGGTTCTGCATAACCTCAGTGGGTATGATGCTCATTTAATAATACCTGAATTAGGAAGAGACGATGGTTCAATAGATGTATTGGCTGAAACTTCAGAAAAATTTATAAGTTTCTCTAAAACAGTTGGAAATGTCAAATTAAGATTCTTAGACTCCTACCGATTTATGCCGTCGAGTTTGTCTAAACTTTCTGAAAATTTAAGGAAACAAGATTTTATTGAAACAAAGAAGATTGTAAGTAATGACAAACTGGATCTCGTACTTCGGAAAGGTGTTTTCCCATATGATTATATAGACAGTTTAGAAAAGTTTAATGAAACATCACTTCCGCCAAAAGAAGAATTTAAAAGTAAACTTTATGACATGGACATATCTCAAGAGGATTATGATCATGCATGTAAAGTATGGAATGAATTAGGATTTACAACATTGGGAGAATATTCAGATTTTTATGTTAAATTAGATGTAACTTTATTATGTGATATAATGGAAGAATTTAGAAATACATGTTTTGCAGCATATGGATTGGACCCTCTTCATTCATACACTTCACCTGGACTAGCATGGCAAGCCATGTTGAAAGAAACAAATTGTAAATTACAACTTCTTACTGATATAGATATGGTTTTAATGTTAGAATCAGGAGTTCGAGGGGGATTGACACAAAGTGTAACCAGACATGTTAAGGCTAATAATAAGTATCTGCCCGATTATGATGCATCAAAACCAACAACATTTCTAGGTTATTTCGATGCAAATAACTTATACGGATGGGCAATGTCAAATCCCCTTCCATATGATAATTTTAAATGGATAGATCCAGAATCAATTGGAAACATAATGGATATACCAAAGCATGGTGAAACTGGTTACATTTTTGACGTCGATTTTGAATATCCTGAACATCTTCATGATCATCATTACGATTTACCACTTCTTCCAAAGACTGAAATTTCCCCTACTGGAAGATGGCCAAAATTATTAATGACTTTAAACAATAAGTCTAGGTATGTTGGACATTATTGGATGATACAACAGGCTTTAGACTTGGGATTAAAAATTACAAAAATTAATCGAATACTACAATTCTCTCAATCTTGTTGGCTGAAACCGTACATCGACAACAACACAAGAAGAAGAGCTGCTGCTACATCAAGTTTTCAAAAAGATTTCTTCAAACTGATGAACAATGCAATATTTGGCAAGACTTTAGAAAACAAAAGGAAACATAAGAATATCAAATTAGTAACTGATCCAGTAAAATTACAGAAACTAGTGCAACAACCAAACTTTGGTTCATCCGTAATTATAAATGAAAATCTTGTCGTCATTTCTATGAACAAAAAATCAGTTCTATTGGATCGTCCTTTATATCTTGGAATGTCAATATTGGATATTTCTAAAACACACATGTACGAGTTTCATTATAAGAAGATGGTTAATTATTATGGAAGAGATAACATTGGTATTGCATATATGGATACGGATGCACTTATTTACTGGATTAAAACAAATGACATGTATGAGGATTTACGGACCTTTGTATATAAAGATGATTTTGATTTTTCCGATTATCCTAAGGACCATCCAAATTACGACTATGACAAAAACAAAAAAGTATTGGGAAAATTTAAAGATGAAACAAATGGTGTGCCGATGATGGAAATTGTAGCATTAATGTCTAAACTCTATTCATTTCAACTGTACATAAATGAAAGGAACGAATATCAAGTCACAAAAAAAGCTAAAGGAATAAAGACATCTTTCCTAAAGAAGAAACGTACAGTTTCAACATTATAAAAGATGTTTGTTTGAAAATGTTGAAACAACTGCAACATTTAACACTATTAGAAGTTATAACCACCAACTTTTTAGTGTCAAACAAACAAAGTGGGCATTAAGCTACAAAGACGACAAGCGACATATTTTAGAAGATAAAATTAATACTCTACCATTTGGCCACTATTCCTTAAACCCTATCGACCAGTAAACCTATTCTTCGTCCTTTACCTTCTTCCTTTTTCCTTTCCGTAAAAAAGAGGGGACATGGCAAGCCCAATGCCATGTTCCCTCTTTTTTACACTAATATTAAATGACCTTGACCTATATTTCAACTATATATAAGAGAATAAACCATTGTATGGATCAGTATTTCTACAAACAGTGTGCAAGCAACACTTTAAGATGGAAAGTGTAAAGGATAAGATTGTAAATGAACTACATAAACCAGCAAGAAGAAGATTTCCAAGAAGAAGTACAATCATTAAAGGAATGAATGATCTTTACCAAGCTGATCTTATTGAAATGATACCACACAGTAAATTAAACAAAGGATTTAAATATATTTTAACAATTATAGACTGTTTTACTAAAATAGCTGATGCTTTACCCTTGAAGGACAAGACTGGTAAAAGTGTTACCAAAGCTATGGAGACAACAATACAAAGAAATAAATTTAAAATTAAACATTTACAAACGGATGATGGAAAAGAATATTTTAATAAAGATTTTGGAGCTTTGATGAAAAAATATATAATAAATCATTATTCTACAAATTCTGAAGTTAAAGCTTCAATAATTGAAAGATTTAATAGAACATTAAAAGGAGCTATGTATAAACAATTTTCAAAACGAGGATCATATGTGTGGTATGACATATTACCACAACTTATAAAAGAGTATAACAACAAATATCATCGCACCATTGGAATGAAACCTATCCAAGTAAACAGTGCTAATGCTAAAATTGTATTACAACGCATCAAAAATAATACAACACCAAAAATAGAAAAGTTACAACCAAAAAAGTTTAAGGTTAATGATAAAGTTCGTATAAGCAAATACAAAGGTGTATTTAGTAAAAGATATCTGCCAAATTGGACTAATGAAGTATTTACAATTTATAAAGTGCAACCAACTATACCTGAAACTTACATTTTAAAGGATAATAAGGGTGAATTACTTCAAGGTGGATTCTATGGACATGAGTTGTTAAAATCAACAGTTGGTGATGTATATCTTGTTGAAAAGGTTTTACAAAGGAAAAAGGATATGGTTAAAGTTAGGTGGTTAGGATTTGATAAAAGTGAAGACTCTTGGATTCCTTCAAAAGACTTGGTATAGTTATTAAATAGCTCATTATGTGTTTAACCTTTAAACAAGATGGAGATTGTACAACAAAAAGATCGATTTAATATTAATAATATTGATGAATTGACAGTTGACAATAATAAGTTAAATCATGGTAAACATGGTGAATTACTACCAAATACTATAAGATGTTTAATAACTGGTCCTTCAAATTGTGGAAAAACTAATGTTGTCTTTAACCTTATAACTAATCCTAAAGGTTTACGCTTTAACAATATATATATTTTTTCAAAATCATTGCAACAACCAAAATATCAATTATTAGATAAAATACTTGCAAGTGTACCTGAAGTGAATTTCTACAAGTTTAATGCTAGTGAAACAATAATGCAACCAGGTGAAGCAAAACCATTTTCCATTTTTATATTTGACGATGTTTCTTGTGAAAATCATGATACTATAAGAAATTATTTTGCTATGGGAAGACATAATAATATTGATAGCATTTATATTGGTCAAACATACAGTAAAAATTAAAAACAACTTATAAGAGACAATGCAAATATGTTGATCATCTTTAAGCAAGATGAGACAAATTTAAAGCATATATATAATGATCATGTTAATGCGGATATGCCATTTGATAAATTTAAAGAAATGTGTGGTAAAGCATGGAATGAAAAATATGGATTTCTCGTTATTATGAAAGAAGAAGATATTAAAAATGGTAGATATCGTATAGGATTGGATAAATTTGTATTAATACGTTGAACTACCTATGCTACATCTAGTAACACGTTGAACTTCACAGTGTAAACATGGTGAATCAAGAAAAACTATTAAAAGAAATAAAATCACTCAGTGATTCTATTAGGATAAAGAATCGTGCATTAAGGATGGGTTTAAGTGAAAGAGAAGAATTTTTAGAGAATACATTTAAACCTATCACGGAACCTTTAAAACAGATATCAGAAACTATTGGTAAACCTCGTTATGAAGGAGATGTTTTACTACCAGTTTCTAAACAAGAAGTACAAGCATTAAAAAAAGAAGATGATGATGATGATTCATATACAAGTGCTAGTGAACAAGAAGAAACAAAAAATGAAGAAGAATCAATTGTTGAAAAGGAAGAACAGCCAATACCTGAAGCAGAACAATCTATTCCAAATTTAACTCAATTGAGTAGTGATATATTACAACATGGACCTCTTGGACGAAAATATATAATGAAAATGCTACATGACATGAAATCAAATCCAAATTTAAGTAAATCACATGTATATGGAGCAAGAATTGATGGAAATGAATTGAAAATTGGTAACTCTAAGCTTGAAGTAACTCAAGACGATTATATCATTATTGGTGACCATAGATATAAAGGAACAAAAGGATTATATGAATTAATTTTTAAAAATATACCAATAAAATATTCAGCAAAAGATTTAAATACTTTTAAAGAAATTTTACAAAATACTAACGCTCATAAAAGAAACTACTCAAAGGATGCAATGATTAATCGTTCACGTGCAACAAAATATAGTATTGTTATAAAAAAATTGTTTCCCCCACGAAAATTACCAACATTACGTACCACACCGGCTGTGAGACAACCTTTAAAAAGAAAATCTTTATCACTTATGGATTTATCACTTCTTGAACAACATGGTAAAAAGAGTAAAGGAGATACTTCAACATCTGGTAAAGGATTAATGAAAAATCTATACAATACAAATGTTATCTATTACAACGACATCAATAAATTAGTTGACAGAATGAGACTATTGCATGAAGCTATGGAAGCCGGTCATACTGGTTTAAATAATGAATGGGTGGCTCTAGTTGATGAACTTAAAAATCGTGGCATAATTGTATAATTGTCCGCAAATATAAAGAAGTTACAAGTATAAGATGTATCAGTTCTAACATGAGCGTCGACAAGTTCGGACGCTACTCCGCATTAGGAGTGCAAGTTGGAGAAGACAGAAAAAGAAGCGGATTACCGCAAACACCTGAAGGTGACTATAACATAAGTAATAAACGTTTAAAATTAGTTAAAGATCCAGAAGAAGATACTGATGGAGCAAATTTAAAGACAGTAAAAGAAGCTACTTCAACATCATTGAAATTACATAAGAATACTTATGATGTTAAATCACATAGATTAATTAATGTTGGTAAACCAACTGAAGGTTCTGATGCAATTACTAAAGAGTACTTATCATCTGAACTTTCAAATACTTTAAAATTGCAATGGGGTAACAACTTAAAAGATGGACAAACATATGATGCTGGAAATTATAGAATAACCAACGTGGGAAATCCCAAAAATGATAAAGATTCAGTTAATAAAGAATATTTACATTCTATAATACCGGAAAAAACTGAACATGGATATTCTTTTTATAAATTTATTATAAATGACATTGGATACCCAAAGGAAGACGGTGATGCTGTAAACCTAAAATACATCAAGGACAACTGTATTTTACAAGATGTTAATGAAATCGATTGTCATGGTAAAACATTGACAAATGTAAAGTTTGGTTCTCAACCAAAAGATGCTGTTACTATGGAACAATTATCTAAAGAATTAAAAAAGGAAACATCCAATTTTGTAAAACATGAAGATGCCGTGTTAAAGCGGGGAGATAAATTTATACATGGAAATGAAAAGTTTAATTTAATGCAAGGAAATAATGATGAATGGGATGCAGGACATAAAACAATAACAAATGGAAGATTTGGTATAAAAGATACAGATGTACCTCTAATGGTGCAAACATTAATTGCGAGTGGTGGTACATTAGGTACATACAATGGTCGTAATAGAAGAATAAAAGATATTTATCCTGGTTACGAAGAAAATGATTGTGTTACAATGAAACAAACAATAACTTGGGATAAACACTTTGGGACCCAATATGATGCAAAGATGAAGAAAATAATTAATATTTTACCAGGTGAAGATTCAAATGATGCTGCTACTATTGGACAAGTCATAAAAACATCAAAAAGTGATTCAACAGCTTACACATGTAATGATAAACGTATTATGCAATTACATGATCCTCAACATCCAAAAGATGCTGTAAATTTAGATTGTTTAATAAGAATAGTGGGCAATTTACTTATTGATACCCATAATCATATAGCTAGTACAACGAGTCATGTGATAATTCAACCCGATGAACGGGAAGCTTGGATTAAAAATAGAATTATAAATCAGTATATCATTAATTTGAATAACTAAGTGTTTAAATATATAAAATTATACCTAACTTATTCATTTATGTAAAGTATCTTGTGGAGTAAACACGCCAGTTTATATAAGACTACATAATGAAGGCTGTATCACTCAGTCATCATCAAGACAGCAACAAGAGAGGACGTGGTATAACTTCAGCTGCGTTATCCCTGCTTAAACGGATACCTGTTGGTGCTATTGTAAATCGAGCGATAGACGCTCTACCATACGAATTACATATTCATGGAGGTTATCAATATTGTGGACCTGGAACTAAGTTGGCAAAACGTTTAGCAAGAGGAGATCCTGGAATTAATAAATTAGATCAAGCTTGCAAACAACACGATATAGCATATTCAAAGTTTAAAGATTCAACAAATAGATCAATAGCAGATAAAATTCTAGCAGAAAAAGCTTGGCAAAGAGTAAAATCAAGTGACGCAAGTATTGCAGAAAAAGCAGCGGCTTGGGCAGTAACAACAGCCATGAAGACAAAAGCTAAGTTTGGTGGTGGAAGACGACGTCGCAGAGGAAGACCTGCAAAAAGAAGAGCTCCCAAAAAAGGTGGAAATATTAGAAAGAGACGTCGTAGAACTCGTAAAGGAAAAGTAAAAAAGGCTTCTGTTTGGTCAATGGTAAAAAATGGAGCAGGTTTATACCTAAGACCGTACCGTGTGTACTAAATAAAAAGAATCAATTGATAATTCCAAATAAAGCCTTAACTAATCATCAGTTAAATGATTATGTAAAATGTTTGAAAATACCATTCTTTCGAGGAGTTTTTATGAAAGATGCATTACCAACTAAAATATGGAAAAATGAAACTGGAATAGTAAATTTGGATTCCACCTATGGTCCAGGCACTCATTGGGTATGCTATAAAAAGCTCGGACAAACCGTTTACTACTTTGACAGTTTTGGCAATCTACCACCGCCGAAAGAACTTCAACATTATTTTCAAAACTCCAAAAACATTTTTTACAATTACAAAAGAGAACAACCTAACAATACTGAAATATGTGGACATTTATGTTTGGAGTTTCTAGCGAAAAGTGTCAGTCACCTTTAAGATGTCATCGTATACAGTGTCACTGAGTGGAAATTCATCCACATTAAAAAGTACTCTATTCCCAGCATTGCGTTTATCCAAGGAAAGATTATGGGAAGCGGCATTACTTGATTTGACTACCTACAATTCAATTCCTAATGTTACAGAAGGAAAAAACAATTTACTACATTATTATGAAACTAAGGATGCTGCAGGAAAATACTCAGAATTAAAAATAATTACATTTCCTACTGGAGCTTATGAAATTGATGATATAAACCAATTATTACAGAAAAAACTCGGAGAAGATAATATCACAATCAAAGGAAACAATAATACTTTAAAAGCAGAAATAACTTCAAAATATTATATAGATGTCGGAATGAAAAACTCTATTGGCAGTTTACTTGGATTTACAGATACAAAAAAGAAAATTTTAACTCCTGGAACTACTCATTCAGGTAATACAACTGTTACAATATTAAAAGTAAATAGTATTGATGTAACATGTAATATTATACATGGATCATATAGAGAAGGAGTAAATCAGCATATCTTACATACATTTTATCCAACAGTTGCTCCAGGTTTTAAAATTGTTGAGAAGCCACAAAACTTGATATACCTACCATTAAACACCAGTTTCATTTCAGACATCGTACTGAACATATTGGATCAAGACGGTCATAGTGTTGACTTTAGAGGAGAAACAATTACTATACGAATACACATCAGAGCGGCGACATAAAAATCAACATGGGATTATCATTTAAACCACAACGGAAGAGTCGGGAGCTCAGTAGCTCCTCGACATTGGAAGAGTTAACATCAGACAACATTCGTTTTCTACAAAAGATTGGATTGAAACTTAACAACGATGGATATCCTGGATATATCTCAAGGACCGACATTCGACGAAACACTATGGGAGAAGGAATATCACACACACAACCCTTACACTTCATCAAAATTAAACAATAATGATGAAATAAGAATTCCCATTCAACAACAAGATATTTACACATTACCATGTGAAAGTTATTTGTACATCGAAGGAAGGGTATTAAAATTGGATGGAAAAACTGCTTCAACAGTTCCTTTTATAAATAACCCAATGGCATATCTTTTTGATGAAATAAGATATGAGATATCAGGGGTGACAGTTGATTCAACAAAAAAGGTTGGTATAACAACTACATTAAAAGGATTAACATCATTAACACCACATGAGAAGAATTCAATAGTCACTGCCGGATGGGTTGCTCCTGATAAAGACACTATAACACCTGCTTCCAACGGTCATTTTGATTTTCATGTACCTTTACGATTGCTTTTAGGATTTGCTGAAGATTACAAAAGGGTTATAATAAATGTTAAACAAGAATTAGTATTACTCAGATCTTCAACTAATAAGGACTTAATACTTGCAGACCCTGCAACTACGGAAGATAAACTGGAATGGCAACTACAATTGGATAAAGTTGTTTGGAGAGTACCTCATGTAAGATTGGCTGATGAACATAGAATCGTATTGTTAAGAAAGTTAAAATCTGACCGTGACATTGTAATGCCATTCCGAAGTTGGGAATTTCATGAATACCCTACATTACCTCAAACAGAACGACAAACATGGACCGTCAAAACATCAACTTACTTGGAACGTGCAAGGTACATAATACTCGGTTTTCAAACTAAGCGAAAAGATGTTATTACTGCAAATGCTGGTCAATTTGATCACTGTAAAATAAAGAATTGTAAAGTTTTCTTAAACTCTCAATTCTTTCCATATGACAATTTAAATGTCATGTTTAGCAAAAAACGTTTTTCCATTTTATATGATATGTATGCAAGATTTCAATCATCATATTATGGAAAGACTAATACACCACTATTATCACCTGATCAGTATTATTCCAAAGCTCCAATAATTGTAATCGATTGTTCAAAACAAAATGAATCAGTAAAATCATCAAGTGTGGATATAAAAATTGAAATGGAATTTGAAGAACCAGTAGCGGATGGAACTTCGGCATACTGTCTAATTCTACATGATAAAATAGTTACTTACACACCACTGACCGGAATAGTGAAAAATGTACTTTAAAATATTAGTACAACTACTGCAAAATATTGAGGTTAGAATTATCTTCCTCAATTTTTAAGGTTAGAATTTTGTTTATAAAACACAAGTTGAAAATAAACAATTATGTAATTGTATAAATTTCAAGAATTTTACAAAAAATATAAAAGCAGGAAATTAACTAGTAGAAACTTCATTCTATCTTCAACCGTCGTCTGGGAAACATCGTTCGCAAGATGAATTCTACTAACGGAGAAGAAAATACACCTCTAATGGATGAAAATAGTTCTGATATAGAAAAGCAAGTTGAACAAGAAATGGATGAATTCCTCAAGTTTAACAAACATAAGAAGAAAGAAGAAGAAGGAGAAGATGAAAAAGAAGTAAAAAGAAAAAAGGTTGAAGTTAACATTACAACAAATATTTTAACAGAAGTATTTCTTCGAATTTTCTACCCTATTTCTTCATGCATGACAAAAAGTATATCTGTTGGAATTGTAAAATCATTGGATTATTCACCAATTGTTATGTTAAATCAAGGAAGTAAAATGGTTATCTTTACTGAAACTTCTTGGGATTCTCTAATGAAACATTTACATCTTTTGGAATGTTATTTAACTAACAACACATTTGGAAAAAGAACAAGATTAAGTTTATTAGAATCAAATATTGAAGTTGATATAATCAAACATCGTGGGGGACAAGTTGTTCGCTTCAAAGATTTAACTAGACATGATGTAAAATTACATTTCACTAAAGAAGAATTTTACACTTTAAGTTGTACTACCGGTCCTGTCACTAGATACTTAAAACAACTAGTATTTTCAAGTACAATAATTAAAGATTATCTAATCGATACATTGGACAGACAACCATTCATTCCAATTTTATATGGTCCTGTGGATACTTCAATTTTTAATCGAATACCTCAAGAAGTGGATATGTGGAGACAATTAAACAACTATCACACCAATTTTAATATAAACGAAGAAGCGCAAGAAATAAAAGAAGAACAATCGTGTTTGTAATAACAGTCAGTTGTGGATGAGACTTCATCATGAACAAACGGGTTTCGTTTTCTACTGCATCACAGTTAATGGAAGTTAAAAGAGGTATAATTGAATTTCAAGCTTTTCGAGGGAATGATGGAAATTTCATTATTAAAGAATTAGTAATTTTGGATATGAACACATCTGTAATTTATCATTACTTGTTCAAACCTCCATTTCCATTCAATAAACTAACAACTAAAGCGAAAGTTACAAACAAATGGTTAAACAAACATTTTCATAACTTAAAATGGGATGAAGGTTTTATTCATTATAACATGATGCCGCATATTATGAATCATTATTGTAAAGAGTTTAAAACTATCTACACAAGAGGATTGGAAAAAGCAAATTGGATACAATCATTTACAAGCAATGAAGTGATAAATGCAATAATAGATAGAGATTTCCAATGCTACTTTAATGAACTTTGTATTTCATCAAAAAGTTTTAAACATCGAAGGTCACAGTGTGCTTTGAAGAATGCCTACCGCTTGAATAATTTCCTTCAACAAAGTGGTGGGGGTAGCATCAGTGGTGGGGGTAGTGTCAGTGGTGGGGGTAGTCTCGATAATAAAAGTGAGAGCGCTACCATGACACAGCATGAGTATTACTCGAACCTCCGAAGAGACAACATCTCCAACGGATATTCTTATTAACAAGAAGATTAGCATCAGCAAAAACATTAAGATGGCATCAAACAACTTACTTCAAAATTTAGTTGAACAATTCAACGCTCATTCAAAATCAACAATCCTACCTACAAAGAAATGTTCCGAGCTGAAAGAAGAAAAACACTACATCATTCATACAATAAAGAAGATGGAAACTTCAGTAGGTGATGCTATAAATTGCACATTAAGCGAGGCACCTTATACAATTGGTGATGAAGCAAAATTTCAAATCTTCCTACCAAAGCGCTTCGTACAACTACTACAAAATGAAGATCTTCGTATAATTCAACCCGGCGCACTCTATTTGGTATCACATGGACCAAGTGGAAACAACTCTACTGAACTTACAATTCATGTAACACCTACTACTGATTAGTTTGTACATAAGATTGTAAATATTTCTTTGTATTTGTTTCTCAATAAATATGATATAAACCTAAAAAAAAAAAAATAAATAAAAAAAAGCAACATATTGTAATGTGTTTGTACATTACAATATGTTGCTTTTTTTAAAAATTCCATGGGATGACCTTGACCCAATTTTGTGTGATAATAAAAGTGAAAATCAACTTGTTAAATTCATCAGTCTACGACTACCTTTCGTACCGTACACATCTCACTCTCTATCACTAAATACAAAACTTCAACATGTCCCTAAAGGTTAAGTGTGCATCTTATGATACCAACACCATAACTACTTTTGAACAACTTGAAGATTTAACTAACGAAATGCGAGTTTTACTTACCGGTGGTTATCACTTAACTGTTGATGTTAGTGCTACTAATACAAGGATGTTCACTAAAACAAAATATTGCGATGATGAAATATTTTTTTCTACACAACCTACAACTTCTTCATCGCCAGCTGGTCAACATAACGTCAAGTTCCAGAAGTATTACCAATGTTGAATAACTTTTAATAAATAAAATTACAACTAAGGAATCACGTGATCAATATCAAGTTCATAAAAAGGATGTAACAGTTTGATAAATAATCATTCGCTTCTCAGCTCTCGCCACAACAAGATCTATTCTACAAAATGTTATACAGAATGATGATTGAACTTGATGGGAAAATCTATGGAAAGGATTATAACACTGTTGAACAAATGACTCAAGATTTAGATGTATTAACTAAAGAAGGATATCAAGCTAAATTAATTTTAAAATTTCCTGAAGTACATCCACTATCAACAGAAGAACTTATTGCTATGGCTAAGGCGGAGAGAGAAAAAAAGTCTGAAGAAAACAAACAGAAACAAACTTCCTAAATTTCAATAATCCTTACACTTGTAAGGTATAATTTTTTAAAACTCCATTTGAATGACCTTGAAATTACCCCTACCACTTTTCATAGTACATAAAACTCGCTATTCATCACTATACAATCTTATTCTTTCACTAGACTCCGCAGCGTCAACATGGAAGAGCAAAAATACAAGTACAAACCTCGTTACTGTTGTGAACAACAGTGTACAGATTTAGGACCAATGATGGTGGATGGGTTAGCTTGTACTAAATGTGAATTCTTCGGATCTTGTTATTGCAAATGTAAAACAAAACAACTACCGCCACCGAAATTGCGAACTTTCAAATTTTACAAATCAAGATATTTTCATACATGTTGTCCTCAAAGATGTTTCAAATTTCACCCTCTAGATCTTGCTCATTGTCAACGCACCAAGTCTCATCAAGATGATTTTTGTACACATATGATAAAAAGATGTAAATACAGATCAGATTGGTATTCCGATCCTGTAGAACCATCAAATGTATAATTTCAGTTTTACACTCTTTTTTAAAACTTCAATTGGATGACCTTGAGATTTCCCCCACCATTAGTTCTAATTTTTATATAATATTAAATCATTCCACTTCCAACACTCTAACTAACAACATGGAAGGAAAATTTATCAAGTTTGAACATATAATAACTGACAGGGAGGAGATGGAAGAATTGTTTCAAAACTTACTTTCTATCATTGACGAATATCCTATAAGATGGTTCAGAATTGTAGTTCAATATTTAAATCCTGGTGAATTGTTTTCTTCATCGAGTGAAGAGGATGAAACAACTACTTCGGTTCAAATAATTGAATTAAAAGACGAAGAAGAAGAACTAAACGTTTTATTCAATCATAAGCTCAAGGTCCCCTATATAGAAGCCCCCTCCCTAGAAAGCCCCCCTCCCTAAACACCTGCTCAAGGTCGCCATTATATAAGCCCCCTTCCCTAGGCGCTAATCCTCATTCGATTGCTAACTCTCTAACGATGAACACTTCTCCATTGGCACGAATGAATGCTAGTTTTGAAATAAACTCAAAAGATGATTTACAAGAAATATTTAATGCTTTAAATGAAATTATAGATAAATTTAACGCTATTACAATGAATTTGGAAATAACTTACGCTTGTCCTATTTGTAATAAGGTTGAAAGTTCTGATGAAGACAGTTTACTAAATACTACTCCTCTTACCCCTCTACAGTCGGACACAACTTCTGAGGCAAATGATGAGCAGCATCTTTCCCCCACCGCTTCTATGTAACAACGCTCTTTCCCCCCACCACTTCTTTATTTAACCGACATTTCCCTCTTTTAACTCTCATTCCATCCTCGCCTCTTCAACTATCAACATCGCTTCTTTCAAAATTTCAAAAAACACAAACATGATGGATATGATGGATGAAGTTCCATTTGTAACAAGGATGGAAGAGGATAAATTGAAATTGGAAATCAAACGATTGGAAATGGAACGGGAAAACCAACTCGAGATGTTACGTTTGTTCAAACTTTTTAAATACATCATCTGGGGACTCTGCGTTTACCTTCTCATCGTCGTCGGTGTTTGTGTTTACAACTCTGTAGTTCATAACAAAACTTCAACCTGTTTAAACACTGCTGTCACACATTGATTGTATGTTTTTCACAAATAAAATTCACAAACCTAATTCTATACCTATCCCGCTATCGCCAGAGTTAGTTCCACTCTCCGAACTATTACTCCGGTGGTAGCGGGATAGGGTTTTTTAAAACTTACTCTGGATGACCTTGACATACTTTCCATAACCCAATTGTCAAGTTGAATTTCAAATTTCAAATAACATCTCCTCCCCCACCGGAAGCTATATGGCATGGCATATGGCGGCAGCGACTGATTTGGCAGCTGGCCGATGGCAGCTGGCCGGCAGCGGCTGGCAAATGGCACGACTTCCGTTTTGAAAGTAACCAAACCCCACTACTCACATTTGGTTTTCTTTTGCTCTAATTAAACAGTTTGTAGTAAGTTAGGCTATATTCCTTTTAGTTAGACGTCACTGCCAAAGTAGACCTACGCAAAGTAACCAGGTTGTATTAGCATTCTATTGAGTGAGAGAGTGAGGTTATGTTTTAGCAGAAATGTTATCGCCTTCCAATTCTTCCAGGTTTGAGTTTGAATAACGCGACCATTCGTTTTTGGATATAAATTAAATTTATCAATTGTTTGTGCCTGAGTAGTCTTTTAATGTCACTGATTGAATAAGTGACTGAACCTCGTCTTCGAAACCAAATTTCATTATCAAATACTTAATAATAATTTTCAACAATTACACTACTTTTATTTTAATTTAAGGTGAATCTCAAAAGAACTCCTCTTTATGGACGTAAATGAAAACTTTTAAATTTTTTATTGATTATACAGTTTATTTAAATTTACTTGCATAATCTATATATTAATACGCAAGCATGTTTCATTTCCTCCTTTTTTCTCAGCTCGTGTTCATCGTAGGATAAATCCGAGCATACCGTTAGAAAGGTATAGTCCTGTAGATGAGCAGAATCACATTCTAATTCACATCGGACTCCAGGGCTACGCCCCATAGGCTTTCAAAGTTCCAATGTTAATCTTATGGAGGAAGGAGAATTGATTGAATCATTAGACAGCTGTTGTAAAAATAACTGCCAGAAAATAGGAAGAACAGATGTTCCAGTTATAAAATGTTTTTAAACTTCTTGGGGCCAGATCAACCGAAATTTTGATCGAATTTCGATCAGGAGGCGATCTCTAGTTAGCATTAAATATATGTCATAAATTATGTGTTTTTGAAAATTTACATTTTTCACATGTTTTTTTGTAGTTCTTGGAAAATTAAATACAAAATAAACAAAAAATAAAACCTACTGATTTTTTAGGGCTAAAACCGTCTTATTACCCAAATATTAAATTTAACTATAAAAAATTTCATCGTTAGTACCGATTTTAAGAAAAATTCCTACATTTGAAAAAGCTTACTCTTATTACCTTATTGCCAGTTCTTCATCTGTTGCCCCTATGAGGGGATTGATGGCGTCATAATGTAAAAAACCACAAAAATACATTTACACAAAAAACACATAAACCACTTATTACTTAGGCTGTGGACAGGCCTTAAAAATATTCTTATTCTTAAAATACCGTATTCTAACAGGTGAGCTAGCCTATAATTACAAATTTAAACACTTCTTTGTTCCAGACTCTGTTATACTTAATTGGGAGATTGTAAGAAATTCAGATTTTTGTGATTTGTTAATCCGACTCACGATGAGTACTAGGGTGTCCTCTTTTTCATCCCCGAGAGTATGGTAACCCCTCAGGGACTATGATGGAACATTCAAGTAAGTTAATCAATCAAGTAAGTATAAAGTACTGTGAGTAATAATAGTACACCTACAGAACAAAAATTAGTAGCCTAAGCTTAAATAAAATTGTTTTGGTGAATTAATTTAATATGAATGTGGTCTTGGTTGATTACTGGAGTAGAGTAAGCCTGCTTAGGTTACGTCAACGTTTAATCAAGATAACTTACTGAACTAACTAGACTTTTTAATATCTGATTCTTGGTTCCCTGAGAATAACGGAATAACTAATCAAAAGGTTAAGTATATCTTGATATTAACATCACTGATTGCAAAATTAATCACTAATATGACATTCACTAATAGGTAAACAGTAAGATGTAAACACTACAAACAACATTAACAACATATGAAAATTTTTTTCTATTTTGCAATGCAGGCTAAGGAGTGAAAACCATGCAACTTCGAGGTTCTCTAGTCTTGGTTGCTTTGCTTCCACCATTGACTTTACCCCTGACTGTGAATCTGAAATTTGTCATCGTTTGGGTTAGTTTCAGAAGTACTAGATATGTTATTGTATAGTTAATTGGTTAATTTGTTATGCTTCTTAAAATTATTGAGTTGTCTACTTTGTGTTCCTAGCAGTGTACAAAAGATAGGATTTCTATTGGTTCATGGGAATTTTTTGATGGGTGGGTAGGAATCTTCTTTGCCAAAGGCCCATCAGGCTGTCCTAACTACCCAAAAAGTGAGAGGAGGGCCATGGCTGAAGAATTCCAAGATTGGACAACACATATATGTTTTAAAGGTGGTGTATTCACTTTGTCAGATGTTTTTTTTTTGGCTTCTTTAAAAAAATGTTAATTTCTCTGTAAATCATGTCATTATTTAATTTCAATGCATCTATTAAATTCAACCTGAAATGTTCATATTTGGGGCAGGACCAAAATAACTGTTCCAAAGTTTCCTTTTTTCCAAGAGTACATTCTAGGCATGAAGGAGTAAAATACATATTCTTTGTAAAAAATAGCTGTTTACCCTAGCATGACCAAATCTAGCTTGCATAACTAACGTCACATTTTGTTAATTTGGTTTGACTTAACCAAGATTTGTTTGGAAATCTATCTTGTATTGTTTTATATCTTTCGAGCCTTTTACAACATTAGACAACAGTGACGACACACAACACGAACACGACAGTGACAACCAAAATCTAAATTAATGGTCGGGTTCACGTTACATCCACCGCAATCCACCGCAACCGGGATTCGGTGGATTTGTTTTGCGGTTAGCAAAAAAGGCACGTGAACGTCAACAATCAAAATCCCGGTGGATTCATAAGACGGCAGCAAAATGACGTCACTAGGATCCACCGGGATTTATCACGTGACCATTGGGATTTGTCACGTGATTATCTAAATCCCGGTTGCGGTGGATGAACGTGAACCCGACCAATGTATCAATGAATCAATGAATTTTATTCAGCCGTTAAACCTAAACAGTAATTGGCTAAGTCAAAATTTTACAAGACAATAATTCAGGCAGTCCTCTTGACTCACCTGCATGTAGATGCAGGCAGACTCAGACGTAAGGTGATATTTCGTGATCAACGGTAAAAAGACTGAAGCATGAATACAAATCCTCCCTCACAATCTTAGGTTCAAAAAGTAATTTATTGGGATTTTTACTTTGAAACATTGGTTATAAACCATTGACTACATTTTAAAAGATTTAACAGAAGAATCCAGGCGAGAAACTTATGGATATAAAATAGCGGACTCCCTACCTGCCATAAGTGTACTCGGGTTTGCTGACGACACGGTAAGTTTACTTATAGGGAAAAATAAAGAATCTGTGATTGAACTGTACTATCACACAAAATCAAAGTTTGATGAAATTGGTCTAAAACTAAATATAAAGAAAACTAAAATAATCAACATAATGAATGGTGACTTATTTGGACAAATTTTACATTGACGGGCATGAATTAGAGTCACTAAGAAAAGGAGATACAATCAAATATCTTGGAGTAAATTTTGAAAATGAAATCGTTTTAGATTCTTCAAACATTATCAGATCATTTGTAAAAAAGATTGAAAGACTTACTTCATCCCCCTTCTTAAAGCATAACCAGAAAATGTATGTTTTAAACAAATGCATAAATGTATATGGCCCAGTTTAATATATCCGTTTCAGACAGCTCCTTTGAATAAGTTAAGTCAAAAATTTCTTAGTGATGTAGATCTTGTTATGAAGTCAGCAATAAAAGAGATATATGATTTGCCCTCAGATGTCCCTAATTCTATGATAAATTCCTCACAAAAATTCAAAGGATTAGGTTTCTTTAAAGCAGAATGGGAAGCATTAATCCAACATTTCAATATTTGTAATGTCCTTGAAGAAATTAAAGATCCCTACATTGCTCTCACGAGAGATTTCAAATTAGAAAAATAATTGTGCCTCAAGAAACTAAATCTGACAGAGCTCATCCCCAACATGTCATCTTTTTCTCCAAATGCATTAAGAAATCTTCTTCAAGAAAAGGAATACATGAAATGGTGTAATTTACCTTTTAAAGGTAAAGGCGTAAGCCTCTTTGAAGAATGTCCTAAAATAAATGTAAACCTACTCAACTCTCAAAACTTTTTGACATCTTCAGAATACAAAGAAATGCTCAAAATGATTGGAGATGTGGCATCAACAAGATCGAACCACGGGCGGTCCAAGAGTGGGAACCAGAGTGTCGTCACTGCGCGACTACTGAGACCTATATATTTGAATCCTTATCCCACATTCTTGGAAATTGTCCCTTCAGTTCTCTTTTACGAAATGAGCGCCACAACAAAATAAGGAAGATCATAGCAGACTGCTTTAGAGAAAAAGGGTATGAGGTATATGAAGAGGTCACATCAATTGCGGATATGGGGTCCATAAGAAGAGCTGACATTATAGTCATCAAAAGAAAATTGAAACAGGGACATATGATAGATCCTACTGTCCGTTTTGAAAGAAACAAAGAACAACCAGAAGAGGTGCACAATGAAAAAACTCAGATATACAGAGACACAATACGTTACTACAAAGAAAAATATGAAATAGAAAATTTAGATATATATGGATTACTAATTGGGGCTAGAGGAACCATACCCAAATTCTGTATGGACTTTTGGTCAAAATTAAAACTAAACAAAGATAAACTTCAAGAATTGGCAACTACAACAACAAAATTCAGCGTATCAATCTTGAGAAACCATTTATATAATACTGAAAATTGATATTTACTTACAAGACTTAACAAGTAAAATATTTAATTCGGAATCCATTTAACGTAAAATAACCAAATTTGTAGTGTACTCCTTTGTTTTAAGCAACTTCAAATGTGAAGAAGGTGAAAATTTATTGTAAATAAATTTGTCTTTATATATCTAAATTGTACATAGCATTCAAACTTACATATTTTCTAATATTCACTTAATACCTTTACAATGTAATAGAAAATTTATTAACTTGTTTCCAACAGATTACACCAAAGAAATATAATGAATTTAATATAACAAGATGACACAAAGTTCAGCAGTTTCATAAAATAATGGTTACAACATGTTACTAGTGTGACACCAATTAGAGTGCCATTGTTGTTATTGTATGCATTTTTGTCTGTTGCACATTATTTCCAAAGGGTAAAAAGTACAAAAGTTCTCTTATGTTCAGTTGAAAATTATACGTGAAAAATATTTGTTTTATATACATAATCAAAGATACAAAATATACCCTTTCCATTTTTTCTTAGATGGTCAGCTGCTCATCAATGGGCGTTGCTGTCGCTCTCTAGCTGTCTGGAGTATCCAGAGATCTGTCTGTCTGTCTGTTTGACCACAGTGGGAAGAGTATAGTGGCAGAATTTTGATAATTAATCAGACAGGGTGAGGTCAAGGACCCCTTCTCTAAATTTTTGACGATGGATTTAGGACTTGGATTAGCAGAAACTATGAAAAATATCGTTGCGAAGGGTATACAAACTGAAATGGGTTCACCTTTTCAGGGGACAGGTTATGTGACAGAGAAGTTGTACATGCTTTTACAGCTTTACCTTCAAAATAAAGGATGGAATCACTCTGTGGAGTTTTTGCAGTGTTTTACAGAGTTAAAAGAATCTTCAATGCTGCCCAGTGCTTCTTACCTACAGTAAGTTTGCTTGAAATACATATTTACTAGACTCCTAGGACTAAGATCCCTTAGGCCAAGGCTTAGAAATGACAATGGAACACTTTAATCTTAAGTGAACCAAGATAAAGCATTGTAACTTAGGCCATCTATGTGTTTATGCTTTTAAGTTTTGCAATGAAAATATTTAGGCCTATATCTGGTTTTAGAGATCTGGATTAGGATTTGGTTAGGCCTACTTCGAAATGGCAGGCTTGTTCTAGTCAAGTCCATGGCAAAGGACTACGGATGGAATCATCATGTATCATGTATGTATCATGTATGTAAGTTTGTTAGTCCTTGCGTAGGTCTCGATCTGCAGGATGACTTGTCATTAATAGGTAACTTCTCTACTTTGCCATTGGCGTTAACTAGGCCCTAGGGCCTATAGGCCTACTGAAGTCTAGGCCTAGACTATTTTCTTAACTAGGGCCTAAACCACAGAGAAGATCTTACATAATAGAGAAGTTTTTACATAATAGCCTAGGCCTAGTAAATTTGATACTAGTAAATTGATAATTGAAACAAGAAATTGATACTGTTGCTTGACTCCTCTCCCCTCGGAGCTGTCCTCACAGCATGTGATTTTCTCCATCACCTTGTGAATAGAGGAAAAAATAAAGGGCCATTTCTGAACCACCATCACTGCTGTTTCATGACCTGCTCTCACAGTCTCTCTATATATTGAAATATTTACGTTATATAATATATAAATATGTATATCTTTTATATTGAAAGAGTAAGATTGAGTAAAACACTCAAGAGCCACCTTTGCACTAGTATAAGATTGTTTAATCATTTGTCACCCTAAATAAGAGGCATGCCTTTCATCTCAGCATACCCATCACCTAAACGTACAACTGCTTGTTAGCCATAACCCTATTGCCATATAGATGTTACCTCTGGTCTCTTCTTGAGTAGACCCAGACAGCAATGAAGAAACTTGATGAACATAACGTGTCTATTATATGTACTATGATAATGAATCTTGTATAGTGAATATGAATAAACCCAGGACGAGGGCATGAGATATGAAGGGGTTTTTTAACTGAGAAACCTTTACCTTTTTTACACTTTGTCAATAACAGGCCTTAATTGGATGGCAGTGCAACTTATTTTGGCATTTTATTTACTATTGTTAAATGTTTTTTAATCTTATATGCCCATTACTTAAACAGTGACATCGATCTCTCTTTACTGTCACATCCTACAAGTCTCTACTTTTTCTCCATTCCATTGTGGATGCAGCACGGGTCTAAATATAATTTTCACTTTTCTCATTACAGTACTCGAGCCAACAGATGGCTTGGCTAAATTCTTAAAACTCATTAAATGTGATGTCAGGAAGGTCTCATGGATGCGGTTTCATGTTTGAGAAATGTTACATTATTGAGTGTATTTTCACCAGACTATTTAAGTTATTTCACAAAGTTAACAATTTAATTACCGTATTTAAATTATTATTAAATTTATTTAGGTTTATAGATAAGAAAATCTGAAATAGGCTAGGCCCAGTGTTGGGAAGCTACTTTTAAAAAGTAGTTAGCTACAGCTACAGCTACTTTTTGTAAGAAGTAGCTGAAGCCTAGCTACAGCTACCGCTACATTTTTGAAAAAGTAGCTACCTACAGCTACAGCTACATTTAAAAAGTAGCTCGTTACAATTTAAGCTACTTTTGCCACATTCCGGCTCTTGTGATGTATGTCCCACTTAAAAGTACAATGAAATTTTCTTTTAAATACCGGTATAGGCCTATACCTTTTTTTGGTATTGTTTTGTGACTCTATGGAGCCTAGATAATGTAAACAATAGTGGTATGAAAATGTAAATTGTCGAATAAAAAGACTTAGGACTACATCAAAGAAGTAATCAACAATATTTATTATCTTCACACGTTTATAACATTTTTCTTAGACCGACCACGGGTTTTGCATAGATTAAAAAGAACCAGCTTCTCCAGTTTTGTCGCCAATCTCGCTTTTAGGCTTAATAGTTGCCATGATGTCGATTGATAGATTAGATACTACAGATACAGAATATAATTAATTATGAAGCACTCTGTAAAGTATAAGTACAAAGTTACATAGTTTGGGAAGTAAACACTCACATCAACATCAATAAAGTGGTTGAGGTTATGTTGTTGAGTGGTTATGCCAAGTAGTCTTACAATTGGCTATTTATTAGAATTTGTTGTCTCGTTGCGTCACTCATTCTTGTAAACATTCCTTTCTGAGGATTCCTGACCTGAGCGCTGCGCAAGCATAGTGCAGCAGTCTAGTTTCTATTCTGTAATACAGCGGCGTATACGTTGTAGGAATACATACTACTAGCGTACTAGAGCATTACTAGGAATTACAGCTTGGGGCAATGCTCCAATAGCCGAAAAAATTTGAAAAAAAAACAAAAACAAGTAATCAAAATTATTTGTGGATCAAAAAGAAAAGCTCACTGTAAACCCCTTTTCCAAAAATTGAATATTCTAACATTGCCAGCCATATATATTTTACACATTATATTAAACGTTCGAGAAAATATTAACAATCAACCTCAAAATTCTTTTAATTATTCATATGAAACAAGAAATAGAAATAAATTAAAAACTTCTTTATGCAAATACACAAAATCTCAAAAAAAATCTTCAATTTATGGAACGAAAAATATTTAATACAATACCCTTGATTTGGTTGGAACTGACATTAAAAATATTTAAAAGAAGATTAATTGAAAAATTACGAATGAAAGCACCATACAATGTTGAAGATTGCCTATCTAAAGATTTTCGGACAACATAGTTAAAATTAAAAATTATTATTAAGTTGAATTAATTATTATTGCTATGTATCTTATTGATACCTGTCAATAAAGCATTATTATTATTATTATCTAGTGGTCAGCAAACACAACAAGAGAACAAGACTGGTGGTTGTCATGTTGTGGTTATGGTACTCAATTGGAGCGTCTGGTGGTGGCAATGGATTGAAAATAATCTTCGAATCCATCGAGCTAAAAACATAACAGCTGACTAATCATATAAAGGTTTCTCTCGTGTTCATTTGGAAGCCATGAATGATGTAATGTAAACACAATTATTATGTTTTATTGAAACCAAAGTAGCGGGAAAAGTAGCAAAATAATCCGCTACAACTACTCTAAAAATGTAGCTCGCTACAGCTACAAGCTACTTATTTTCAAAAGTAGCGGAGCTACACTTAACGCTACTAAAAAAGTTGTATCACTACAGTAGTGCACTACTCCCCAATACTGGCTAGGCCTATATAAGTTTTAGTATTACCGATGTAGTCAGGTATTGAAGTTTAACCCTGTAATGATCATTAATTAACTTTTTTTTATTTTTGTAACAGAATGATGGCAAACCGTGTAACCTTGGACTCTCAAGGTCGTTTAGTGCTGAGAGAAAATGGTAAAATAATTTTACCATTTGAACACTTTGCTAACGCTGTCATGTTGAAGCATATGAATGGACCCCATGGATTGCACCTTGGAGTTGAAGGCACTGTCAGAGCTGTGAGTAAATAAATGTCAAAATAAAAAAAAAAAATTAATTTACTCTATGAAATTTGACTACCGTACACTATATGAGAGTCTTCTGTAGTTTAAATAATTTGGGTAGGAATACTTTAACTTATTTTGGGGCTCCATATGAATTAAACTTATTAGACTTTTTGTACCGTAGTGGGATTTGATAATCCGTCAAATATGGGAGAAACTATAAAATTTTGGTTTACCCAAAGTACCATTACAATTTTTTCAATCTATAGTAGTTCCTGAGCTGTTGTTTGAATGCAAGAATTACTAGGCTTACTTGCAGTAAAATCTTGTCAGTTCTATACAATAGTTTAAACTGCTAATCATGACAGGTCTTAAGTACGGTACAAATAAGTAAACAACCCTTAACCTTAAGACGCTTCCTAGGATTAGGTGTTTTGACACTTGACAACAGTTTTACTGTAAGTAATAATTCTTATATATTAAATATATTAAATATTAAAACAATGTGATAAAATAATATCGTTGGTTACAGTTAACTCTCACGAAATGATTATGTAATGTGGTAGCAAATAGTTAGAGTTAGAAATTTCTTAAGTTTGGGATTACAATTAAGTACGTATGAACTTTTTGTTCTTTTTACTTGACAGAAACTACCCTGATAGGCCTCTTAGTGATCAAACCAGTGAACAGCTTTTTTAATTCTTTATATTTTGGTCACCTTATGTTGGAAAGACACAATTTGATTGTTGTTAAGAATCTTTCGGAGCTAAATTTTAATCCCTCTTAAGGAGAATAAATCAATTTTACCATTGTTAAATAATTGTTTTCAGATAATAGCAAACATTTGATAAAATTTAAAACATATTTGAAAATGTAATAACTATTCATCTGATATTCAACAGGTTATGGACTCATACACAATTGGGCGAGAGAACTTTGGGATGGAGAAGGAATTTATTGTGGAAGTAGTACAAAACTGCCCAAACCCAGCGTGCAGATATTACAAGACTCAGCTGGAGTTGGCCCACAACAAGCCTACCTACATACCGGAACCACCAGGTATGCCAGTGGAAATTTGATGAAAAATAAACGTCTAGTATGATTAAGCACTTTATGATCTCTCTTGATAAATTACAGTATTTTAGGCATAGATCACTTCGCTTTAAGTAAGACATGAATGTGGAGAACAGTGTGAAAAGCTGTTATTTTGAGGTTGAAATTTGATTTGAAGTTTACTTTGACCCAACCCTAACTTTAACTGCTACAGGTCCGGTGGGCGGATCTGCGGAGAGCACCTCCAGTGGTAGCAGCGCAGGCGGTGGCGGGGGCAGCAGCCATTCGGCAGAGCTAGATACTCCCCCCGCCAAGCCCCCGTCAGTGCGACAACAGCAGGCACACAAGCTGGCGGACTTCCTCAAGGCTAATCTAGAGAATCTCGATGGCCTGACCAGTGCCAACAAGGTAGGCCTGCCCCTTTCTACCCGCCCTGTAGTCCTTAGGCCTATATACTCTATATAAGAGAGATTTTTTACAGTAAAAATTGGCAAGGATTATACTATCATTGACTATATACACTAACGTGAATACCTAGACTTCTCATAGCATAGGCGTGTCTGAAATTAATTTACAGTAGCACAATTGTCTGGGGCGAACATGAAGTACTAAGTGACATATGATAGGAAAATCGGTACCACCACTTTTTTTAACCAATGATAAAACATTCCATGAGGGTTGTGTTTATGTTGTTCAGCCTGTTTTTTCAGCCTTGTAAATTGAGCTGAATAATTACAACATTAATTGCAATGCCTCTGGAGCGGTAAACGCTTATTAATTTTGGGTACGTAAAACAAAATGCATTGGATTAGAAGTTAGTGTATAGTGTGATTTTTTGTGAATTAATTTTTTTAGTGTAGGTTTGCAATGTCTAAAAGTTTGTTTCATTTCGTAGTCTTGCACTAAGACTTTTGATTTTAGATAGCCTATTTTTATTCCGAAGAGCACTCGCAGATTAGGATGGGGAATAATTCTTGTATCAAAGAGGGGGCTAAAGGGCCCCTCTCAGAAGGTCATGCCGTGCTACACCTGCTCCCCCGCCTTTATTTTAAGTCCAACAAAGGTGGGAAGGGTTTTAAATGAAAAATAAAGACTGCGGAAGGACTGTATTGTTCTTACAGGTACAATAGTATTAAAACTATTTGATTCGCTTTAAGATTTTTTTTATTTTTTCAAATCCATATTAAGCTACAGAGGATCAAATTTGAGCAACTTTTAGAACAACCTTAGACCATCCTTAATATGGATCCAAAATTAAAAAAAAATAAAAAAGCGAATCAAATAGCACAAGTAGGTCTATTATCTTTTATATAGAACCCCTCTCACTTTTATCGGACTTAAGGTGCAAAATGGGAGGAGGTGAAGTACTGCACTATGAATCTTTTATCCGCTAGACCCCCGATATACCATATTCCAAATTTAAACATTAGTCTAGGAGACTACACAGAAAAAAATGGGCCATAAAAGGTTTAACAATTACTTAAAAAACCTTTTTTTAAGTTTTCTCGTATATTCCATATTTTTCTCATGGTCCATTGGAGAAAAATATCAACTGACACAGTGACGCATAACTATAATGCTCTCAAGTGACAAAATTGCATTCTGCTTATTATGGAATAGGCCGGTGTTGCCTAATCTTCTAGTAAATAATTTTCTTGGTTGACTTTTATACTTAATATATTTGTGTTGACATTCAGGATCTGCTTGCCGTCCACAATGGAGCCTGGACCCACCAAGACTCTCATGACTCCAAGAGACACCACTCCTCCTCCGAAGGTGAGGTGGTTTGATTTTGTTTACTTTTCCAAGACTTAGGAATACTTAGTATCAATTTTCCTCATAAGCTTAGGTTGTTACTAAGAATATCAAGTTTCAAACAAGAAATAGGCTGTATTTTTTATAATTTTCAAGTAAATTTTATTTTTAGCAATTTAAATCCTTATGAAATTTTAACATTGAGTAATGAAGAATTTTTTGTCGGTTAAAATTTAGCTACTTCAATCATGAGTGGACTAAGAGTTACAAATTAATCAAAAGCAATTATATACTTTCAAATAAAAATTAGTTTAGCCTACAAAATAATTGTTATTTGTATAATATTTTAGTTGGTCAAGAGAAGATAGTGCGAGCATTCTCTGAGATAATGAAGAACATGACTCGAATGAAAACCTGCGTCCGTCCTGCAATGTGCAAACCATATGGAAAACAATCAGAAGCTTTACAAAAAAGTAAGTTTTACTACTTCAAACACAATTGTGTTAACACGTAACTTTGTATCTCTATAACTCGCGGCTTTTACTATACATTGTAGTAGAATGCCGATCTAAAGGGAGAATGTGTAAATGAAATTGGACATAAAGTGAGTCTTGCTGTTAAGAACTAATTGGGACCTGAATCTGGTTAACTTTAGCAAGGTAACAGATTGTAGTCAGGATTATAATGCAAGATGCAATAATCCTTCATTCTAATCACTGGGACAGTCAATGATTAGAGCGTGAAAAAACTGGTCACGTGATAATATGAAACTGTGCCAAATGAATAGTTAAATTGTTAAATTTTACTGTCATTTTCTAATGGGGCCTATAAGACATAGGGTTCAATAAACAATATGTTTCAAAAGAAAGATAATTGTACAGATTATCACTTAGAGCATGGAAGATACTTTTTTTTGTTAGGCCTAATAAAAATGATATAAATTAATGAATACTGTAAGACAATTTTCTGTCTAGAACTATGACTTTTGTCCCTCTGAAAAAAGCGAATTGATTCTCATTTGTAGACATTTTTACCTAGCCACCATTCAGAGCCACTTTACACAGGATTCAGCTCTTTCTGAACTGCACTCATAATTGTTGTTTTTCTATAGCAACGGATGAATTTGAATAGCATTTACATTTTTTCAGCTCTGATGGATACAATCCAGCTTGTACAGTCCCTCCGATCGTTTCTGCCCCCACCGCACATCGCCGTCAGTAGTTGGAAGAATGAAGATAAACACAGGTGAGTGTTCCTGGTGTTTTGAGAAATTTATATCAGATACTTTATTTAAGACATTGTCACAAAACAATAATCCACGGTAAATGGTTTATGGTTCATATTAGACACAGTTAATGGTGAATATGAATGAAGGGTAGGTGTGGTGAATCAGATGAAGTTAAGCTTTGATCCTGTTTCTGGCAAAACCCAGCTGATCTAATTGTCAGGATAATTATCTGATAATCTAATTGAACCAATGCAGCTGGGTGTGATTATTAAACAAAACTTGTTTGTTATAAGGATGCCATTAGTATTTTAAGGTTGTTTTTTAACTTCCATTGTAAAAAAAACATAAGTGAGAAGAAGGGTATTTAATAAACCCCATGCGAAAATTAAATAAATTCTATGCTGAACGGTTTTTGAGTTCTGGTTTTTAAAAACCTTTCGCACAACAATGTTTTGGGTGAGTCGGTGGCATAGTGCTTAGCGCCCTGGACTTCGGGACCATGGCAGCGATGTCGTGCATTCTAATCCGCCAGTTAATTTTCTCATTCACCTGCACTATAGCAGCTCACCCTCTTACATTGTCTAATACGATCCACACACAGATCAATAATCTACTTGGACGGGGCAAAGTAAAACAAAAGAGGTCTTCCAACCTCTGTAAAGAGGTCCAGCCACTTAACATTACATTGCAGTACAGGTTAGGTATTTTATTGCTCAATACATTAGAAATAATTTCAAATGCCATTAACAGCAAAGATAACAGACTTTTTCCGTTAAACGACTACCAGTATTTTTTCGTTCCTTTTCTAACTAACTGTATTACTATTTTTCAATGACTACACTATTCAAACATTTTTTTAGCGTAGGTTCTAGTAGGTTTTCCCCATATTGTCACAATGACTGTACCTGTGACTGCTGCGCTTCACGTGGTACATGAAGTGTACCCTTGCATTGTTGCGTGGCAAGTCTTGTTATCTTATCGCTCGTTATCATCAGTGCGTTTGATGGTTGTCCCTGAGTTCAGTGAAAGTAGCCTGACAGGTAAAAAAAGCTCAAACATATTTAACTATCTCAGAGTAACTAAAGAAGATGTTATCGTCAACTAAAGGTTGGTTTACTTACTATTAAAAATCAATTAAAAATCTTTAGTTATAGGTGTTAGTTTTAAAATTAGAGCTTTCATTTATGATTAGGTAACTTATCTTGTAGCCATGTTACAGTTGACTCCCTCTAATCTGGACACCTAAGGACTAGACCCTAGTCAAGATAAAAAAATATCCGGACCATCCGACGGTTTTTCAGTTATATAAATTACAACCTTTCATAAAGTGAATATAATTATAAATCACATTATAAGATAACTTTACAACCTGAACATTATGGGGTTTTGCTACCAGCTCGTTGGAACCTCATTTTCGTGAAATTGATTAAAACAAACCAGACATTAGACAATAGGAAATACTGTAACACAAAATTATAAAGCACCACAAATAAAAACTTAATAGATTTATTTTTTTTAAGTAATGGGCTACAATATGATGGTATTAAATTTCTATGCAGGTACTGTAAACTGCAATTTCACTTGACAAAAGAAACTTAATAATAGACTACAACTCACATTTAAAATTACTGAAACACTCAACAATATACAGTATACAGTAACTAGTGAAGAAATCAGCTACACTTCTGTAGGTGATATGACGATCCGGAACAATAGTAAGTTGAACTAAGGTTCTTTGTTTACTTGTAGGCCAAAAATAAAACAGACACGTTCAATCCTGTCGATTTCGGCCATGAGAAACCCTGCACAAGCTAATGACTCACTTCCAAGATGTTGTCCGGACCATCAGAGTTCTAACGAGAGGGAGTTAACTGTATTTTAATTTAAAGTCCCTCGGTTTTTATTTTAGTTTCAAATGTAGAAACTATTTAAAACCACCTATAATTTTTTGCTTTGCAATAATTAATTTTATAATTCCAAAAATTGGCAGCCGTTTAACAAAAAAGGTCCAAGATATCACAAGTGTATAATCACTTGGGAAATCAACAATGACTGCGTAGTGGCAGAAGGATTTTCCAGTCAACGACCTGACTATGGCATATTTAAAGATGCCTAGATTGCCGGATGTATGACTTATCACCACACCAGTGCACTCATTATGACCAGTGCACTCATTTGAATTATTGAAAGTATTTCTGACATAAATATCTTACCTAACTCCCACAGCATGCTGAATACCCTGAGGTAGGTAATGATCCACAGCGTGCTGATCGGCCCGTACCCTGAGGTAGGTAATGATCGATGGATAGCTGTGGAGCTTTTAAGATCTTTACACAGTGTATCCCTAATCAGTGCATCCCTTCGTTTTATTTCAGGTGAATCAATATTACCTCCGGTGCTGTGTAAGTTCACATCACTCCACCTGAAATAAGACGAAGGGATACACTGATTCTATTCGCTGGTTCCTAAGATCGTATGTGCTCAACAGCTGCCCATGTCCATGATTACCTAACTCAGAATAACTCAGAATTGTGGTCCCGAAAACCACCTCTGAGGACAGCTTCTCAGTTGATGGACACAAACTGGACTTCCTCCTGGGACTCTTTCCTAGGGTCAGAATAACTTTTTAATAGCTGACCCGACTGTAGCGATAGGTGGTATGGATCTCCTTCTTAAGCAGTGCACAGTACTCAATCACTTCTGCATAGTAGTGAGGAGATGTAATTATTAGAAATACAAATGGTGAATGACACAAGACAAGTCATGCAACTGCGGAGCAGAGTATCAAACTATGGAGCACATTAACAACTATGGAACTGAGCGATTTCCTCGAAGGGTTGATCGGTCTTCATAGTGCAATTGAAGCTTAAGATCTTATATCGACCCATATCATATAAAATATTGACCCAAGTGGTTGCTGAATCTGTCATAATTGTACCCTAATACTTTTACAGTACACTCTCGTTCATTGGAACTAATGTGGCGGACGGCCGGTTCGGATGTCAAAAAATTCCGATGAAGCGGAGTCCGTCGTGAGTCATCATTTCCGCCCGTGCGGTAACCTATCATGATTGCATTCACTCTTGTTTTTAAGATAACACAAGAGATTTGATGAAAATAAGGCACTCAAACTTTGAACATGGTAACAATGAACCTATAGGAATAAAAACAACGCAGGAAATAAAGATCGAAAATCTTTATTCTCATATTCCATATTCATATTCCAGCAGTCAACTGACTTCCACGTAACACACAGGTGCAGTCGCGACGCGAGACAGACTGAGTGACAGTTTGAGAAGCGGTCAAAGCGGATGTATTGTTCACTTCCTGCCCCCTCCACGGCCTCGTAAATCACATCGATGGGTACAGATTATGGAAAACGCCTGATGACTTTTGATGCAAAATGTAATACTTCACTGTTGTGCGGATAGAACGAATGAAAATTGAAGGCGCTAAAACGGAAAAATTATTTATTTCGTAAGAAAAAAAAAATTAATAATGCCCAGATTTTCAGTTCCGATGAAGCGGAGTTCCGATGTCGCCGAGTCCGATGAACGAGAGTGTACTGTACTAATGGATTTATCTATTGTACTTTGTGGTAGCAGACTTCCATTGTTTTATCAGTAGGAGCTGTATTCGCAATGCACCATACTTGTGGCTGGCTAAATGAGCCATACGAAATATACACAGGGTGCTGTAATGTTATGGAATCCGTGTAATAAACAATTACCTATTATGGTTAATAACTCAATGATTTGTCTGACGTTCGCAGGAAGAGTGTGGGGCTGGAGGAGCTTTGCGAGAGCATGACCCGCAAGGACTGATCTGTCCCGTAGCCATTTACCATTCTAGTCACTCTCTCCACATCTGATGTGGCCTACCCGGTCCTCCAAGGGCCCACTGATGCAGCATTAGGCCTAATGACTATTATCTTGTTGCTGTTTTCTCTTTACTTCAAGATTTACGTCTATGTATGAAATACATATCTCTTATATGGAATCTCATGTGCTAGGTTGGCAATGCGCCCGTTAACCAAATTTGTTAGCTTTATAGTTGTTTGTGATCTGTTTAAACTTATAATTTCAAAAACATAATGGTTTTTATCACATATGTTTCTCTTTAACTATTTTATATTGTATTTAATTATAATGTTTTAAAGAACAGTGACATTTTTCAAACTCTTAATTGTTGATTGTGCTAGATGTTCAAATATAGTTCACTCAAAGGCTTCAACCCTTGTTTTAGTTTAAAATGTGTAGATACATCACTAATCGGTTAAAAAAATCATTTGACAAAAATGAAATAACCCGCACACTTTGTTTAATACCCTCAACAGGTAAAAACACTGTGCTGTTTTGAAACCAAACACAAAATTATGGATTTGGTAGGGTTAGAAACCGAATAATATTATTGTTTACAATTAGAAACTCTTTGACATTTATTTTATGCTCTACGTTACATTTTGTAATATGTTATCCTTCCACTTAAGCTGCATCACACCCATCTTTGTTGCATGCCATATTTTCATTTAAGTGTATCCCCTTATTAATATGTTGTTTAAGTTTAGTTTTTTGTACAGGTGTTAGCGTTTGATCGTTTTTAGTGTAGGTATTTTATAATCAATGGAGTTCAAATATCACGTGTGCTGTAACATTTTTTGTTTTCTCGACACGTTTTGTTTTAATATTAAGCTGTGATGATCATAGTTATATTTGTAACATAAAAGGTTTTTGTATATTTTAATCCGTGTTTAGGTCTCTATAACGGCTCTAAGTTAGTTTGTCCAATGCTGATATGTTTCACTAATTTTTTGGAATTATGTACTGTGATAAGACTGATTTTAACGGGAATAAGTCACGATTTGACCATACAGAAGCAATTATGTAGTAGTTTTAAGAGTACAATAAGTTTTTAATATTTGATGTGAAGTGGAGCATGCTTTTATAAAAGATGAGAAATAATAAGCTAGCTACCGTAAAACCCCCATAGACTATGTTTTAATTCTTTTGCTTTATTTGTTCTTGTTAATTCTATCCATTAGCCAAAGACACCGTAGCCAAAGACCTCTGTCTCTATTCAATAAAATCTGTTCAGTGGATAGGGTTAAAAACAGTGGAATTGAAGCTTACAAGCGCAGATGGTGGCTTATTCACTTTCTGCAATATACCATAGTTTACAGGAATTCATTCTATGACTCAAACCAGTGTGTAAAATAATAATCTGGTCCATTCTACATCACATGAGCAAATAACTAACTAGCTGAACTACCATCAATAATCTTGACTTTATTCTTTTTTTTTGCGTTGGGCTTTTTGTATGCCAGTGGCATTTTTTAACGTTTTATTGGGGAACTGTCAAAATTCTAGAGTGTTACTAACATCGACCTCCTGTTGGATAGCATCATTAATTAGTAGCTCAATGACAAATTTCAACTGGGTCCGGAATGTATCCTTTTAAAAGCTACTAACTCAGGACCAAACTGGTAATGTTTGGATTCAAAGATGAGCACTATAACCATTCACACACTCAGCCAGTTACATTGTGCTTTTTACATTGTGAACTGAGTTTTATGTCTACAAGCAAAAGTTGTACTGTACAGTGTACATACAAAGATCTTTCCGAATGGTTATGTTGAACTATGCGGTATAATTTCTTAGTGACGCTATCATTTTTTTTTTTTTTTCATTTTTTGGTTGTCACTTATTACTAGTAAACATAAGATGATTAAAAACATTGAAAAAAGGTTGGTTTCTGATAAAAATAGTCAAAATTTAGGTTTTTGTTTTTTTACTTTTTTACTTGAAAAAATAAATCATCAACTGCAGCCAATAAAACAAATATATATGAATCCATCTTAAGTGTTTTAGATAAGAATGTTTTTAAAATAGTATCTTGTGTTTATGGCAGAAAAAGGGACAGAGATCCTTGGCTTGGGATACGTATTACCTCTTGAACCCAAAATCAAAATGTGGGAGCTAAATAACGCATTGACTGTGGGGTAAGAAACCAATAACCATGCGGTTAAGGTAGTTTAATTTATCCTGGATAAGTGCATATTGAGACTCGACTGAGGAAATACATGATTAGTTATAATTGTATTTTACATGTTATTTTTTATTTGAAAACTATAACTGAATTAATAAAAATATCTCTTAAAAAAACAAAAAAAAACTGAATATAAGGCTACTTGGAAAGTTGTCTATTTAGAAAAAAAGTGTTATTTGGGAAAAAGAAAGATGATATTAAAATTTCCTTATTAAATTATCTTCGTAAAAAATTTACTAAGTGATTTTGAACTGTGTAAAAATTTGATTGATTCTTAAAAAGTTTAAAAAGCTATAAGGACGATTTTATAGATATTTGTATTACCCTCAATTTAATAAATGATCATTTAGAACACTTGCATTCATGGCCAGAAATTGATAGTTAAATCAAATGAATTTTTCATTAAGCATTTGAAACTTATTTGTCAGTAAAACCTAAGTGAAAAGTGTGTTTTACAAATACATCCCAAGACAACCACATACTAATTTTAAAAGATGTTTTTTAATGGAAGAAGCAATATTTTTAATTTGGCTTTCGAGCTCTGCACAAATTCTATTTACATTTTCTAGCAATTAGTTATTGTACGTTCAAAATACGTGTTGGTTTGACAAAGTGCAAACTCATCGTCATTGTCTTTTTTTTGAGTCAGTAGCAAATGGTCATTTTTGCTGACAGACAAGTTAAGTAACATAAAGCTACCACACTAAAATAGACAGGATTAAGTTAAAGGGCATTAATATTAACTCATTTGTGTTAATCACTGTTTTTTTAGTTTTACACACAATGATAGTGCAAAGTAGTTAATACTTTTCATATTTTAGTGGCACGATTTTGCAGGTAATACATCAAACTTTTTAATGATATTATATTGTAAACTGTGTTGCATTTTGTTATGGTTTAATATTAACATTTTGCACAGTTTTGATTACTAACTTTATTTAGATTTATTGTTTTAGTTGTATTTTTTAATTATTATACAATTACAGAATTTATATTTTGTTGATTTTGTTATATTTATTTATTGTTGGTAGTATTGAATTTTCCTGTTCTGATATTTTGAAACGTTGTTTTTGTTACGTTTGATCCAAAAAAGTCTACTTTGTCATAATGAATGTAATCTTTAGTGCCAATTTACTGTACTAATTTGTATTTGAGTCTTAAATAAATTTTTGTGTCACTGTCTATATGGTTTACTTTTCTAACCGTAAACAGTTAACTTACCTGTATAATACACTAGCATGCACACACAATCCTATTATGGTTGATAAATATTAAATTTCTTGAGTGAGATTTACATAAGCTTAAATTATAACTCATACCTTTAATGAGATTTTCAATAATTCTTAATTGGTATCCAAGCAACATTTCAGACATTCTTCTGTTTTCAACACAAAGTTTACGGACAATGAGTTTTTATTTTGAAAAGCAGTGTTACACACTTATGGCATAGTATGTTAATTCCAGGGAAACTTGAAAATTACTGCTCTCAATCGAAATTAGGATGAGTTTTAGAGATCACTATAGATTCTAAAATAGCTAATTTCATGTTGAGATATTCGATAAAACTTTATTGTGATACCTGTTCAGAAGCTATGCCTCTTTATGCTGTATTATATTTTTTTGTATACAAAAATTAATGCATATAGTAATTCTATTAGTGGGATAACCTTAAGAGGAGGTTATAGATAGTGTTAAGTACTGATTTTAAGTTATAACAGACAAGCAGAATTGTCATTTCAAATATTGGCGGTAGGCAGAGCGAGAGAGAGAGAGATAGCCGAGAGAACTGGTGAACACGTTCAAAACGGAAATTTACCGATCCTTGGCCCCTGATTGGCCGATGACCCTTGCCCGCCGGTCGCTCTGAATCTCGCAGGCCGCTGATTGGCCGATGATTCATAAACCACTTCTGTTCCGTTTCTTGCGGGTCAACAGTTCCCTTCACCTCCCATGAGGCTCCCCATTCTAGTTCTGTTTGTCTTTCTACAAACTAGTCTCAATTGCCTTTCGGCTTTTCTTTTCTCCGGGCACGTTAACCCTTTTGAACGTGACCTTAGTCTCGCCCATAGTGGCTACCCCCTTTTAATTTATTTAAACATTTTATAAAGTGGTATTATTTTGTTCAGTAGCTATTCCCTGTTCACTAATATAGATTGCAGTGAATCTAGTGTGTGTCAGTGCGTGTCGGGCAACTCTCGGTCTCCCGCGTATATGAACATTGGACTGTACGAGAGCTCAAATCATTATTCAATTGTGCGTACGTGCGAATCCGCAGCAAGCAAGAAGATTCCCTGGACGTCAGAGAGACTTTCCTGGCCCAGCAGTTCCCGTGGTCTGGTGTGGCGGCGTCCATCCGGCCATCTTGGCGTCCTTCCAGTTCCGCCACAAGGATTTTCTTCAGTGAGTTTACACCTTTTCTCTTGATTGCATTCATAAACAATGTTGTAGGCATTTATTTTTCTCTGGTACATAGTACCTGGTCCTTCGAACATTTCAATTTTGAACCAAACTAGCAAATTTCATAAAATTGACTTTTCATAATTTTCACATATTTTTCAATATTTTTCAATAAACTAAATTCGCCCTTTCTCAAACATTTTTTGGTCCTTCGAGCCAGATCTATAAGTGATTCAGTCCTTTGGAATATTGTACAGTGCAAGACTTTCATTCTTGAACAATCTTCCCGCCTGGGAACATTATAATATTCAATCTTCCCGCCTGGGAACATTATTAAGACCAATCTTCCCGCCTGGGAATATTACTCGCAACAATCTTCCCGCCTGGGAACATTATTAAGACCAATCTTCCCGCCTGGGAACATTATTTTGAACAATCCTCCCGCCTGGGAACATTATAATACTCAATCTTCCCGCCTGGGAACATTACTAAAACAATCTTCCCGCCTGGGAACATTGTCCCTTGTTGAGCTCTCTCTCGTCTCTCGCCATGAATGGGCGTGTATAGCCATTCTCATAATATCTTTGCTCAGCTGATGTTGTCTACAACACTTGACAATACCAATTGAACTATTGTTGGCCATTTATATGCAATATATTGTGTTTTTCATTGACTGGTGATTTATGCTGATGTATTTAAATGGATTTTATTTTCAATTAAGAAAATAATATTTCTTGTGTTGAAATAATAATTATTTTCGAATTTCTTGAACATTGGTATTGTAAATAACGAACTCTGACAGTCCGTCTTTGACAATTGTTGAATATTTTCTCTCACTCTGAAGTTTATTACTGTTATTCAATACAGTTTTTCATTCAAATAAGCCTAAGCCTACATATTCACATTGAATTTGTGTGCGTTCTGCAGTTGTGTTAATTCAAGGCTGAAACTTATTTTTAAGCTATTTTAAGTAGGCCTTACTTGTCAATTTCACAACTGGCGTTCAAGTGCCGAGCATTAAATTCAATTCCTCTGATTGTTCATTATATTATGCTTCACAATTTTCTGTACTTTGTTTTCTGTACTTTAAGTCATTTTAGTGTACTGTTTCACTCAAATCAAGAGCAATGCCTACAAAAGAATTTAAATATGAGACTTATCGCAAGTCTACGGACTTGATCAAAACTCGTTTCGCCAAGCTCGAGGAAGCGGTCAACAAGTTAATCAGCACATCCCCTCTCACCCCCGTGCAGATTCGACAATTGAACACAATCTTTGCCGAGCTTAAGAAAAAACGTGCCGACTTTGAGTTGAACTTGCAACGTCTCATTGAAACAGACACTGATGATGACATTGAAACAACTTTGTCCTCAGACGTTGATGCGGTCAATGACCTCTATGTCCGAATCTCTAGTGTAATTGAAGTGCACACTGCTGTGGAGCCTACAAGTCCACACTCTTCACACTCTGAAGCTTCTGTTCATTTTCCCTCTGCAGTTGTGACAGGAGTTAAACTGCCTAAATTGAGCTTGCAGAATTTTGATGGTACTCCTTTAAAATGGATTTCTTTCATCAATTTATTTGACACCACTGTACACAAAAGTACTTCTCTTTCAAATGTGGCCAAATTTCAATACCTGCTTAGTGTTTTAACAGGTGAACCATTGAACTTGGTCAAATCTCTGAACCTCACAGCGTCAAATTATTTGATCGCTTATCAACTCTTGCGTGATAGATATCACAATATTCGTCGTTTGACAACCTTGCACCTTAACCATTTGTTGGATTTGCCATGCGTCTCCCAAAGCAATCTCAAGCAATTAAGGGCATTCATAACCACCTTTTACGAGCATTCAGAATCTTTGAAAGCATTGAACTGTGATGTCACTGAAAATAATCCGTTACTTGCCGCACACCTGTTGCGAAAACTCGACACTAAATTGGTCCAACAATTGGAACAATACCGTGACACCAAGGCTGACGATGACACCGAGGCACACACGCTTCCCAAGGTCATGGAAATAATTAACTTCTTGAACTTGGAATGCTCCCACATTGAAGATGCGAGTCTGCATGCAACCACTGAATTTAAATCTCCCCCTGCTCATTCAAGCAAACCTAAGAGTGAAAAACGGACTCATTACTCCTCCGGCAGTCTCGCCATGGTGGCTACTGATGCCAAGCCCACAAATGCGAAATCTGCAACGTGCTTTTGCTGCCACAAGCCTGGCCACAAAATCTACCAGTGTAAGGTTTTCAAAGGCAAATCTCCTAACGAGCGGTACAAGGTTGTTAAAGAAAATCAAAAGATGCATTTCCTGTCTCGGAACCCATTCTCTGAAGGAATGTAATTCGAAGGCTTCTTGCACCACTTGTCACAATAAGCACCATTCTCTCCTACATTTCAACAATGCTCAGGACAACTCGCAGCGCTCGCCTGCTCCACTTCCCTCGCCTTCACCTCCGCAAGGCGCTGATACTGCTTTGACTTGCTCTGTTCAACAACAGACTGCTCCACATAACAGTACTGTTCTCCTCAGCACGGCTCTAGTGAAACTCACTGCCGTTAATGGTCGCTCTTATGTATTTAGAGCATTGCTAGATTCTGGCAGTATGTCAGATTTCATCTCTGAGAGAGCCGCTCAACTGTTGGGCACTCGACGACAACAGTCTCACCTCCCCGTCTCAGGATTATCCCAGGCTCTCACACATACAAATGGTTCACTCAACCTGGATGTTGAGTCACTCTCGGGACAATTTGTTGCCCAAAAACATTCTTTCCACATTTTGGAAAAAATCTCTCTTGACCTGCCTCGAGTGACAATCACTCAACAAGTTCTCCAGGAGGTCAAACCCTTTGTTTTAGCGGACCCAACATTCCACAAGCCGGGTCCTATTGATGTCCTCATCGGATGTGCTCTCTTTCCCAAAGTTCTGACCAATGAATGTCACTCTCTGGGCGCTCACATGCCTTACGCCATTGGCACAGTTTTTGGATATGTCATCGTTGGAACCGCTCCTTGCTCCACTTTGTCTCCAACGAACTCATGCATAGCCATCTCTCTCCTGTCCACTGCGGACATAGACCTCCACTCTTCCTTACAACGGTTTTGGAATCAAGAAGAAGTGCCTTCCTATTCAAAGAAATCCGCTGAGGAAATGGCGTGTGATGCGATTTTTGAGACCACACACTCTCGTGACCACTCAGGTCGTTATACGGTACGCTTACCGTTCTCCTCTGATGAAGCTCCTGCAACTCTGGGCAACTCCAAGCCAATTGCGGAACAACGCTTTCAGTCCCTAGAAAGGAAGCTTCAACACCCCAATAATGCGGAATTTCGCAATCTCTATTCCAGTTTTATGTCAGAATATAATTCCTTGGGACATATGGAAATTTGCTCAAACCTCGCTCTGAATGAGCCCCATTACTTCCTCCCCCATCATGGAGTCGTAAAAGCTCAAAGTAGCACGACCAAACTCCGCGTCGTTTTTGACGCTAGCTCAAAGACCAGCTCCGGTCTGTCACTGAATGACATTCTTCTCACAGGTCCCAAACTACAGAACAATATCTGTGATATCCTTCTCCACTTCAGAGAGAAAAATGTAGTTTTCTCCTGCGATATTCGCCAAATGTACCGGCAAATCAGAGTACATCATGACGACCAGAAATTTCAAATGATCCTTTGGCGTGAATCGCCCTCTCTCCCCATGTCAGTCTACCGACTAACCACCGTCACATACGGAATGAACTGCTCACCCTATCTCGCCATTCGAACTCTCCAACAGTTGGCGGAAGATGAAGGTTCTCGCTTCCCGCAGGCAGCAGAAATCCTCAAACACCACAGCTACGTGGATGACTTGATTGTTGGCGCTTCTACTGAAGAAGACGCCCTGGAACTTCAAACACAATTAATTGAACTACTTCGATTGGGTGGATTTGAGCTTAGAAAATGGGTCTCTAACTGTCCCAAACTACTGCAACAGTTACCCTCATCTCACCAGGAGACTCCTGTCTTTCTTCAAGCTTCAGCAGACCCTCACTTTTCCATACTAGGAATTTATTGGTGTCCCTCTACAGACGCCTTCAAATATACTTTCAAATTCACCTGCGAGAAGCCCACCAAACGCAAGGTCTTGAGCCTCATAGCTCGCATCTATGACCCTTGTGGTTTTTTGTCCCCCTGCATAATGACTGCCAAGCGTTTTATGCAGTTACTGTGGACTTCCGGGATATCTTGGGATGAACCCTTGAATCCAGAGCTCGCCGTCAAGTGGCAAAATTTTATCTCCGACCTCAACACCATTGTGGAGATCTCCATACCCCGAGCGATACTGCTACCCCACACCATCATGTGTGACCTTCACGGTTTTTCCGACGCTTCGGAAACCGGTTATGCGGCCGTGGTTTACTTGCGATGTGTTGACAGTGACAATAAAGTGCAAGTGACACAGATTATCGCCAAGACTCGTGCCGCCCCCCTCAAGCGTGTGACACTCTCGCGCCTTGAATTATGCGCAGCGCATCTTCTCGCTCAGTTAGTTCACTATGTGACTAACCAATTTCTCAATAAATTGAAAATAGACTCCATAGTGTTATGGTGTGATTCAACAGTGACCTTGTCGTGGATACAAACTCTCCCGTATCGCCTCAAGACTTATGTCGCAAATCGAGTCGCCCAAATCCAGGAGCTCATCCCCTCGCATTGCTGGCGTCACATCTCCAGTAATGACAACCCTGCGGACTGTGCATCACGAGGCATCCTACCTTCGGACATGGTGAATCATCCTCTCTGGTTGCAGGGACCTACCTGGCTCCGACCTCCGCCTGCAACTTGGCCGACTTCAAGCTTCACGCCCATCGACATCTGTGATCTGGATGAGGTGAAGCCCACCCCATTGACCGTGCTCATCTCTACACAGCAGTCGTCGTGGGATCTTCTCTCCCAGTTCTCCTCCTGGACGAAGCTACTTCATGTCATGGCCTACGTCCTGCGCTTCACCCAAAACAGCCGCCGGCATGATCCTCGTCTAGGTCCTCTCTCTGTGGACGAAATACAAGCTGCCCAACAGCGTATCTTCCGATTGGTGCAACTAGAGGCCTTCTCCACTGACATTGCTGCTCTTCAAAACAACAAGATCTGCTCTTCGCGTCTTCAGCGACTCTCTCCCTTCCTTGATCAAGATGGTCTACTACGTGTTGGTGGCAGACTTCAAAACGCCGATCTGGCGGACAACATACGACATCCCTACCTTCTACCGAAGAGGCATCACGTAGTCAACATCTACATCGACTACATTCATCGCAAACATTTACACTCTGGGGTACAATTGACTATGTCTCTACTGTCCCAACATGTATGGATCCTTTCTGCGAGAAGTGCAGTACGAAACAGAGTTTTCAAATGCCTGGTGTGTTTTAAACAAAAACCGAAAAACACCTTCCCCCTCATGGGTGATTTACCCAAGGCGAGAGTGTCTCCTGCTCGACCCTTCTTGTCTACGGGCATTGACTATGGCGGTCCATTTACTGTCAAGATCCATAACCTTCGCTCTATCCGCCATATTAAGGCCTACATCTGCATTTTTGTTTGCCTCGTCACCAAGGCAGTGCACATCGAAGTTGCAACTGACTTGTCCACTGAATCATTCATCGCTGCGTTGAGGCGCTTTGTAGCTCGCAGAGGAATATGCTCCGATATGTACAGTGATTGTGGAACAAACTTTGTGGGCGCAAGAAATGCCTTTCATGAATTCCTTTCTTCTGCTCAACAACCAATTGAGCGATTTGCGCTTGAGCACCACATCAAGTTCCATTTTAATCCCCCCGCTGCACCTCACCAAGGCGGTTTGTGGGAAAGTGCCATCAAGAGCACTAAATATCATTTGAAGCGCACCCTCGGGACTCATGTGCCCACCCTCATTGAGCTCACCACACTAACATGCCAAATAGAGGCGATGCTCAATTTCCGGCCTCTCACTGCTTTGTCCAGTGATGCTAACGATCTTCAGGCCTTGACGCCAGGTCATTTTTTGATTGGAGCCCCCCTAGCTTCACTTCCAGAACCCAACTTTGTCAACACGCCTGACAATAGACTCTCACAATGGCAACTCATGCAAGCATTCATGCAACGCATCTGGAAGCGCTGGAGCAAGGAGTATCTCCACACATTGCAGCAACGCCTGAAATGGTCCACTCCTACGAGGAATCTTCAAGTTGGCGACTTAGTGCTGGTTCATCAAGACACCCCATCTCTCCAGTGGCCCTTGGCAAGGATCACAAAGGTTACTCCTGGCAAAGACAATGTTGTCAGAATTGTTGAACTCAAGACTCAGCATGGTACCTTTACCCGTCCTGCAGTCAAAGTGTTTTTGTTACCTTTCTGAGCGCAAACTGCCTAATCATTCCAATGGTAACCTCTTGTACATATTAGCATAAGAATTGTTTTGATTTTCATTTTTCTGGGTTTGAATATTGTTTTGTTGAATCACAAGTGATTCAAAGCCGCCGGTATGTTAAGTACTGATTTTAAGTTATAACAGACAAGCAGAATTGTCATTTCAAATATTGGCGGTAGGCAGAGCGAGAGAGAGAGAGATAGCCGAGAGAACTGGTGAACACGTTCAAAACGGAAATTTACCGATCCTTGGCCCCTGATTGGCCGATGACCCTTGCCCGCCGGTCGCTCTAAATCTCGCAGGCCGCTGATTGGCCGATGATTCATAAACCACTTCTATTCCGTTTCTTGCGGGTCAACAGTTCCCTTCACCTCCCATGAGGCTCCCCATTCTAGTTCTGTTTGTCTTTCTACAAACTAGTCTCAATTGCCTTTCGGCTTTTCTTTTCTCCGGGCACGTTAACCCTTTTGAACGTGACCTTAGTCTCGCCCATAGTGGCTTCCCCCTTTTAATTTATTTAAACATTTTATAAAGTGGTATTATTTTGTTCAGTAGCTATTCCCTGTTCACTAATATAGATTGCAGTGAATCTAGTGTGTGTCAGTGCGTGTCGGGCAACTCTCGGTCTCCCGCGTATATGAACATTGGGCTGTACGAGAGCTCAAATCATTATTCAATTGTGCGTACGTGCGAATCCGCAGCAAGCAAGAAGATTCCCTGGACGTCAGAGAGACTTTCCTGGCCCAGCAGTTCCCGTGGTCTGGTGTGGCGGCGTCCATCCGGCCATCTTGGCGTCCTTCCAGTTCCGCCACAAGGATTTTCTTCAGTGAGTTTACACCTTTTCTCTTGATTGCATTCATAAACAATGTTGTAGGCATTTATTTTTCTCTGGTACATAGTACCTGGTCCTTCGAACATTTAAATTTTGAACCAAACTAGCAAATTCCATAAAATTGACTTTTCATAATTTTCACATATTTTCAATATTTTTCAATAAACTAAATTCGCCCTTTCTCAAACAGATAGGGTTACCAGATGTCTGGGTTTACCCGTGGCAGTCTGGAGTTTGAGGGCCCTTACTGGCATCTGGTCTAAGATTATGACTTGTTCAAGGTTTTCAAGTTTTTAGAAAAATGATAAATTTTGTCTCTAAATTTACTTAAAAAAACACTGTGTCAACAGGAATTAAGAGTAATATTATTAATTTTTTTCTCAGAGAAAGTGACTTTACCAATTTTTGCAGTTTTTACGCAAGTAGTGTAGGAAATGGCACTCTACGTTGGCACACCATTTTTTTGCTATGCTAGCATTTAAGATATCTTATTTTTTTCTTGGGTATCAAAGAGAATAGTGGTGATTGACAGAAAACCTAATCAAAATGATCTCATACTGAAAATATTCCTTTCTTCCTGGGAAGTACGAACTTTAAGTTATCTTGTGACATAGCCTATGTGTTTTAGCTTGATTGTATGAGGTATTCATTCAATAAAAGACTACTGAAACTGGTTCTGCCTTATCGTCTTGTCTAACAAGAATAACGTTATTGTTTTAAAATTGTCAGAACATAAATAAAATGTCTATCTTTCTGTGTTTATTCCTGAATTTAGTATGAGCAGGGAGGGGGGGAGGTTACATACATACAAACATATCTTCTTCTCCACGTCCTTCAAGACAAGGTGCTGGAGGCGTCAATTGTGTACCCCAGCTTTCCACTGAGATTGTGTCGTTCCAAGTTGGCCTAATCAATGATTTGATTAAATAGTACGAATTTTTCTAGCAGCTTGGCTTCTAAGGGAAAGAGTGAAATTGGACGATTATTTTGCATGAAATTAAAAAAATAAAATGTTGTGGATTGGCCTAATTACTGAAACTTTCCCTGCCTCTGGGAAGGTTCCCCCAATCAAACCACAACCAGATCTAGGACCGGCTTGATGATTTCATGACGGCAGAACTTTAACATTTCCATGCTGATGTTGTCATATCCAGAAGACCTTTTGGAGGGCAGTTTCTTTTTGTTGATAGTATAGAAATTGGAGAAATGGCAAGGTAGATTCACAAGTTGAGTTTTATGGTAACCATTGTTCTTTATGGAAAGGGTGGTTTTGATGTTTTCAGCGACATTAGCAAAATAATCATTGTGTATTAACTAAGCAGACTTTTAAAGGATTTTTTACACCTTTACCTTCCCATTCAAGTGCTATGTTTTCAATACCAGAAGTTGTTTGGTTGTGTAATTTATTTTCGACGTCCCAAGTCGTCTTGGATTTGTTTGTGGATTGGAACATTTTTTCATTCGCCCATTCAGCTTTAGTAGAGGTTAACAATCTTCTGAAGTTATTTTTTGAACGTGTGTCAAACACGCTTTTTTCATTAGCTTTGCCATTAGCTGATTGGGTAATCCTCCATCTGTTATAAGTTTCAAACATTTCTTTCTTAGCGTTACCAAGGTTCTTTATTGAGCCATACAGTCTGGTCTCACAAAAATGTCCGAGGTTGGATTGAAAAATATCTGGTAACCCTAGTTATAGAGCCCCTCTCAGAACGTCATGCAATGTTTCGCCCACTCCCATTTAGTGTCTTTAAAGTCCGATAAAAGTGTGATAGGTTTTACAGTTGGTTGCACGAGACGTGAGATAGCCCGCCAGAATTTGTGCTACATATGGGCAAGTCTGCTCTATCTCATGCAACATGTCAAGGATTAATCATCATAATGATATACAGTAAAACCATTATTAAGGTCTTCATTTCAAGTTTAGGCTGTTAACTACCCATGTGTAGCAAAAATCCTGGTGGGCTGTCTCATGTCTCGTGCAACCAACTGTAAATAAAAGATAGAGATGGCTCTTTGATTCACTTTTTGCCAGTGTGACCCCTAATACTGACAGCTTTAGTGGCAGCTGCTGAAAATGCTGGGCGTTGGCTATGGATGTCATCTACGTGAGACATGGGTCTCACAAGTGCTGCTGTAGTGTAGCAACGTTTCTTTGGCCACAGTGTTTTACACCGAATACTTGATATCACCTTCTAAATAACAAATGGTTGGTTCTAATGTTTTTGTAATATGATATTCAGGTAGTTCCTGCAATGACCACTTGACAGCGCAGGAAAATAATCGCTCTATCTTTTTAACCCCTTCCTCAAATGGATGAACACAACTCTTTGGAAAGATTTTGTAAGTATACTCTGATTTGAATATTTTTCTTTTGCAGTTAGTGGGTCCACAGTTATTAAGAACCCCTTAAGATTAAGAAAGAAATTATACAATCAGATTTTGGCAGTTGTGGGAATAACCACTTCAGTAATGAAGGTTGAACTGTTTATCCCATGCTTCTTTACATACTAAAACCTTAATATTGGGGGAGTGGGTTCGAAACATACAGCACATAAAAGTTGTTTAACAATCATATAATTCAGCCTTGTAACTGTTAAATAAATTAATGAATAATTAATTAAAAACACACAATAAAACAATAATAAATCCGTAAATACCAAATATATTTATATCAGATCTTAATTTATCCCGATCAAATTGTCGTCCTCGGAGGGGGAGAGAGGGGACAGGTCAAGGCCTGGTATCAGCTGATCGGTGTTGTTTATCTGGAGGTCTTTGAAGAGGTCAAAGTCGGAGCCGATAGTCTGGTCGGGTGGGGGCTGTGACAGGTCCAACTTCAGCTGCTCCACCCCTTCCAGCAGGTCTACCACCCCGTTCTGTTCTAGGCTGCTGTTTTCCACGGCCTCTTCCCCCGCGAGGATTTCTTCATCATCATCTTCATACTGTGGAATTTATGTATTGAAAAACCGATTGTAAAATGCAGAAAAATTCCTTTTTCAGTTAATAAAGACAATTATAAATTTGATTTTCAAGCTTGGAATAAAAATAAGTACAGTAAAAGCCTTATAGTCCGGCCGTTGGTTAATCTGGCCATGGTCTTCTATAAATGAAACTTTCTGCCCTATTACAATGTCTCGAGCGAATAAATAATGACTTTTCAAAGTTGATAACATATCATTCATTAGGTTAGTATGCCAGTTAATAGTTGAATTACATTCAAATAGTTCATCTTTGGAAAAAATATTAATATACGTTTCTTAATAAGCCGGCTGTTCAGTCATTTAGAAATCAGGGCGGGAGTCCGATCCCAAGGTGGATGGATTTATGGTGTTTACTGTAATAGAATAAGAGGGCTGTCCAGAAATAATTGGATATTTAAGTCAGGCGTGGCAGTGGCAAGGCTAATGCCACCATCTTGGCTTCAAAATGTACATACAATATGTAACTATCTTGGGTACCGTGTGCATCACAACTATCATAATTTTGAAAAATGTAGTTTGCCCAAAAAAAACTTGTCACTTTTGCACGTCTCAACTAGAGGGAAGTTTATTTGAAACCTAAATTTCATATTGCACTGAACAACAAAGTAAGATAGATACAATTTACTCAGAATCACGGTTGCTTGCTTAATGAGGGTAGAGGAACTTTAATGCCAATGTGATGGCACTAGCCTTACCTACCGTCACTTCAGGTGAAAGGAAAGTTAGCCTACATTTTGAGCAGCCCTTTATTATCTAAAAAGAATAACAAATAAAGACTAATTTTGAGCCGGCAGAACTGGTTTCCTGATCAACTACTTACTTACACGTATTCAATGTTATACTGGAAGTGCACAATAATTTGGATTCGGCAGGGCGACAGCTGGTTTCCTGATTGAGTTGCATTAAAACTAACTCCCCGAGACAGAAGTGAAATGTCTCACAAACGCTACGTTATTGAGGAACATTACTACTAACTACTAATACCATCAAATACGCTGGTTTAAAAACAAACTATGAACAAAGTAGAATGCTGATAACATTCAAAGTGCCTCGAGCCGAGCCAAATAATAAGTTCAAATACTCGCACACCCCCAATACGAAGATCATTGGTTACCTTGAACAGACATAAGGCAGCGTTTGGCACAGCCACTTTCTCCTCACTGTCATTAGTGTGTCCTTGATTAAGGAAACTGCACTAATGATTAGGCTTTAAAATGAAATAACACTCATTGTTTCTTAATTTACTTATGGTGATTGCCCCTAAACTGGTTGAACAATATAAGTAATTGTTTTAGATTAACTTTTCCTCGTCCCTATAGACTAAAAAGTCATTATAGATATCTATTTCTATACATCATTAATTTTTGAACTGGAGAGCAATCAATAACCGATCGATACCCATGTGTTTTAATTCTTGTAAAAAAATTGCAAGAATGTCAACTGTCACGCCCATTGCAATGGTGGAGCCGATGGCACTTTTAACTTCCGGCAGCCATTTTGATTTTGAAATATAATGCACAGAGTAGCCCCAATGACTTCCCCAAATGAGCCCCAATGAGTGATATAAGTAATGGGTCTATCAACTCAACCCCCACACTTACGTGTCTCTACCCCCTTCCCTCTACTTCGCAGATAAAAATGGAAGTTTCTGAACAGGTCTCATTATCTTTTATAATACCGCACCTGTACGACAGGCGTGGTGGACTTGTAGTGGAAGGCCGTGCGACTGAGGTCCATCTCTATGGGGAACATGGCCGGCGGGAACACGCTGAGCATCTCCTGGTGGTAGCGGCTCAGTGAGGACACAAGCTTGTGCAGTTGCGCCACCACGCCCTGCACGTGCTTGTTGTCCAGCATCTCCAGCTTGACTGACACGTCTGACCGCAGCTTGGCGAACCTGACAAACACAACACGCTGAGCATCTCCTGGTGGTAGCGGCTCAGTGAGGACACAAGCTTGTGCAGTTGCGCCACCACACCCTGCACGTGCTTGTTGTCCAGCATCTCCAGCTTGACTGACACGTCTGACCGCAGCTTGGCGAACCTGACAAACACAACACGCTGAGCATCTCCTGGTGGTAGCGGCTCAGTGAGGACACAAGCTTGTGCAGTTGCGCCACCACACCCTGCACGTGCTTGTTGTCCAGCATCTCCAGCTTGACTGACACGTCTGACCGCAGCTTGGCGAACCTGACAAACACAACACGCTGAGCATCTCCTGGTGGTAGCGGCTCAGTGAGGACACAAGCTTGTGCAGTTGCGCCACCACACCCTGCACGTGCTTGTTGTCCAGCATCTCCAGCTTGACTGACACGTCTGACCGCAGCTTGGCGAACCTGACAAACACAACACGCTGAGCATCTCCTGGTGGTAGCGGCTCAGGGAGGACACAAGTTTGTGCAGTTGCGCCACCACACCCTGCACGTGCTTGTTGTCCAGCATCTCCAGCTTGACTGACACGTCTGACCGCAGCTTGGCGAACCTGACAAACACAACACGCTGAGCATCTCCTGGTGGTAGCGGCTCAGTGAGGACACAAGCTTGTGCAGTTGCGCCACCACGCCCTGCACGTGCTTGTTGTCCAGCATCTCCAGCTTGACTGACACGTCTGACCGCAGCTTGGCGAACCTGACAAACACAACACGCTGAGCATCTCCTGGTGGTAGCGGCTCAGTGAGGACACAAGCTTGTGCAGTTGCGCCACCATACCCAGCACGTGCTTGTTGTCCAGCATCTCCAGCTTGACTGACACATCTGACCGCAGTTTGGCGAACCTGACAAACACAACACGCTGAGCATCTCCTGGTGGTAGCGGCTCAGTGAGGACACAAGCTTGTGCAGTTGCGCCACCACGCCCTGCACGTGCTTGTTGTCCAGCATCTCCAGCTTGACTGACACGTCTGACCGCAGCTTGGCGAACCTGACAAACACAACACGCTGAGCATCTCCTGGTGGTAGCGGCTCAGTGAGGACACAAGCTTGTGCAGTTGCGCCACCACACCCAGCACGTGCTTGTTGTCCAGCATCTCCAGCTTGACTGACACATCTGACCGCAGTTTGGCGAACCTGACAAACACAACACGCTGAGCATCTCCTGGTGGTAGCGGCTCAGTGAGGACACAAGCTTGTGCAGTTGCGCCACCACACCCTGCACGTGCTTGTTGTCCAGCATCTCCAGCTTGACTGACACGTCTGACCGCAGCTTGGCGAACCTGACAAACACAACACGCTGAGCATCTCCTGGTGGTAGCGGCTCAGTGAGGACACAAGCTTGTGCAGTTGCGCCACCACACCCTGCACGTGCTTGTTGTCCAGCATCTCCAGCTTGACTGACACGTCTGACCGCAGCTTGGCGAACCTGACAAACACAACACGCTGAGCATCTCCTGGTGGTAGCGGCTCAGTGAGGACACAAGCTTGTGCAGTTGCGCCACCACACCCTGCACGTGCTTGTTGTCCAGCATCTCCAGCTTGACTGACACGTCTGACCGCAGCTTGGCGAACCTGACAAACACAACACGCTGAGCATCTCCTGGTGGTAGCGGCTCAGTGAGGACACAAGCTTGTGCAGTTGCGCCACCACACCCTGCACGTGCTTGTTGTCCAGCATCTCCAGCTTGACTGACACGTCTGACCGCAGCTTGGCGAACCTGACAAACACAACACGCTGAGCATCTCCTGGTGGTAGCGGCTCAGTGAGGACACAAGCTTGTGCAGTTGCGCCACCACACCTAGCACGTGCTTGTTGTCCAGCATCTCCAGCTTGACTGACACATCTGACCGCAGTTTGGCGAACCTGACAAACACAACACGCTGAGCATCTCCTGGTGGTAGCGGCTCAGTGAGGACACAAGCTTGTGCAGTTGCGCCACCACACCCAGCACGTGCTTGTTGTCCAGCATCTCCAGCTTGACTGACACGTCTGACCGCAGCTTGGCGAACCTGACAAACGAGGGGACTTAACTTTTGCATTTTCTACTTAAAAGGTTTTTACACCTGTTGAGAAAAGAAAAAACTTTATACAATTACAGTACACTCTCGTTCATCGGAACTAATGTGGCGGTCGGCCGGTTCGGATGTCAAAAAATTCCGATGAAGCGGAGTCCATCGTGAGTCATCATTTCCGCCCGTACGTTGACCTATCGTGATTGTACTCACTCTTGTTTTTAAGATAACACAAGAGATTTTATGAAAATAAGGCACTCAAACTTTGAACATGGTAACAATGAACCTATAGGAATAAAGCAACACAGGAAATAAAGATCCAAAATCTTTATTCTCATATTTCATATTCCAGCAGTCAACTGACTTCCACGTAACACAGGTGCAATCGCGACGCGAGACAGACCGAATGACAGTTTTGGAAGCGGTCGACGTGGATGTTTACTTCCGTCCCCCTTCCTCTTTCTATTTTTGTGCGAATAATCCACGGCCTCGTAAATCACATCGATGGGTACAGATTATGGAAAACGCCTGATGACTTTTGATGCAAAATGTGATACTTCACTGTTGTGCGGATAGAACGAATGGAAATTGAAGGCGCTAAAAAGGAAAAATTATTTATTTCGTAAGAAAACAAAAATTAATAATATCCAGATTTTCAGTTCCGATGTCGCCGAGTCCGATGAACGAGAGTGTACTATAACTCAGAGAGGGAAACTATTGTCCAAATCATGATACTAATAAGTATATTTTTTAAATTTTTTATGCACCTCTTTATGATGTTGTACTTCTAATATCATTATTGGTACTTATTACACTAGACGTAGATAAGTCCTTGTTGAAACACTCGGTTTACCTAATCCCCCACAAATGGTTGTCATTAATAACTTCCTATGCTTTTTAAGTGTTTCCGACTTCTGAGTGCTGACCTGGCGCGGGCGTCCTGCCGGCACCGCAGTATCAGCCGGTACTGGTAGTTGCCGGTCTCCACCCGGTACAGTGGCTCCTGGAGAGCCGAGTAGCTGTACTCCTCGTCATCCATCTCCTTAACCTGGAACAAAGACAACAGTAGTATAAATTTCAAACACATTTTTGGCTTGACGTCGAAACTCAGAGCAGTTATTGAGTGAAGTGAATAAAAAGTAGTAAGTACTCCTTTTTGTCAATTTTTAAGTACTACTCCGTTTTGAGTGATTAAAAAGTCAGACTATAGCATTTACTTAATTTTTTTCAAGAGACAGTAAAACTTACTTTAATTTGGTGTGAATCAAAGCTAGCTGCTACTCTCCTAGGGTAGTAGATGCTTCAGTTTTGTGGAGTCTGGTGATAAGCAGACTTCGTTTTCTTTCAGTCTCAATTTTGGCTTTGTTTTTATGGACCTAGTGCATAATTTATTTTTGGTGGAGGGTAGTCAGTGGAAAACAGTGTTTTTGTTTTTACAGTGATTGGGTTGATTTTAACACTTGGGTTTTTGCTGTAGCTACAGTAGAAGCCCTCAAGTCCGACAGGCGTTTTCTACATAAGAAGTAGACAAGAGTCAACTAGTCCCATGTTTTTATCACTAAAATATATCAGTTCAATTGACGATTTCCGGACAATTCGGTTTCGGATATCTTCTAAAACTTTGTGTTAGTGTTCTTTGATCGTTATCTTTTAGTTGGATGTTTCGCGGCCCAATCGTAGATGTAACACGGAACTTAAGTCAATAGACAGATTCTGTCGCTTTTACGGTCCCATTTATACGTTGGGGCTTTTGTTGACAGAAGACCAGTATTACTGTCTATTAAACGCATTTTTATTGAAAGCGGCCGCTTGTCCATTTCCGATCGTCATTTTGGCGCTGCAATGTCTGAGAGGGAGCAATTCAAGTTTTTACATATTATCATTGATTGTAACGCAAGTCTGATACCCTTCATTGTTAAATACATCCTCATAGTTCATTGTTGGGACACACATATAATACAGGTCTCTGTTTAACCCGTTTCATAAACCGCCGGTTAATCCGGCCATTTTTAAATCCGGCCGGTGGTCAGGTCCCGAGGTGGCCAGATTTGAGGGCTTCTACTGTATGGTACATAAAAAAAAAAAAAAAAAAAAAAAAAGAAAAAAAAAAAAAAAAATAGGAGAGGATTCAACTCAAATAAACTAAAAAAATTCTGTGATTGGTTATTATTTACTAATGTTATTTTGTTATGGAAATAAAAAAAACAATATTTTAGGATTCTTGTTTTTGTGGAAAATACTTACAGGGAGAAAAGCTAAAAAATTGAACCAACCCCAAGCCCTGGTAAGAAATTTTTTTATTTATTTATAATTTTTGTTAAATTAAGCAGTTTTCTCACAGTCAATTTCAATTAACGACATTATAAGTTTGTAGTTTGATTTAATTTTTTTAACCTGCGTTTTACCTAAGGTGTATCTTTAATGTCTCTCAAATGTAATAATATCATGTGTTCTATAATATGTGTTATGTTATAATAATATGATTTACTTTGCTGCTGAATGTTTTATGATGCCCTGGAAGAAGGCTGCCTTAATGCATTGAAGGATAAATAATCTTTCAATAAAAATGAGTTATTAGACTAAAAATTGGCATGCATCAAAATTTAGAAAATTTATACAAATAGTTTTGTAAACACTGTTTATAATATTGATTACCAATGAAAACTTACAACTCTCATTAAGAATATCAGTATTTACATCCCCTGTTTGACATAAAACCCTGAGGTACTGTAATATTAGAACTCTGGGGTCAATTGCATCTGATGCAGGAGCCTCGCTGATTACACGGCACAAAATCAAAGCATCTTCTACGGGGTGGTAAATACTACCGTAGTAAAAGCTCCAAATATATCAAGAAACGCTACAGTACTTACTACCTAGCAGTAGCACTTGCTTATTCACATCACTCTGAGAAAATGCTTAGACTACGTAGTATTTACTTTGGAGTACTTTTTTCTTTTTATTTACTTCACTCATTAAGTTGTGTCAGTTATGTGAGCATCAAGTTATTGGATTATGTATTTTGGCACCAAACCCGGTTTTGACTGGGATAATCAACTTAAAATAAAATCAAATTTTTGAAAATGGAATAACATACAACACATGGAGCAAAAATCGTCGGACCACGTCCAAGGCTCCGGTGCATGTCGGACCTTCAGAGACCTCTTGGCCTCAAAGAAGATCGATAGGCGTGGACGCTGAGGATCATCCAGGGAAACCTAAATGGGAGTATTGCGGCAAGCTCCCTGGTGGACCAAATTGTTCGCGAGACAGGGACAGCTCTTGTCTTCGTGAGCGAACCCCACAGGGCTAAAGGTCCACTATGGTTCCCTGACCGCACAGGATGGGCGGCGTTGTGGGTACCCGACTCGCGCGCGGTCCCCATCGAAAGAAGTGGAAACGGCGAAAACTTCGCCTGGATCACAAGCAACGGAGTCACGTTCGTGAGCTGTTATTTTTCCCCGAATGACAGCATTCCACGATTCACTGAAAAGCTCGAGGCCATGGAGGACGCAATTCAGGCAATCCATGGTCCATGTCTCATTGCCGGTGACTTCAACGCCAGAGCGAGAGAGTGGGGGATGCCACACACAGACACTCGCGGAAGGTTGCTGCTGGAGATGGCATCCAGGCTGGGGCTGCTGACAATGAACGAGGGCGACACGCCGACCTACAGGAGGCCAGGATTCGGGGAGTCGATCCCCGATGTAACTCTGGCTTTGGAAGGCCTGGCTTCCCGAATCGTTGGCTGGAGGGTGATGGGTGATTACTCAGTAAGTGATCAAGAATATATCACCTTCGAGCTGACAGAGAGAAGGCAAGGACAACGCAGCAATAACCAGCGCCCGCTCGGCTGGAACCTGGCGAGATTGGATGAGCGGAGGCTGACAGAGGTCTTGCTCAGCAATGCGGGGGACATCTCTCAGACAGCAGAGAACCAGCCAAGCAGGACAGACGCAGAGGCATTGGTGGAAGCCACATCACGCCTCATTCATCGTGCTTGCGACGCGTCGATGCCCCGCAAGAAGGCACGTATGGGAAAGCGCCCAGTGTACTGGTGGACCGATAACATTGCCGAGCTGTGGCGAAACTGCCTGAGACTCAGGCGGCGAGCCCAGCGATCCCGGGACAGACCCGAAGCAGCGGAGAGGTCGGGCCAGTACAGAGCGGCAAAAAGAGAGCTAGTCAAAGCAATCAGACAGAGCAAGGCGCGTTGCTGGAGCGCACTGTGCGAGGACGTGAACAGCGACCCCTGGGGACAGGGGTACAAGCTGGTCATGAAGAAACTCGCGCAAGGATCCGGATATGTGCCAATGGAGGCTGAGATGATGCGGATGATTGTGGACGGACTCTTCCCGGATCATGAGGTCAGAGACGACGCCCCTCTACGCGTGAACGTCGAAGAGATCCCACTGTTCACACGGCAGGAGCTGGAGAGAGCAGTCAGCTCCATGAAGAACAAGAAGGCCCCGGGCCCAGACAACGTACCGTCAGAGGTGCTGAAACTGGTGGTCAAATGCTGCCCTCAGCTCCTTCTGAACATGTACAATGTGTGCTTGAAAGCGGGGGTGTTCGCATCCCGCTGGAAACAGGCCAGGCTCGTTCTGCTGAGCAAGAAAAGAGGCCCACCGGATGCTCCATCATCTTACCGCCCTTTGTGTATGTTGGACACGGCGGGAAAACTGATGGAGAGACTGTTGAAACCGAGAATCGGCGAGGCAGTGCGAGCGGCAGGGGACCTCTCGGCCCGACAACACGGGTTCAGGGAGGGCCACTCGACACTCAGTGCCATTTCGGAAGTAGTTGATTCGGTGACACAAGCAAATCAGGCGTGCCACGCGGCCCGCCCCATTGTGCTGCTGGTCACGCTTGATGTGAAAAACGCGTTCAACTCGGCACGGTGGTGCGACATCTTGGACGCACTGGAAAGAACATTTAGGATACCTGGGTACCTCCTCGCCATGGTGAGAGACTACCTAAGGGACCGGCAGCTGATGTACGAGACGGACCGTGGTTTTGTGATCAGAACCATCACCTCTGGGGCGGCCCAGGGCTCAGTGCTGGGACCGGATCTCTGGAATGTCTCGTACGACAGTTTGCTCCGTATGAAGATGCCGTATGGAACGTTCCTCGTGGGATACGCTGACGATGTGGCAGCGGTCATCACCGAACGAAACGCGGAGTTGGCCCAAATGAGGCTGAATCAGGTCATGCGCTTGGTGGAGGGCTGGATGCGCGATCACGGCCTTCAGCTGGCTCTCACCAAAACGGAGATAGTCATGCTGACGAGGAAGCGGATCCCCACGATCATCCCGATGTGAGTGGGTGCCGAAGTGATCGAGACGCAGAGGACGGCCAGGTACCTGGGGGTGGTGCTGGACAACAAGCTCACCTACTGGGACCACATCAGGGGTGTGTGTGACAAATCAGCCGAAGTGACGTCCTGCCTTGGAAGGCTGATGGCCAACGTCGGAGGACCGAGCCAGTCGAAACGGAGGTTGTTGCTGTCGACGGCTCAGGCCATCATGCTCTACGGAGCAGAGATCTGGGCAGATGCGACGAAAGTGAAGAAATACCGGACTCGCATGCTGGCGGTGCAGAGACGCGGCGCGCTCAGGGTCGCGTCCTCGTATCGAACAGTCTCGCAAGCAGCCGTGCTGGTCATTGCGGGAGTCATTCCCATTGACCTGCTGGCACAAGAGAAGAAGGCCATCTTTAGGCGTGCACCTGAGATGGATCGCGAGGAGGCTGCTGAGCTGGCTCGTGGCCAAACAATGGCCATCTGGCAGCGTCGATGGGATGAAGACACGACTGGAAGGTTGACATGGCGTCTTATCAGGAACCTGGAGCCGTGGGTTTGCCGCAACCACGGGGAGGTAAACTTTTTCCTCACCCAGTTCCTGACAGGTCATGGCTACTTCCGTCTGTACCTTCACCGAATGGGCAAGGTCGACTCGCCCAGGTGCAGGTACTGCGGATACGACGGAGACGACGCGCACCACACTTTCTTTGTGTGCCGTCACTTTGATGAAGAACGGACTGCCCTCGCCGACTCAGTTGGCGGTCATCTGACCCCGGACAACATCGTGGGGAAGATGCTGCAGGGCAGCGACAGCTGGAACGCTGTGGCTGAATTTGTTCTGTCCATCCTGCGCCAGAAGAGGAGAGATGGGTGTCTGGAGTGACCCCAGAACCGAGGACAGCAAGAGGTTGATCACCAATTGAAGAATCCCGAAAGGGACAGAGGCCACACATTGCAATGTCGCAATGAGCAGACGCTCGGGTCGATTGCAATGGATGTGGTGACAGCACGCGTCGGGGGTTATTTTAGCAGGTATGCCCTTGGGTAGCGAGAGACTACAATCGCATACCCCAAGCCGCCCTGAGGCGGGACCTCGACATCACTGCTGTCTGATGTCATAAAGAGGCTGGAGACCCCTGCTCGCCACTTGAGTAAAGTGGTGTAGAGGGCCCGCACTTTTGTGTGCGGGTAAGAGCTATTTTTTCCTCCGTCCAGCGTGGTAAAACAAAAAAAAAAAAAAAAAATGGAGCAAAAATAATTGATAAAGTATCACATTTTCTATAAGCTGGGTATAAAAGCCATTGATTCTACTTGCTTCTGCTCCAAGTTTTCTGGTATAAGGCAGCAAAAGTTACTTGATTCGTTAGTCACGGTCAGTTTGGTCATCAATAAATAACAACAACTGAGGCTCCTGATCCAAGTGTGTAGTCGTTAAATCCTTGTTGATTAGGTAAGCTTCTACATCATCATATCTTGTCATGGTCGGTCAATCAATAAAAGCCACATTTGAGTGTTTGTTGAGGATTGTAAGCAAAAGTGTGTAGTCGTTAAATCCTTGTTGATTAGGTAAGCTTCTACATCATCATATCTTGTCATGGTCGGTCAATCAATAAAAGCCACATTTGAGTGTTTGTTGAGGATTGTAAGCAAAACTGTGGCAGTATTACACTTCATATAAAGTTAAAACCACACAATTAGCTTTAGAACTATTAAAGACTAAATTTATGTCTGACAATTCTCTTTAATAAAAATTTTTAATAATTTTTTAATGGTTACTAGGTTACCAACAACAAAGCATTGGTCATTAACTAAATCATACCTATAAAACTTTATACAATTTCAAGTTTCGAGGAGACTTTACTCTCGCTGTTTACTCGCTCAGAATGTGTAATTAATATCACATCTCAATTATGATTGGGCCACGGAAAAACAGTTGTTAGCATATGGAACCATGTTAAAAGTTGAAAATATTGATGGGATATTATAATGTTAGCTTCAAAGGCGTAATGACAGAGAGAACGGCCATAACTAGGATTAAATTGCATCAAAAGTCTGTCTACTGTATGATTGCAAAGAATGCTGTGAGATGACGTACATTTAAACACAGATGCCTATTTGGAACTCCTACACAAAAAGTACCTGCAGCCCCTACCTTGCATTACTGTCCATTGCATCACACAGTTTCCTCAAGAAGTTTCAATGTAGAAAAAATAGAATTTGATCTTGCTGACCTTGAGGCAGTAGGAGAGGTACTCGAACTTGGTGTCGGCGTACTTGCGAATGGTCTGCTTGGTGTCGGGGATGGCCTTAGTGAGGTGGGTGTCCAGGTCGGCTAGTATCGGCTTGAGGGCCTCCAGCGCCTGCACGCCTAGGTTGGCCATCTGGCGGTGGTAGTTGCCAAACTGATTAAACACCTCGCTTGCCCTCCGCTGCGGCTCACGCACTCCAATACCGCAGAACACCTCTCCGAACGCTGCAACAACACATGCAAGTGAACACGAGGTCCATCTGGCGGTGGTGGTTGCCAAACTGATTAAACACCTCGCTCGCCCTCCGCTGCGGCTCACACACTCCAATGCCGCAGAACACCTCTCCGAACGCTGCAACAACGCATGCAAGTGAACACAAGCGCCATCTAGAGGTGTAATTGTCAAACTGGCTGAACACCTCGCTAGTCCGCCGCTGTGGTTCCTGCACTCCAATGTTGCAGAACTCCTCTCCGAACGATGCAACAACGCAAGGCAAAGTGATCAAGTGGGCCAACTAGCAGTGTTAGTTGCCAAACTGGCCGAACACTTCGCTCGTCCACCACTGCAGCTCCTGCACTCCAATGCTTCAGAACTCCTCTCCAAACGCTGCAACAACGCAGGGTTAAACATGCTTCGGGCCAATTAGCAGTGTTATTTGCCAAACTGGTTCAAACTTTATTCGCCTGTCACTGCGGCCCCGAGTAAAATGGCAGGAAAAACCATATTCCAGTGGTACACTACGTTTGAGTAAACGAATCAATATCATGCATTATTTGTGAACTCTGCGTATTCCAAAAATTTGCTAAATAGAGCATAGTCATTCCAGCCCCTAATAGTCCAGACAGATTAGTAGGACTCAACTGTACTTGAAAAAACTGACAATTGCCTGAAGGTGCAAATTCTGGTTTACAATATTGTTCATCGATCTTAGAGGTAAAAGTTTATAAGTGCTCCCCTTAAAGCCTAAATTACTGTATCAAACTTTCAATAAAGACATTTAAATTTTAACTACTTCCTGAGAGCTGCAAGAGCATGGGTCAGCTAAATATGTAACAAAAATCAATTAAATCAAAATCCTTTGTGTAGTTAATTTGAAAATGAGCATCAAATCGAACAGGTAAGTTATTATTTTACAATTTCAGTAGGAGAGTACCGTACACCAACCTTTATACTGTTTAAGAAGTAGGAAGAACGCGTTGAGCATCTTGCTGGCATGCTCAATCAGTGATCGGTACATGGCTTCGGTCGCCTCCAGACTCTCCAACTTCTTGACGAGGACATCGTTACACAGGATCGCGCGGGACAGTCCGAGCGCGTCCGCCGTCGACGAGCTCATCTTCTCCACCAGTCGGTGCTTCTCCTTCTTCAGTATTATGTCCAAGCTCTTGCCTTGCTGTGGGTCCGCGTGCAATTTGTTGTATTTGATCTGGACCTCACCCTGCAATAGAAAATAGTACATGGTTTGTATGTAATTTCATGAATAAGTCATGGTCAAAGTTATATTCATTTGTTTATTCAAGTGGACCTTTTTGAAGATACTAAAGTAGTAATGAGTAATAAAAAATTAATTGGATTTTTTTGTCATTGGACTGACGAAGGGTTGCTAAAAGTGGCCCTATCACATAATATATGTAGACATCTAGTAATTTTAAAATTATTCTAAAAGGTTTTGCTAAAAGTTGAATTGTTATCCTGGTTTCATTTAAATACTTTAAAATCTGTAAAATATGTTGGAAAATTGTAGAAACCTTTAAAAAATGATAAACACTATATAGTTTAATAATAATACCTCTCCTTTAAAATAATACTGATTAGTGATTTTAAAAATAGATATGCCAAGTCCCTTTGTATACATTTCTGAAATAGTAAATTATTACCACTCATGACCCTTGAGAGGATGCTTAGCAAACCTCTGGGTTTTTTTGTGTATAGTATCTGTCATAAAAATTTACCTTTAGTCTTTTCCAAAAAAACAAACATATGTTTATATTTATTTATTAGTTGACATGTTACATCATCTGGTTTTGTTTGTTTGTTTTGTAAACTCATTCATGTATCTTACAATGGTGTTTTAAGTTGAATAAAACCTAGTCAAAGGTGTTTAGATTTCATTACAATTTATTCAACTTAAAAGTCAAACGGAACTAATGAAATGGAAAATCTTTTCAAGCCAAGTAGATTCAATGCAGACCCAAACACAACCACTAGCCAAGCAGAGTGGGAACACTGGTACCAGACATTTCGAAACTTTCTAGAATCTCTAGAAAAGACTCCAAAAGATGAAAAGAAACTGGGTCTTTTGGTGAATTATATCAGTCCTAATGTTTACTGTTACATATCCGAATGTGAGACATACAAAGAAGCCATTGACACTCTTAATGCTCTTTATGTGAAACCTAAAAATGAGATATACGCACGCCATCGATTAGCTTCACGTTCACAAGGGGCTGAAGAGTCATTAGATGAGTACATTCAAGCTTTGAAGATTGCTAGTAAGGATTGTAATTTCAAATCAGTAACAGCGGAACAAAACTGTAGTGAATATTTAAGGGATGCTTTTATTACCGGACTGCGATCAAACTATATTCGGCAACGGTTGTTGGAAAAGACTAAAGGTAAATTTTTATGACATTCTTCCCCGCTCATTTAAACGTGTCATAGTCTTTCAAGTATCTAGGTGGTCGACGTTGACGGTCACTTTGTCTTTGCGCCGGCTGTTGAGTAAGATCCTGTGAATCACAGTTCATCTCAGGATTTGACACGTCTGGCCCTTGAGTCTGGTAATCACCATTTTCTTCACATTGGTGACTTGCTTGATCTTCACTTTGATAATTGATTTGGTCAACTTCTGTATCGTTTTCACAAGGCGCAAGGTGTCTTAGTGAGACTAAGGCTTCAACCGCTGATGGACCTACCTGTACCTAATGACACATCTTCCCTCCGAAGAGCGATGGGGATGTTTGCTCACTATGCCAATCTCATCCCCAAGTTTTCTGAAAAGATCCAGACATTTAGTAACGACCAGAAGTTTCCGTTATCCAGAGAGTCTGTTGAGGCATTTTGCAAGCTTAAAAATGACATCGCTTCTGCCACGAAGTCACCCATCAATGACGAAGAGCCATTCACTGTGGAGACAGACGCTTCTGATCACGCTCTTAGTGCAACTCTCTCTCAAGGAGGGAGACCGGTTGCTTTTTTCTCCAAAAGCCTTACACCTACTGAGCGCAAACACCCCATTGTGGAGAAAGAGGCCCAAGCTATCGTCGAGGCCTTAAAACACTGGAGACATTATCTTGTAGGACGGTCTTTCCAGCTCATTACAGACCAACAGTCGGTCGCTTACATGTTCGATAACAAAGCTTCTGGTAAGATTAAAAACGAGAAAATCCAAAGGTGGCGTATGGAACTGTCTTGCTTTAAATACGACATTTCGTATAGACCTGGAAAGGAAAACTCAATAGCGGATACCCTGTCTCGTGTGTGCTCTGTCACTGGACACCTTAGTCTTAAGGAAATTCATGAATCACTCTGTCACCCCGGAATAATGAGACTCTATCACTGGGTTAGAACAAAAAATCTCCCCTTTTCACTCGAAGATATCAAGAAAATGACGGCTTCATGCACAGTTTGTGCAGAATTAAAACCAAGATTTTGCAAATATCAAGGTCAATTGATTAAAGCCACGACTCCATTTGAACGTCTGAATGTCGATTTCAAGGGGCCTTTGCCGTCATCTGGGAGAAATAAGTATATACTAACAGTAATAGATGAATATTCCCGTTTTCCTTTTGCATTTCCGTGTGCAGACATGACTTCATCAACTGTGATAAAACAACTGCAAAAATTATTCCACATGTTTGGTATGCCCTCGTTCATTCATTCCGATAGAGGAACATCATTTTTATCCCAAGAAGTGACAGAGTTTCTAAATTCCTGTGGGATTGCATCCAGCCGTACAACGCCTTACAACCCAAGAGGAAATGGGCAGGCCGAAAGATATAATGGTATAATATGGAAAACTATCTCACTTGCACTGAAGACAAAAAATCTACACATCAGTCGCTGGGAGGAGGTGCTGGATGAGTCTCTCCATGCGATCCGCAGTCTGCTGTGCACTGCCACTAATGCCACACCACATGAAAGAATGTTCTATCACATGAGGAAGTCATTCTACGGACAATCACTACCTGTGTGGCTCTCGTCTCCTGGCCCTGTTTTTATGAAGAAATTTAATCAAGGTAGTAAGTACTCTCCAGCTGTGGAAGTTGTCGACCTTATAGATGCTGGACCACAATATGCAAGAGTGCGTATGAGTGATGGTCGGAAATCCACAGTCTCACTAAGACACCTTGCGCCTTGTGAAAACGATACAGAAGTTGACCAAATCAATTATCAAAGTGAAGATCAAGCAAGTCACCAATGTGAAGAAAATGGTGATTACCAGACTCAAGGGCCAGACGTGTCAAATCCTGAGATGAACTGTGATTCACAGGATCTTACTCAACAGCCGGCGCAAAGACAAAGTGACCGTCAACGTCGACCACCTAGATACTTGAAAGACTATGACACGTTTAAATGAGCGGGGAAGAATGTCATAAAAATTTACCTTTAGTCTTTTCCAAAAAAACAAACATATGTTTATATTTATTTATTAGTTGTTGACATGTTACATCATCTGGTTTTGTTTGTTTGTTTTGTAAACTCATTCATGTATCTTACAATGGTGTTTTAAGTTGAATAAAACCTAGTCAAAGGTGTTTAGATTTCATTACAGTATCTTATAATATTGGGGTTGGAAGCATTTTAAACCTAGGTATGCCTCACCCGATTAATAAGAACTGTATACCCGTTCTCACAGCTCAGGTGATAGGTAAAGGACAACATTATATTTATATCTACTTAGATTTATAAGTATATCAATAAAAACCCTTCTATTTTGGATTTTGAATTACAGTACACTCTCGTTCATCGGACTCAGCGACATCGGAACTTCGCTTCATCGGAACTGAAAATCTGGATATTATTTTATCTTTTTCTTACGAAATAAATAATTTTTCCGTTTTAGCGCCTTCAATTTCCATTCGTTCTATCCGCACAACAGTGAAGTATCACATTTTGCATCAAAAGTCATCAGGCGTTTTCCATTATCTGTACACATCGAAGTTATTTACGAGGCCAAGGAGTACCTATTCGCACAACAATAGAAAGAGGAAGGGGACAGGAAGTGAACATCCGCGTCGACTGCTTCCCGTCATTCAGACCGTCGCGACTGCACCTGTGTTACCTGGAAGTCAGTTGACTGCTGGAATATGGGTGGAATATGAATATGGAATATGAGAATAAAGATTTTGGATCTTTATTTACTGCGTTATTTTTATTCCTATAGGTTCATTGTTACCATGTTCAAAGTTTGAGTGCCTTATTTTCAAAAAATCTCTTGTGTTATTTTAAAAACAAGAGTGAATACAATCACGATAGGTCAACGTACGGGCGGAAATAATGACTCACGACGGACTCCGCTTCATCGGAATTTTTTGACATCCGAACTGGCCGTCCACCACATTAGTTCCGATGAACGAGAGTATACTGTACTTAGAGATGATACTTGGAGTTAAAAAAATAACCAGAAGAATCCTCAGTGAGCGAGCGACACCATTTTGAAATTTAATTGTTCACTGGAGAGTAAACTTTATTTCACCCATTATTTTTAAACATTAGCCCTGCCAAGCTGAACTGTGGTCGTACCTTGCAGGCTTGTATCATCTTGGCCACCTCCACCTTGGTCTTGCCCTTGACGGACTGTCCGTTGACGCCCACCAGTTCATCCCCACTCTGCAATGTCCCCTCCTTGGCTGCTGGCGTGTTGTCAAACACCTGGTGGTACAAGAAAAAAGGTTTACTTATTTCATTCTGGTAAAGGTACAAATTTAATTCACGTCTTTTGATAGAATAGCCTACATATCTAGATATATAGGGAAGGAGTATAATAAAGTAAATTTTAATTTTTTCAACTAGTAGTATACTTGAGTTGGTTTTTGGTTATGGCTTATTTTGCTCTTTCTATGTTTATGTTTTTTTTCACACAATATTTTAAAACATACCCTAACGAGCTAGGTAATTGGTATTTTGATTGATACATTGGTTATGATTTAAAACATTTTTACACATCATATTCTCAGTAAGCACTGTCAAACCTCAAACTGCTAAAATAATATTTTGTATGTGAACACTGCCTATGAGATACCCCTTGTAGGAAATACACTGAGTCCAAAAAAGAAGTAATGTTACCTTGATCTCCACAGTTGTTAATGTTGCCCAGTTCACATGCTGAAAAGCTATCTAAAAGTATTTTTTTTTTTTTTTTTTTTTTTTTTTTTTTTTTGTATGAAAATGCTAAGGTTTTATTTAAGTGAATAAATTCTCAAAATCTATACTTATTTAATACATTGAGAGTTTTTTTGTGTTGAGAACTCCTCCTACAATTTTTAACCGATAATCCGAGAGTTTTTTGTGTTGTTGGATAGGGCTTTCGTCTGTAGTTGTTTCCGCTGAAAATTGATGAAAATCGGATATAAAATAAGGGTGCTATAAACAAATTAAATTCGAAATTTTCCGATTAAAATAACATTGGTTTAGGTAAACCAAACCCAAATACTAAAATAACAAATATTAAAACCCAAAACCAAATATTAAAATAACATTTTAAACATTTATTGATTTACAGCTGTAAATACGTGTAGTTTTTTTGTGATTACTGATATTCACAATATTGGATTGGTCGGATGTCGTTGATTTACTAAATGTTACTTTTGTATCATATCAAAATAAATTGCTTGATTTCGAGCAATAATTAGACCAGTGGATCATAATTAATCTTGCTACTATATCACTTTGCCTTCAAGGTGGTCGAGGTAACTTTACAGTGGTCGAGGTTCATTAAATTGTTATAATGAAATTACAACTTATCACTAAACATTCTATTGTGAAGCAATGGCATTCAGCTATGGTCTAACTCTTATTATAAACTTTAATAATTTACAATCAGCCAATTAGTGGATTTGGCCTCTCTAACCCACTGGGGATCAAACCACAGGGCCTATAATACAAAAGACATCTTGGTGAAGATGAAAAAGTGTACACAAAAAATAATGATTTTAAAGTGTTCTTTTATAGTTAACGAATTTTTTTTTACTATTGTAAATAAAATTTTTTACCAGCATCTTAACTAAATTGCTTGATATCAAGCACGGGTAGTTCCTTTAAATCATAAATAAAGACCGTCTCAATAAGATCCTTATTTACCCTGTAACACATGTGGTACTTACACTCAGATGATACAATATCCACGATTTTGATGTGACAGCAGTGGGGGATGGAATAAGAAGGGAATAAGGCTATATGAAGGTCTAGGTACATTGCCTCATCGTATTCAGTGGTGTCATGCCAATTTTTGCAGTGGCGGAACGGTACACCTGGCCCAGGTTTGAGGTATAGGGCATCCCAACCCCAACGCTCCGCAACCCCTCCCCCCCCCAAAAAAAAAAAAAAAAAAAAAAACTTAGCAGAATTGGTTATGTTGTGATGTCAAATTTAATCTTTTTACTTTTTGACAAGCTTTTTGAGTTTATTTTTAATGCTGTCGGCTAACTTTCAACTTAATGGAAAAAAAATCAAAGCGGAACTCAAAAACTATTTTTGCCGGGCGTACGTAGCAGCAGTAGGCTAGGCCTATTGCTATTGTAGAAGCGGCAGATGCCACCATTGGAGCGGTATCACCAGTTTTAAAATTACTCATTTTTACAATTAATTTATGTATTTACAACTAAACTATTTGTGCTTCACATTTGGTTAACTAACTACTCAAATCCTAAAACTTCCAGGGCAACTATCATCAAACAAAGACACTATGTATTAATAGGCTAGTATAGGCCTGACTAGACACAAAGCAAGCGTAATAAACAATCCAACAAGAATAGGCAAAGTACAATGAGAAAGTAAACGCCACAAATTACGTTTATACAACATATTCTGGAAGAAACATAAATAATGATGTAAAATATAGTTGTTTTGCCCATATTTTAAAAGCCAATCAGGTGCTGTATGCAAATTGAAAAATTTAGAATAGTTATAGTATTTCTGATCCATATAAATTCATATTAACAAACAGCTTTTGGATGATCTTACTTGTGTACTATTTCCCGAATCATTAATTCAGCTAATCCGGGTCACTTTAGAGGTTATGACACAATGTTTACAGAACCGAATAAGTAGGGACATCCCATGTTTAAAAAAAATTAGTTTTGTTCCCGAAAACCAGAGGAAAATAAAGCGCTGATGCTAGGATTACTTCTCTTAACTGTCACGGGAAGCACCCTTTCTACCTCTCAAATGTCAAAATTAGCATATTCGTTTACAAAAAATCAAAACAATAACAAACCTCTGTAAAATTATTCTAGTCATCTGTTTCTATTCAACCAATCAGCATAATCCTTAGCATCTTGTTGGTGCTATCTGTGTTTCAGGGGCGGCGTTCTCACTTCCCCATAAGGATGTCCCTACTTATTCGGTTCTGTATACATTGTTATGACATCTTTTCAATCAGCAGTCGATATACAGTTCTCCTCACTTCTCATCAAACAACTGTCCATACTAACGATAGCGTCTCTGGCGATGGGCATTCATTCTACTGTAGTTTGTTTGTAGTTGTCACCGAATAAGAACTAATGTACTTGATCAGCCGCTATGAGCGCTGTTACTAACGAGAACATGATTATAAATTGTGTTGTACAGCGAATTGTAACATGTATTCCTATCCATGGACTCGGCAGTCGGTGAACGCTATATCGTTAGTTCACTTGTAATCTTGGTGCTGAGCGATGAGGACAAGACATTCTTGTTATGCGTTAATTAATCCATAAAAACAAAAAGATAACGACAATATATTAATTAATTCCGCTTTGCTTTAGTCAAATATAAGTAGTATATACATTAATATTTTTGATATTAGTAATCTGTACCGAACCATGTCGATGCCTTTAACTTTTAACCCTACCCAGTTTCCACTGCACCGCAGAGCCCTATTCGCTCTAGATATAACTGAGCACACGAGATTTGGGCTTCGATTTGGAGCGGCAGAGTTGCTAACTCCAAAGACATTTCTGATCCCGCCGCACATTGTTCTTTAGATAACTCGCGTTGTTTACTCGTGTCGAAAAAGGTGTAGTTCGCAGATTTTTAAACCATTTATGGATTTATGTTGTATTCATTTTTTTACAAGCCTACAGTAACTACATTTTTTATTATCATACACAAAGCGATATTTGATTCGATTGTTTTGTTTGCACGGAAAATATTTCCGTAATTACAATTAAATTGAATACAACAAATTTTATTAAATCTCCACTTCCATCCAAAACCAGTGGCGGAACGGCGTTCCGGCACCATGACACCCCTGATCGTATTCTATTGTGAATGTAATGTTTAATACATGTTATTGAGTTTTTTATTTGAAAGGTATTTGCCCTGTAGAGATATTAACATTGAGTGTGTGGGCAATTCAATAACAAAAATAATTATATTATTTTTTCTAGGCATAGTTAGGACTATATACTTATATAGTCTTCTCTGACACTCAACCTCAGTTAGTTAAAAACACAAAAATTTTATAAATAAAAAAATAATAACTAAAAGAAAACTTCAATTACAAAAGACTTTCTATAAAATATTAAATTTATGAAATAAAATATAAAATACACGAGGACTATAAAATATTACTCGTTATTGAGGTAGTAGCAGTTATAGTGGTAGCGAGGATCTACAAGAATATAAATTGTGTGTATGCACAAACCTGGCTGACTTTTTCAATGAATACAAAAACGTTAAGAAGGTCACATCTTATGGAAGAAATGGTTAAGAAAGTTTCTGTTGACGTAGTAGCGCACTCCACCATGAGAGCGCGCACGACACAATGACCTATTAGTCAGATTACATTCTGACTTTGTTACAGATGGTCACCAGCAAAGAATCTCTCTCGTCCTCACGCTGCACTCACATATCATACATAACCTATGACAGTTTTCCATTACTGGACCAATTCTTTTAACTAATGTAGGAACACTTTTTCCGTCCGCCTATACCTACTTTAGTAGTTAGTGCTCATTTTGAAACCCAAGTAAACAAATTTGAAAATAGCAGGATACCATGACGACGTTTATAACTTAGTTTATTTTGGTAAACATATGATTCAATAAAATATCTTCATTGGAATAACATTAAAGTTGAAAGCCCATACGACAAAGTCTTAACATTAAAAGGATTTAATGGCTTAAAATAACGATTGTTCTTGAAAAAAGCTTTCCAATGATACCAAATAAGCTAGGTAACTAATGTTTAAAATGGTGTTTTGACGACACAATACTAAATAAGAAATTTAATATTTCCCTTTCTCTCGTGCTATGTTTAGGCCGTTTCCTCTGGCGCTATCTCTATTTGGAGTGCTCAAGTTCAGTTTACAGCGCTCCTAGCGGAATAAAATGTTGGCCAATTTTTAACATGGGATGTGACCTTCTTAACGTTTTTGTATTCATTGCTTTTTTACAGTAATTATTGTATTTGGACAATATTTTAGTTCTCTCATTTGTATTTGAAGAAAACGTCCTAGACTTTAGGAAAAAACTCTTCTCAGTTTAGCCTATAACATTGATTATTTTATATTTAGATGTTAGGGACGATTTTCTGTTATAATTGACCCCTTTAGTTATCAGGCACTGTGTCACAGAGATCGGTTAAGAGAGAGAGTCTGGTCTATTAAAGTTTTCTTGGAACACAATGCACAGTATTAGGAACATGCTTGGTCGAGATAACTTATACCTGGACAATGTAGAGGCAGGGGCAGAGAGGGGCCCCGCCTCCGATACTGATGCCGATGAGATTGCCCTGGTCCTTGGTGATGGTGACCACACCAGACGTGATGGTCATGCCCCTACAACATGCGGTTAGTGACGGTTAACATTACGGTTACGGTTAGGTCCATGCACGATACATCCTACAAGCTGAACAAGTCATTACAAACAACAGAAGGTTATGGGTTAAATGTATTATTCGTATTAAAGATAAGGACAACAAAATGACAAGACCTATACACTCTGCACCAAAATCCTTTATGTTAAATAGAGATTCAACAAAATATACAGTTATAAGAAAAGTTCAGAGGAAAATCTTACTAAAGTACTCAGTCAAATTTCTCATTTTTGCATATTCAAACAAACTTTTCCAAATAGGTTAAATAGTTCCATGAAAAAGATAATTTAAATTGCACAAAACAACTTTTTTAATACACTGTATTGGTTATTTATCAAAGTATTAAAATCTAATGCTATTTTTTCATCAAAGTTTCAAACTTTTCAGCCTCCATTATCCCACTCAAATTGATTAAAACCACTATAGCAGACTCCAAACTTAAATAAGCCCCCCTCCTCAGGTAGAAACCCTTTAATCCTATGTTGTCAAAACAATGTCACCGCGTTCGGGGCGGCCAGCCGGACTTCCGAAACCCGTCCACTTTTCCAAGAATTTTAACACACCACTTTAACTTTCAATTAGTTGTGTGACAACTGTTAGATCGCAAATGGTACGTCGTAGAACTGTGAGGTTTGTCTTATTCGGCTAAGTAAGACGAAAAGCATGGCCCCTAATTAAATAATGTAGGTCTAGTGCTTCAATTAATTGAAAGTTATAGTGGGGCGCTAAATTTCTTCGAATAGCGGGGCAGATGTCGGTTGTTCAGCATTTTTTTAACAACAAGGGATTAGGAAGAGTTTCTACCTGAGGAGGGGGATGGGGGGCTTATTTACGTTTGGAGTCTACTATACAAGAGCTATTTTACAGTTTGTGACGTCATTAGAAATGTCTTGCATGATGTTGGTATAGTCAAAAATAAAAATAAAATTATGATTGTACTTATAGCTCTGACTTGGGTCACATATTTACTTCAACAACTGATTGTTTCCAAAAAGAATGAGCGAGGCAAATAGGTTTTGCTTTAGAATGCAGGACCAGGTTATTTTTTTATACTTCTCATGCATGATCAAGAAAATTTTGGACAACAGCAAAAAGTAAAATACTAAATAATAATTTGACATAATTCAATTTTAACAAAATAAATTTGTCCCAAAGATATTTTCACATTTTTAGAGTGACAATAAAAGAACTACACCAAAATACAAATAAATTAACCTACTGTAATAATTAAAAAAAAAACTACTAACCTACCCTTTGGGATCTGGGGGCTTTGGGGTGAAATATCTCATGACAGATTCGACAATACGAAAAATTTTGATGGCAATGAAAATTACACATAAAAGAACACAAGCTTTTTTAATGAAGTTCAAAAAGAGGTTGAGGTCGATTTATCAACACTATCACACTGCCTCACTATCACAGGTGCAAAGACTGGCTGATAATTATTAACGATTTCTAGTGATAAATGTGTAAATTACAGCAGTCGGTCATGTCGCCGTCATAGAAAGACTTTCCTATCTTCTAAACGCATTAATTTACAAGAAAATTTTAGATCATGGGGAATTGTTTTTGAGAGGAAAACTTAAAGGTAAACTTTACATTCAAGATATATTTCCATCAATATTCTTTGAACAAACAAATAAGCGCCAACTGTTAACACATGTAACTTAATGTTTTGTAGGATTCATAGGCTATATAACAATTTATTCAAAAGGGTGACTAAATAAAAAAATATTTATTTCTACACAAATAAATCTAGGGCTACAAAATTCTACAACAATAACTACACAACAATTTACATCACATAACAATATATTTATGTATTACCAGTATTTCTAAATGAGGGTGACTCTCACTCAAATTTATACCGGTGTACGATAACAATTTGCATCTTGACATTCACATAAATTAATAAGAAAATAATTTGTGTATTTCTCTCCGGTTAATTGTAGAGATATCTTACATTGACATTTAACAGAGGAAATATACTACACTCTCAAATATATGATTCTCTAATTCGGCCTATTTTGAATATAATTTATAAAACAAACCTCAACATCTGAACACTTAATTTTTAGAAGTCTTACTTGCAACAAAAAAATGGCAAGTTAACATATTTAAGAATTTTAAAAAATCCATCAGGTTTTTTTAATAGTTTATTTTTTATTTAGTTTAGGAAAAAATGCCTTTGAATAAATCGGAACCATAAATCAACTTTTTATGGTTCCGATTGATTAATTTTAAACTTGCAAACTATATTTAAAATGTATCTTTCATTTTGACCTTGGTTAGTATGTAAACATTTTACAGCTAAAATTACTATAACACTTTAACACTTATAAACACTTATTTAATTAATTGTGTTGAATTCATGACTGTATTTTCTCATATCTTTGAGAACCGTGTAATTCTGGGTGTCTTGCACTTAATTGTTTGAATCACTTCTATATTTTGCTTAGGCGAAATTCAGAAATGAATTTCACATAATATTTTACACTGTTCTATGTTACCATTAAATTTACTTTTATCAAGTGTTTAAAAGTTAAACTGTGTTATAAGGTTTTATTAGAAAAATATTTATCAGCACATAAAGGTAAACAAACACCGTCATAATGTAATGTTGAAAATGATGACTCAGGCACGTTTCCCTTTATTAAAATCTTCAAACCGGCCGCCCATTCAAATAGTTGAAAGTCTTCAATAAAAAGCTACTAACCTCAAATTTATGTTTAAATGAAAAATGGTAAAAACATGAAAACTATAACAATATATCCATAAAAGCCCTATTAATATGAATCCACACACCCAAACCTTGAATTTCTGCTGGAATTATTTTATATCAATTGAAAATTTAATTTACCAAAAAATAATGGTAAAAAGCACACATATTAAAATATGTTGTAATGCAAGGAAAACTTATATGAATGTCTAAAAAGCTTAGTTTGTATTTTGGTCCTGTAAAATTTTATTTTAGTTTTGAAATAATAAAAATAAATCAATGTAAATCTTTCAATATTTTATATTTTGTCATTAACAAATCTAAAAGTGCTTTTTACACACAAAATTTACAACTAACAACAACGGGTACTCGATTTTGTGTAGGTACTGGGTTCAACGTTTAACAGTGTTTTTACATCTTAAGATTACTGCAGTGGGGAAGCGAAACTTAATACGGGTGCAGCCAAGCAAGCAAGGTGGTCATAACCTGGAACAGAACAATAAATAAATAAACAACCTACACATTTAAAAGATATTAAAAACTTGATTAAAAAAATATTGGTTTTGTAAATGTTTTTAACAAAGTCATATGAAGTAATGTCATGCAATTAATTGATTATGGTGTTAATACAAGTTCTTTTATAAGTAGGAGGAAAACCACTCTTTTATTCCAACTGAGAATAGAACATTCTAAATCAACAGTAAAACACCTGAGTTATTCTTCGACAATTTGAAAACAATTTTAGCTTCTGACATTTTTTAGCAGAATGATAAAAACCGGTATTTTTCATAGTAAAATAATGTTAGAAATTATATGCTTATATAGTTTTTTTTTTTTTTTTTTTTTTTTTTTTTTTTTCAGATCGATTATACAAAAAATACTCTATGGTTAAAAATAAGAAAACTAAGCGAGGGATTATGTAATATACATTATACAAATAGACAGGTTCCTTTATAAAATTAAATAATAAGGAATAGTAAAGGCTACCAGTACACTTGGCTAACATTATCAAAGCATAGGAATTATACTTTCTACTTACAGAGTGTCACGAAATACACGATGATGATATCCATACATCATAGTTGAAGGATCTTCTATTTCATTGTCAACTGATTTTCTGAAAAAGTTCAAACATAGTAACTATTAGTTTCAACTTCAAAACACTTGATAACAAAAGTGTAGCTAAGTGAAGAGTGTAATTTACAGTAGAGTCGGACAAACCAACCCGGACTAATGTGAATTCAATGGTGTCCGGGTTTGTGAAAATGCCGAGGTATCGGGAAAAGATTAAATATATGGAAAAGAACGAATAGTATTCCTATTATAAAACATTTACTGCATAATGAATATAATACAAGAACTATAACTTAAACCTATGTAAAAACCTAACTTAAGGAAAAACGAAAACTGTTCTGTGTAGGCTCCAGCCAATGCCTGGTGCTTAGCGCCTTGTAACCCAGTGCACTTTACTGAGCTCTGGCAGGCTTTACGAGTTATCCAGAATAACAGGTTATTGAAATCTGTGTTTGCGGGACTCTACTGTTACTATACTAAAAAAATAATTAAGATAGGACTATAATGACTATATCTATAGTCAATTAGTTACAATTAGTTTTATTAATGAAATCACGTTACAAACAAAAAGTGGGTTTTCAAAAAGAAAGACAGACAACTGTCAAAACTTACATGTCCAAAAGAGTGTCATCTTCTTCATTATCTTTTGATTCTTCTTCAATGTCATTATCTTCAGTTTTTGAACTTTCTTCTTTAGGAAGATCAAGAATGTCACGTACTCTTAAAGCAGTTAAAATACGATGTACACAATACTTAATTTACATTTAATTGGAGGGTATCAAAATGGAACTCAACATTCTCTTTTTTCTAAAAACTTTTTAACATAGATTTAATGCAAGATACAAGTATTTCATCCAAACAACTCTCATTTTAGTTCTATTACTATATTTTAAAGAATTACAATCGTTCTCTGAATTTACATATAATGGTCGTTATGTTAGCAAAAACAAAATGAGACTTCAAAACAGTATCCTCTAAGAGGTTTCTTCAATTGCTGATGACAATAATGCACTAATCCAGTTGAGAATCCATGACTTAATTTTTTTGTTAACAAATTTTTATTTACAGTCTGTTCAGAATTAAAATTTTAAGAATAATGTCATGAATTAGTCTCTATCCGAGAACAAAGCTAACAAATATAAGTAAGAACATCTGCTACATTGCAAGTAAACAAAACTAAGGCTTTCAGGGATCCACACACTATCGAACATATATATCGAGCATGTCAGGACCCGACGGCTCGTCCAACATGTTTGATGGACTGTGGGCTCCAACCCAACAGCTCAGCAGATATGTCAGGTTGGATGCTCAGTCGGGTGGTGTGTCAAGACCGGCAGTGTTTTAAAAACCAAATTTGTCAGGCCCAATGTTAGATCAGGTGCTGGCGAGCATGGTCAATTGTGTGTGGACCCCATAAAAACTACAAATTTTCACTTTGTTCATACACATTGATACTACTTGATACAAAACATTGTTATAAGAAAATAACTATTATTAACTTACAAAATCAGCAAATAAATACAAAAAGAATACACATGGTTCAATCTTATTAAAAAAAATCAAATAAACTATACAAGTACTAATTTAGTACGATAGGTACTACTAAAATACAAATATTTTGGAAATAAATTAGAGTAAGATTTACAAAAATATCTTAAGAGCCCAGTAACATAAAAAACCACTTAAAATACAGGGTGTGTTTATTACAAAGAACAAAAATGACGTTGACGGTTTAACTATTAAACAACAAAAAAAATTATGATGTTATGCAAGGGGGAGTTCCTATGTTCCTTAAATGCTTCATGGGTTCAGAATGCACACTAATCATTGAATTCCGTTTTGTAAGCAATAAAGTATTTAAATCCTATCATGAACTTGCCTTTTACATCAAGTATGATAGAAGACAAACACAAAACATTGTCTGCATTAATTATGTGTTCAAGGTCGGAACTTTTCAAATGCATCATGCATGTACTGCAATATATAGCAATTATATTTTACTCCAATAAAATGAGAAAAATAACTTAAGAATTTTTCCTCTCAGAATGTATTATTACATTAGGCTATATTTTATTTTATTCGTTTGATATACTTCTTGAGATCACATTGTAACGTACACTCTGTTAAAATCAACTGACACATAATGGTCACATAATAATCATATTTGTGTTTCCATGTTATTAGTATATGGTTATCAAACCGGTGAGTCAATATTTCTAAAATGTGACAGCAAATATTTTAAAAACTATGGGACAACTTTTACATATAGGTATTATTTTTTAAAATCTAACTTAGATTACAACAAGTGTATTAAAACAAGAGTAGGCAACAACTTGTGAAAACGTCAATATCACAACACTTCCAAAATTTTACACAGCTACCACAAGTCATACTGAACAACTTTTTAACATTAAAACTAGATATTAAACTCCCAAGTGCTAAGGACTGCATCTTAGCCATATTGGGTTTTATGTTACTTACACATATCCTCTCATACTGACACTAACAGCTAAGTCCCTTAGGTCACCAGTTTTACTTAAGTCATCGTTGACATCATCAGAGATCCGTTTACACATAGTGTCATCTTTTAGAGGTTTATTTGTAGTCTCTGCACTTTAATAAAAAGAACACTTCAGAATGTACAAAACTGGATAGTAAAAAACCACTCTTTACTGACATTTTCTTCCAATAAATTAGTAGATCCTACACATGCCTCAAGAACCAAACAACATCACCGAAGCGATCAGGCAAATCTCTAAACTACAACTTAAACTATGTTAGTCCCCAGAGAAAACACAGATTAAAAATATGCAGTTACCACCACCTTATTAGGAAAAATAAAAAAATGAAACAAAAACCAAACCTACTTCCTGTCTTCAATGGGACTTGGATCCATTGTATAATCAAGCTCTAGAGGCAACTGTGCATACTGGCACTCGGGGTTAGCAATATCGTAGTAACTCCACATGGTTCAACAACACATTAAACAACACTGGAAAGCAACATTTCACATTTAACTTAGGTTAAAAGGAATAAAAATTGGAAACTAAAGAATGCAAATGAAATGGTCCAAAAACTTGAAATACCGTACAAAACTTATCAAAAATATTAGTCTACAAAAGGCCATTTATATTTACTAATCGATTCCTCAATCTTAATACCTTAAAATTTATGAAATAGTACAAAAAATTAAACACATTTGTAGGCCTAACCCAGCGACAAATCTCTTATGAAATTGAACTAAATAAGACGTACCCTGCAACTTGTCTTGAAAAAGAAGTCTCTTTGTAACTAAAGTAAATCATTCTTAAAGAGTCATTTTTGCTCTGTAAAAATTAGTCTTCACTAAATTAATCTCCCTTTAATTTGATAACATTTTATGATGGAAGTATTCATTCTTGATTCAATGCGTTGTGGTACCTTTTGCGCTTTGTGACGAACTGTGCCAAATGTTTGCCATTTAGGAAATAAAATGTAGTCTAACTGAGCTACAGTATACTTTCCAGTCTCCAGTCCGGATGGTTCTGCCAGATAAAACAAAACAGCTGCCATACTTAAGAAGTGGAACACCTGCCCATAATGTTTGGGTGAGTCAATCGCATAGTGGCTAGCACACCAGACTTCGGGACCATGGCAGCGATATTGTCGGTTTGAATCCGCATTCTGCCAGTGACTTTTATCAGTATCATTCATTCAGTAATGAAGCAGCTCATCCCCTTACTTTGTCTAATACGATCCATGCACAGATCTATAGTTTATGTGGACGGGGCAAGGTAAGGCAAAAAGAGGCCTGCCAACCTCTTAAAAATTATAATAATAAAATTAAATTTAAAAATAAACGTTTCCCACCTCTAAGTGGTTTTCCAAGCAACAAGAGTTTTTGTAAGTGATAAATTTTCCAGTTGGGTTAAACATGGTTTCCGTATGATAGTTAAATATAATTTATTCTTAATGCACCACTGTCTAATCTAACTATTTTGAAATTCAGTTAAGAATTTGATTCCAAGTTGGCTGGATTTTGGGTTCCTACTGTAAGCTACTTACATATTGTACAACGTTTAAAGATGTTGTTCAGAGATAAACATTGTTTTCTGAAAACATTTTGTGTTTTAATCTGCTTCACAGTATTAGGATTACGGTATGTGTAATATTAATGAAAATTGTAGCGTTAAAAGTTATTTTATGGTATGTTGCATCCCTAGTGGATCATTACGGTTATTGGAATATATTTATCTTACAGTGTCTCACTCAATGAAATGTATCAATTGTCTGGAAAGTGTTTTAAAACGGAGAAATAATCAGTACGGTAGGCCTAAATAGGATTCTTTGGATTAATATTATGAAAGGGAAATAGTTAAGAAATCATATAGAATAAGAAACAAAAAACCAAAAAAACACACTTTTTGAAGTTTTACATAAACCAATTGATACTATGATATTTGGGTTGATTTCTACTTTTGAAGGGGACCTCTGATTTTGATCAAATTTGGTATGGAGGTGTAAGACCAGGTCAATTTTCATGAGTTCGCGAACTAGCATTGTCGGGTCATGGGAACGGGGTTTTATGGGGTTTCAAAGGGGTCAAATATGGGTTTATGGCATTTTTGGACCTTAATTTTTAAAATTCATTAATTTCAACTAAAACCAAGTAAAAGAGCTCAAAAAACAAACAATTTGGTATTTTGAATTTTTATCTTACTATAACTGGTTACGGGGAAAATCCAAAAATGTGTTTTCAATGTTATTCTTATGGGAAATCAAGAAAATCATATATCCTATATCTTGCTTATTTATTGACATAACTTAATCAAATTTGGTATGTACATTATCCAGATAAGGTTTATCTTATACTTGCTTACAAAACCCATATGGCGGCAAACAAACATACTCACCCCCTTGGGGTTTATGGAAAAAATAAAAATTGCCAGAGCTTGATACAATTTTGTGTTTACATTTACCAATCATTGATTAACTAAGACTAACAACATCCAATGGCAGCAAACCTACATACTCGATCTTATGGTGTTTTTATGGGGAAAGTAAATAATCTGAAATTCCATTGGAAATTCGCTGAGTACGCAGGTCTGCTGCGACGGGGGTATTTAATCTCAACATTGCTTTAACCAGCCATGTTTGACCAGAAACTTTTTTTCTTATCTACTGTTTCATTCAATTCAACATTATCATGTTCTCAAACCACCTAAAATTTACTGTCCTGGACGTGTATGCCACCGGAAAGTGAATGTGTTTCGACCTGCAATCCAGTAGACAAAATAGGAAATCAATCATTATTAGTTTATTTTAGTCACGGATTTCATGGGTGTCGGATGTTAGCTATAAATTATATTAGAGTAATTTATTTAGAGTTGTTTTATTTTTCAAGCAATAATTGCATTTAGGCCATATGAAATTGTAGGTTGGCATTTTAAAATTTACATCGGTTTAACCGGTCAAATCATTATCCGGCTGAGGCCTGGTCCCGAGTTGGCCGGTTAAGAGGGACTCTAATAAACAACAGTAAAATTTATTAATGTAAAAAATGAAAAGCTTTGAGAGTTTTTTTTTTAAGTTGAGGATAATCTATGGGCAATAAAAGTTGTTTTACGCCAGAAAATCAGTAAAAAATTGCAGCTGGGTTTGGAGTCAAGACAAGAGTAGCAGTATTCATCTCAATTCAGATAAAGGTGACCTAAATTTACTAAATATAATTCAAACTTTCTTTCAGATTTCTCTCATTACCTAGTTCAAAAACAGTGAATGTAGCCGCTATTAGTCATTAACTTATGACAATTATTTAGTCTATGTTAATCATGCAAAAAAAAACTTATCTCATCAACAATTTCATGGATTTGGACCACTTTCCATAAAATTTTTAATTAAAACAGTAGGCCTAAGTTACTTAGTATGATTTTTCGATCAAAATGTCACTGGTTTCACTCAACAAAAAAGAAAGAAAATGATGATTCAGTGCTTATTGGCTTAAGTTATCCATATGTTATTCTGTTGGCTTTCCATTAAGTTAGTCCTGGTGAACTGGAGAGCACTGTACTTACGGTATTGCAAAGCTGACTATGTAGCTACATGTCAGTTAAAGCTAGTGTTACTTTCTAGAGGGACAAAGCAGAGAGAAAATTGTTATATTCAGGGCGGGCCCAATGGAACCACAACAAGGGACACATGGAAGTTTGTGAGAGCACAACATGGAAACATAGTATTACAAAAATACCCCCCGTCGCAGCAGACCTGCGTACTCAGCGAATTTCTTAATTAGTAATATTAATTTTGACCAGAAGAACTTGTAACAAAATTTCATTACGTGCTCATAAATAGGAAAATATAGTCTATTCTCCTAATGATACGTGGAGACGGATAACGAAGTTTCGCCAATAACACATCCTTATTCTCCATAAGATTAACATTGGAGCGCCAAAATACAATGTAAGTTTACTGTCTTTAGAATTTTTAATATCTCGGTAACCAATGGAGATAGAACAAAGCTTCAAATTACTAAATTGTGTGTTTTTTTGAGCTAAATCCAATGGTCAAAATAAAATTTTAAAATTTTTTAAATTTACATATGAAAAATGCAAAAAACCCATTTTTGGGGTACAAAACCCCCCAAAACTACCCCTTCCGGTAGGTCGATATGTCTGGTTTACGAACTCATCTGAATAAACGTAGGAATACACATCTCTACCAAATTTGGTGTCGATCGGACCATTTTTACGAGAGTTATCGTGCCTAGGGACACATATATACATATATACACACATATATATATATATATATATATATATATATATATATAAATTTTAATGACTATTAATTTTGGTCTCTGGACACCTCAAAACGAAAAAGTAACATGGTCCCGGACTTAGGTCTTACCATGAGACCTACGGTAATAGCTTATTCCCTATGGGAAATTCGCTAACAATCACAATATTCATGGAATATAGGAATGTGTTGAAAAATCCACATAAAAGATTTGCTATGATGTGATTTGAAAATTAGGCTATATTTTACTGCTGATACATTTGATTTCTAGACCTATTAAGTTACACCTGAAATCTTAATGGAACAGGAAGGTTAGGTATTTTTGTAACATTATAAGATCTAGAAACTATATTGAAGAGATTACTTACATTTTATCCTCTTCAACAACGTAATCCTCATCATCAAAATCAAACATTTTAAATGGATGGATGTTGAAACTTAAAAGTCGAAAGTAGTAAGTCCTAGTTTTGGATGTGATGAGCAGCTGTTTTAAAACAATTAAAACCAACCCAAGTAAAGTACACTGTACACTCACGTACACAAGCAGACAAGCATTTGACAGTGACATGACAGTACGTTGACAGTCAGGCTGGACAACAAAAATATTAAAATGAAAAATATCCCCAAAAATTCAAATATTGTATGAATAATTTTCTTCTCTACATCAAGTTTACATTTGTACATTCTAAAAACAATAGCCTACTTGTCTCATTTAGTATTATTTATTATTAGAATTAAATGGTAGTAGGCCAACACCTCCTAGAGTAATAAGAGAAGGCCAGACAACTGAAGATCATTACGTCATATAAGTAGGCTGATGTGTTAAATCATTAGTTCCAACTCATGCTTTAGAGGGTGCTGGTTGTCCCCAAAAAACGGTAAAACATCTAATCTTGTTTTGATTTTTCGTTGTTTGTAAACATATAAGTTAGTCATGACAGATGAAACTCCGTCGACTGACAGTAGCACATCTGTTTTTTTAAATCATAACATAACACATCAGCCTACTTATATGACGTAACGAATATCAGTCGTTTGGCCTTCTCTTATTCTAGGAGGTATTGAGTAGGCACACACCGAAAAAAAAAAAAAAGATGTCAACTTACCATGCATATATGTGTGCCAAAACGACAAAGTGTAACAAATATATGTGTAATTTAAAATATTTTTACGATTTTTTTATAAAATAGAAAATTTTGAATTTTATCAATGTAGGTATATGCATGATAAGTTAATTTACTTTTATTTTATTTAAAACATAAATTTACAATGAATTTTGGTTAAAAAGATGATTCCTTAGAATTTGAACTGAACTTTTCAGAACACTTGAAACTATAATTTTGTCCATTGATTTTGGTAGTTTGAACGTCTTTCGAAATTTCAAATAGTTTTTATTTAGTGTTCCTCTGGAGCCGAAAAGAAGTCCAATAACATATATATTTTTAATTTTGTATTTTTCCTGAAAATATGGTATTGTTGGCTCGTAAATAGTCTTTTTTTCTTTATCAACTTCCTCGGGCTGTTGAAGATTAGTTTCAAAACGGATAGTTGGGTCAATGATAAATCCTTTATTTTCTCTTCTGTTGATCGCTAGAATATCAATTCTTCTTGTACTCTCACTATCCGAAATGCATTTTATTTCTTCATAAACTTCCCAGTTTTCCTTCTTTAGTTCTTTGGCGATGATACTCCTTACTTCATTGTGTCTTTTGTTTACTAGGAGTTCACTGTGCCTGCAGGAACCCAACACATGAGCAAAGGGATTCATACTCGTCGCAATGCCTGCAACGGTTTGTGTTGGGTCCTCTGCCAGGCACAGTCCTCACTGCCGCAACATTACACGTCATTTATAGGCAGTCTCGCCATTCCGAGGAAAATAATTAAAAATCCTAAAACTCAAGCAAACCAGAACCATCCCAATTGGTAAATAATAATATAACAAACATATTTCAATTAATTTATTTTAAAATTAAATAGAATAATTATAACAAATGAATTTATTACTTAGTAAAAGTTCTACTCGATGGTATCTTTGGTCAAAACTATTAGCCTATTAGTTTAAGTGGGGGCACATCATGTTTTTAGCACTTTTAGAATTCAGCACATTTTTTTAGCAGACAGCCACCACGAAGCTCAATCAGCTGTTATTGAGCTGTTTGTTGTGTTGTTGGGTTGGGTTGCTTCGTTGCTTGAAGTTGAAACTATAATTTTGAGGTTATAATTTAAATGATAGTTCTTTATTGGGATTGTGCTTGGTATTTTATTGAATGATACAATTGTATTTACTGCCAAACAACAATCCGGAAGTATTTTAAAATGAATAAACATAAAAAGACTCAGAGGAACAGCGGACAATTAGGTAGCCATCACAGGAAAGATTCGAGATCTAAGAAACAAGTATCTGGGAAAAGAAGTTTTGCTGATGAAGAGGATTTAAGTAATGTATGCCATCAGCTGAAATTATCTGAAGATGAAGACGAAGAAAGTAAGTGATGTATTTTAATATTGCCCTCTATCTACGGTAGGACCAGTGGGTATTGAACTTGACGTTTTTGCTAAAAACATCATAATCAAACTAACATAAATTGTCAAAACAAACTAGACCAACCGGAACATTAACCCTGCAGTAGTGAAGCATGGTCTCTGAGACCAATCCATATTTCAGTTATAGTTCACCATGATTTTTTGTGTCACTATCAGGGCCGGCGCTAGCACTTTTGCCGCCCTAGGCAGAGGTTACATTTGCCACCCCCCATCCTACCCTATTCATACCCTCATTAAAAATGTACAATAATTTACATTTGACGTAAAAATCGGGATAACACGTCGCTTTGTGTGAGATAATAGACCTATTGTATACTCTCTAGGCCTAGGCCTAGCCTATTCTATTTTTCACGTTCAGAGTTGCTTTGGTGAGTCAATACTGAAATTGATAAGATAAAGCCTTGACTAACTGAAGTGGCACAGTGCGTTTGCTGCTGCAAGTAGCATGCAAGGGGACTGACGCACGGGATAGCCAAAACCGCACATTTTGCGTTTTTGAGGGGGGGGGGGGGGGTGGAATACTTTCATGAAGACTGTACACTCACTATAATTCTACATATCTCTTGAACAAAGAGCAATGCGACACTGCAACCTCGCAATGGTCCATATTTGGAAAAAGCTGGAAATTTAGTAGCTTTGGAAAAATCAAAGCAAGATACAACATGGTTTATTTACAGATTTGTTCAGATAAAAAAAAACACCTAATTTCTACGAAAATTTATTTCCTCTCAAAGCTACAATAGAAATTTGGGATAAATACGGTACTGTAGTTCACCCTAGCTCTAGTGTTATACTGATGGGAAGTAATGGTGAAAATATTGTGTTTGTCATCTTTGATAATAAATTCACAAGGATTTGAGATAAAATTGTCTAATGTTAAGAACTGGAAAATCTATAGCCTATATACTAACTAGGTAGGATATCTTGATCTTTTTTGAGAATTATTTCGATTATGGTTCTCTTCGTGATAGCCAGTGGTTTCATCGCAAATACAGATACACCATCATTGAATTTCTGGTCAGTTTAATCTGTTTCATTCTGGCTCTCCAGGCACCAAACCCCACTGTTTGTAGGCCATTAATCACTGTCTCATTGCTTATCTTGGTTTTGATTTTAACGCATCAAGGCCTCACGCCGTCTATGTGTTTTACTGACAACTGAGTGTACCCTGTCATGGATCTAACTAGTGATCTCAGGTTATGATATTTGTTAAGCAATGAAATGGAAATGAAAATGAAAAATATTTTATTGTCCGTAAGGTCATATGATAATAATTAGTTTAACTTTATATTTATGCTGACAAGACACCTGTTATTACCTGTTGTGGTATTATGTAATGTTTTGTGTCAGTAAAAAATTTTAATTTCATTTCATTTCAACATTGCAACTTTTAAAGCCTGTAGGGCGTAGCCCCGGGGTCCGATGTGAATTTAAATGTTGGGGATTCTGCTCATTTACACAACTCTATCTTTCATCACATGGTTGTTTTCTAAGAAAGATTAGCTAATATGATTTTTTCTGAATTAATGTCAAAACAAAAAGCTGTTGAATGTTGAATTTTTCAATCCTATACATTGTCCCTTGTAGGTTTTGATGTGGGGGGGGATGTGGGGGTGTAAAAAATCTGCTGCTCACCTATGCGAGTGTATAACGTTAGCTCAGTTTTTCATCCACCTCTTACCCAAAATGCATATTTGTGTAGATAAGTTAGGTTTTACCAACTCTCCTTATATAGCACAATGTGGCACTTCTCCCGTCTCAAGCCTTGCGACATTTAGTCCATCCTTCACACCGCCATCTGGTACCGCAGCGCTAACGCCTGGCCCGCGACCAAACGCCGACGAGAAAGCTTTGTTGCACTTTGTATATTCGCTTGCTAAAACATTACCTTCAGCGAGGAACATGTTGTACTGGAAACAATGGCCGCATAAGATTCAGGGGTCACGTGGTTTATACCCATGTATTCGGGCGGCGGTGGTAGCAGTGAGGCCAAATATGACGAACACAGGTGTACCACCACAAGATACTGAAATACCGGGCAATGGTTTACAGCAGTGTGGCAGAGGTAACGAATACAAGTGTGCCACTGACACCATACAATACCGAAGTATCACACAATGAACAAAAATCGAATAAAACATCGGGGTTGCGTGGTTAATGATTAGTGGTAGCAGTGGGGCCAATATGACTGAAACAGGTGTGACACCACAATACAACGAAATTCCGGACAATTTACAATGGTCGCGAAAGACGCCGAAGTCGCGTGGTTTATACCCATGTATAAGGGTAGCGGTAACAGTACGGCAGAAAATGACGGATACAGGTGTACCACCACAATATAACACAATTCACCGAAATACAGGACAATGGACAATGTTCCCATAAGACACCAGATCGTATGGTTAATGTTCAGCCTCAGCAGAGCGGATAATATGACGGATACAGGTGTGCCACCCGCACGGCAGGCGCGGCGCCGCCACCACGAGACGCCGAAACGCCGGACAATGGACAATGGCTGACTTGGTGGCCGCATAATTCCGCCACACATAACCGCCGTATTTCAGCGGCAACGTTTAAGACACTGTTTATAAATTACCCCGGTTATCTTACGGCCCGGATTCTTGCGGAGCCGACCTCTGACTCGCCGTAGATGGAGCCAAAGTGAATTTGTCCGCCGACGGACGCAGGAAATTAACACGTCTAGCCCCATAAATACGCAGCAGACAACGCGGGGAACGCATCGCTCACAACGGACGATAAAAATACAGTTTCCAGATTGCGTTTACTTGAATAAATCTTAAATCTTTTAAGATAAGATAAATCTTATCTTTTACAAAGCTTAAAAAGTGAATCATGTACATCAAATGCGGTTTATTTTGAATATTGTAGAAATTTCTCTGAAACTAGCATCAATAATTTCATTGAAGCCCTAAAGTCTGAAACCTGGATCCAATTGTACATGGCTCCAGTGGCCTCTAAATATGACATCTTCTATGAAACTTTCATGTAGTATTATTTTAATCAGTCTTTTCCAAAACAGCTGAAGAGACATTATTCTAATAAAAAATGGTTTCCTAATGAACTCAAACATGAGAAACAAAAAATTATTGACTATAGCAAACTAGCCAGGGAAACAAAAAGGAAAACTATACACAAAAAAGTTAGAATAGAAAATAAGAATTTTAAGTAAAGGGTTACTACTATGAAAAAACAGTACCTATTGTAAACAGAAGATTGCTGATCTTCAAATATCAACAGAACCTGTTGGAATATTGTAAATTCTGAAACTGGGAAAAAGAACTTAAAATTTCAAAATATTGATTTAAAAATTAATAACTGTATACTTTCTGATCCTCAAGTTGTAAGTATAAGTAATGCCCTCAATGACTATTTCACCGATGTAGTTGATAGTACTGTTATTCCGAATATAGACTTGTCGGGGAAAAATAGTGTTAGTAATAACCTTAATGATTGTTTAAATAATTTATTTGATGGTACTGTTAATCCAAATATGGACTTGTCAGGAAAAATTAGTGAATTTACTTTAGAAAACAATTTGTGTAAGATTTTCAGACTTAAGGCTGTTGACGAGAAAGAAATAATTAGTATAATATGTAACTTGAAAAACTCATAAAGCACTGGGTACGATGAGATACCTGTGTCACTCCTGAAAAAGTCTTGTAAACATTTATCAAAGCCTTTAGCTCACATTATAAACTCCTCCTTTTTATCCGGGATTTTTCCAGATAAGTTAAAGATATCAAAATTAAAAAAGTTATTTAAAAATGGAAGCAAATCTGAAGTAAAAAATTATCGCCCTATTCTTCCCACACTATCCAAAATATTTGAAAAGGCAAAGTATAATCAACTTGTAGATTATTTAGAAAAAAACAACCTTTTAGAAAATTGCCAGCACGGTTTCAGGTGTGGAAGATCAGTTTTAACTGCAGCTACTGAATTCACAGAATCTGTTATTGATTGTTTGGAAAACAAACAAAAAGTTATTGGCATATTCATGGATATTACTAAAGCTTTTGACTCTCTGAATCATGACAAACTCTTATCCGTTTTATTTAATCTTGGCATTCGTAAAAATACTCTTAAATGGTTCAAAACTTATCTGTGCAACAGGCAACAATTTGTAGAAGTAGTGTACTTAAATAAAAACAAAATGAAAATACCTTATCAATCTCAAATTAGAACAATAAAGCATGGAGTGCTACAGGGGTCCATCTTGGGCCCTCTACTATATATTTGCTATACAGGTAATTTTCCAAAATTGTCTAATAATAGCCAACTTTATATCTATGCAGACTATGTCAATTTAAAACTCTCTGGATACTCAGAAAATGAGTTAGAAACCAATTCTAAAACTGACTTGGATTTATTAACAAATTATTTTAATGATAAACATCTTTTACTTAATCCAGTTAAAACAAAATTAATTTCATTCGAGACACGGCAAACTAAAATGCACATTAATCCAAAGATTGAAATTAACAAGAAAGTTATAAGTGTAGTGGATCATATCAAGTTTTTAGGGTTGGAAATTGATAAAAACCTGTCTTGGAATGAACATGCTGAAACAGTGATCTCTAAAATATCTTCTGGAATTTTTGCATTGTCTATATTTAAAAAATTCCTGAATCTCGATTCTTTGAAAAACGTCTACTTTGCATACATCCACTCAATAATATGTTTTGGAATATCATTATATGGATCCACATATAAAAGTAACCTTGACACAATTTTAAAACCACAGAAGAAAGCCATTCGTATAATTTTAAATCTTAAACCAAGAATTTCGGTAAAGGAACATTTTGTGTCTCTAAATATAATGACCGTATGCGTATATGGAATTTATATATTTGAAACCATTTTATGATTGGGAAAAAATCAAACGATTTAAAATTTGTTGGGGACAACCACAACTATAACACCAGAAACAAAAGAGAATTACCTCTTGAATCCCACAGGTTAGAACTATTTACAAAAAAACCCACACATATTGGTTCAAAATTTTACAATAAAATTCCAAAAAATATACAATCTGCAGATAGCCAATCTGCAGTTTAAGAAAAAAATAAAAAATAAAAAGATGAGTTTAAGAAAAAATAAAAAAAATTCTTGTCAGCAAGGCCTTATATTCCTTTGAAGAATTTGATTAAAGGCAGTTCTTAATTATTTATTATTAACCATAACTGTATAGAACCTTCTTTTCCTCTTTTTTTATTTTTTATTTAGAAGTAAGACAACTTTTGACACCATTCATTTATACTGCTGTATATGTATATAAATTGAATAAAGATGTTTTGAATTGAATTGAATTGAAATCGGTAGCAAGAAAGCGGCGGCGCGTTCCCAAATAAAGTATTTTATGACGGCCTGTGGTCCGAAGTTGAATTCTTTTCAACGGCGCAGGATTGTAGTGGAAACTACTGGAAAATGGAAGGAAAGTCTTGTCGGGTTGTTGGGTGAAACGTGTTGTTGTTGTTCAAATAAGCATATCTAACATTGGCTATAGTCAATAGGTAAAATTTCATTACAATTAAATGAATGAGTTGAATGATGAGTCGTCAGCAAAAATTGTTAAGGAACTACTAGGTACATAATCAGATATATTGCATAACTGTTTTCCCAGGTGTACTGTAATATATTTTTGTGTCCCAGCTTATGTGAACCCTTAAAACTAAAACGGAAGTCGTTATAAGATTTACCATTACACAGCTGACTGAATAAACGGATGAAGCAACACTGCTGTAGGTATTTATCGGAACTTTCAAATTAATTACTGTAGTAACGATAAAGTAAACGATCTCCAATGCAAACGAGAACCATTATTGTTTTCTGCAGCGTTGGCAACACTTGCAGGTAAAAAGAGTAAAATGTTCATTTTTAACTCTTTTAACCGTCATAGACTCGGTGGCGATAACCACACAGTTGGCGCAGAGATAGGAACAATTGCTTATATTGGATCAAGCTCAGCTCTCAGCTGTCCCAGGGCTATGGTAATCTTAGCATCAACTAACTTATTCAATAGTTTCCTTCGGAATGGTTCAGGAAGATGATATAGTCTTCAATTTTTTTAAAATCGAAATCCCCTTTTTCCTGCACTAGTGTGTCTCGCCTTGTTTTTCCTTGGTTAAAAAGGCAAATCTACTGTTGGTAGAAAGTCCAGCAATAAATCATCAAACTCTCTAGAGCGTTGCGCGATCTTTTATGGGGGTCCGTCCATCACGACTAACCACCATGGGAGGGTTACATGAGCAAAAACTGTCAGCACACAATATACCATAACAAAGACATAGTATAACTTGAAGATTGGGTTTCTTATTTCAATAAGAAATAACACTCACATAATTCTGTCACATTATTCATTTACTTAGGTTCAAATCATAATTTTTATAAACACATAACAAAAAGATTCGTAAGTACCTTACGATATGTCAAAGGTTGTGTTAATGTAATTACAGATGTGCCATTAGCTTTTGTGAAAATTTCAGAACATCAAAGGTCAGATCCTGAATGTGCAAAGATTATTCAAAGTATTAAGAACAAGAGTAATAAGGAAAACTTTTATATGAAAGACAATGTACTAATGTACCGTAAATCTGCTCGAAGTAAAGGAAAAATTTATGTACCAATAAGTCTAATAGATTTAATTTTTACATATTACCATTGTACCCCTTTTGGAGGCCATCCTGGTCAAAATAGAACAGTATCAAGAGTTATTGAGTATTTTATAAGACCAAATTTAATTCAGGAAATTCGCAATAGAGTAAAGAAATGTGAGGTATGTCTTAAATCGAAGCCTCCACAACGCAGGTATGAGGGAGATTTAATCTCATCTCACGCAACAGCACCTTTAGACACTTTGTATGTAGACACGGCAGGACCATTAGTGCGATCAAAGTTAGGTAACAAACACATTTTAATTGTGGTCGACTCATTTACAAAGTATGTGTGGTTAATTCCTATAAGAGATACCAAGTCCAAAACTGTTATCAGTAAGATAGAAAGTGTAATATTTAATAATTTCAGTTCATGTAGGAGATTGGTTTCTGATAACGGTCCTGCATTTAAAAGTGTAGAGTTCAAGAAATTTATGTTTCAGTATTCAATAGAACATTATAAATTAGTACCCTATAGACCAAACCCAAACATTGCTGAGAGATTTTTAAGAACTGTTAAACAACAAATTAGAGCCTTTCATCATGACACCCAGCCATCTTGGGACATAGATATTAAGTACATTCAATTAAGTTTGAACACAGTTGTTTGTGATAGTACTAAATTTACAGCTTTTGAACTAATGTTTAATCATAAGCCTAACCATAGCTTAAGCAATTTATGGCGTATGTCTGATCTGTTGGATAGTAAATTAAGTCAGGACCAAGTAAAAGCAAACTTTAGTAAAGCAATAAAAAATTTGAAGAAATCTGTGAGTCAAAATAAAAACCGTTTGAAATACAATCAAGATCGTATAAAGCACCCTTTCACTGTAGGAAGTACTGTTTACTTAGAGAGCCAAACGCTTAGCAAGAAAATTGATTCATACCAAAGCAAAATGGATTTTAAGTATACAGGACCATATAGAATTTTGTATTTCTTATCACCGGTGACCGTTCTCTTACAGCTTGAATCTGATTTGTCAGTAATAAAGAGAGCGCATATTAGTCAACTTAAGCTAGGAATGAAACAATGATAATTAACTCAGCAGCCCGATCTCAGAAGGTGTGAAATAAAGCTGATGTTTGTAAATAGCTTATAATTATACCGGTATATATGTAAATACTGTAAATAGTAATATTAAGATAATGCGCATTTGTAAATAATTGTTTTAACTTAATTAGGCCTAAGTAAAAGAAAATATGTTATTCGACATAACATTAACACTGACTTAATAGCGTAACCAGACGTGGTATGAAGCTATATGAACATTTAACATGTTTAGTTGAACTCAAGTTTAAAAGTAAAACAGTGTCACTTTAATTATTGATCAATACTGTTACACCACCTGCGAGATGGTCAAAGGTGTATAAAGTAATAATTTTCGTAATGCCTAATATGTTATTTATGCTGACATTATTTTCTCGGACAATGACTATTCAATTGAATAAAAAGGGAAATTGTAAAGCATATTTAGGATAAAGAAGAATTAATGTGACTCAAGAATTACAAGTGAAAATTGTTTAATGGACGCTTAATATGCAGCGATAACATTCCTTCAATTCTTGGATAGTTAGAAGAATTTAGGATTATTTGTATGTTGAATATTTGTGTATTTAAAATATGTGTCTCTGAAAAGGTTTGTTTTGTAATACTTACTTACAGAACTAAATTTTTTACTGGTTTTACTTTTTACTACATTTATGATGCGTGGGTCGGACTCTACTTCTATTATTTCAATTTGATTGTCATCTAACTGCATACGTGACAAAGCATCCGCTACAGGATTGTCCTTACTCTTAACATGAAGTACCTTAAATGGTAAAGCTAATATTTGTTCTGTCCATCTAGAGATTTTACCAAGTTTTTTAAAGTATCCTAAGACCCAAGATAAGGCATGATTATCAGTGATCAGATAAAATGGTTGTAGTTCTAAGAACATATAAAATTTCTTGATACTTAAACAACAGATAACGCCTCTTTTTCATAAATACTCATATTACGCTCAGATTCTGAAAACTTCTTGCTATAAAAGGCAACTGGCAATTTATCTCCCACATCGTTACATTGCATTAATGTCGAACCAGCCCCGTAAGAGGAAGCATCTGTATACAAATAGAATGGCTTTTGAAAGTTCGGGATTGACAATACAGGTGGATTCATTATTGCTTCCTTAAGTTTAACAAAGCTTTTCTCACATTCTTCAGTCCACACAAATTTTGAGCGCTTCCTTCGAAGCTCATTTAACGGTGCTGCTAACTTAGCATAGTCTTTAATATATTTTGAAAAATAATTAACCATTCCAATGAAAGTCCCTACCTGTTTACTGTTCTTAGGTGTACTAAAATTGCGTATGGCTTCTGTTCTACTTGGATCTATTCTGATTTCGTTTTTGGAAATTATATTCCCTAAATAACTAACTTCAGTGTGGAAAAGTTTAACTTTCTTTGGGTTCACAGTTAAGTTATGCTTGCTCAACCTGTCTACAACTTCAGTTATATGCTGCATATGCTCTTCTTTTGTCTTAGAGAAAATTAACAAATCGTCCACAAAGTTTAACAGATATTCAAATTTGATATCTCTAAATATTCTGTCAAGGTATGCACTTAACAAACCTGAACCACAATGCATTCCGTAAGGCAGACGGTTAAATTCAAAGAGGGATACGCCATTGCTAAATGCTGTTAAATGTTTACTCTTTTCTGACAGCGGTATTTGTAAAAAGCTGTTTGAGAGATCTATAACTGAAAAGTATTCTGCATTTTGCAAATATTGGTAGTATTCCTCCATGTTCCCAAGTGGGTGATTAACCCTTACAATTTTCTCGTTTAGTTTTGAGTAATTAATAACTAATCTATGAGACTCGTCTCCTTTAGAGACTAAAAAAGATGGGGATGAATAACTACTTATAGAATTCCTTATAATTCCCTGATTGAGCAAATCGTCTAAAATAGCTTTCATTTCTTTCATTTTAGTTGGATGCACAGGGTATGGCTTTAAATTTACAACTTCATTAACTTTAAGTTGAATCTCATACTCAAAGTCAAGAGCTTTACCTATTTTTGTTATAAAAACATTAGAATAACGCCTCATCAATTTTTGTATTGGTTCTTTCATATCAAGACAACCGATATCTAAACTGTCTGTTTGTTCTGATTCGTTTATGCTAGACAAATTAACAATGCTAGTACCTTTCTTTAAAGCAATTTTAACATTTGGTTGGAACTTAAAATAGCAATTACCACCATTTAGGTCTATTAACATTCCTGCATCTTTGATGAAAGGACTCCCTAATATTAGCTCACACGCTAATTTTCTCAATACTGCGTACTTTACAAACCATGAAAAATTCTTTATTTTAATTTTTAATAATACAATGACCAACTATCTGAATTTTACTGTTATCTGCTCCGACACAATTAGAATGATTATTGTCAATCTGGGTGACTAATTTCATACCCTTTAACTTATTGTATAGCTCTTCACTTATAGCGTTAACACACGCGCCGGTGTCTAGTAGTGCTGTTACAATGAATGGATTTCCTTCTGCGCGGCTACCGGACGTCAATTGTACTGGGATTGTTGGCAATTCGGTGAATAAATTTGCTCGGGGAATTCCAATTTTATTCGATATTCGACGCTGCACTCTCTTGATCTTTACTAGTTCTTTTTTATTATATTTTGGCTGGCTAGGTATATTTTTACACTGACCTACATTATGAGTTGTTTGACATTGACCTTCATTTGATTTACAATTTCGGTTTACACACTTATTCGATTTGTTTTCTCGATTTGCTGACAACTGACCTAGGGAAAATTTTTCATTATTATTTACAAGACACATTTCTGGAATTTTATTTACATTCAAAAAATCTTCCCTGCAATTTAGTTTTTTGACGTTGGCTTTCTGTTACAATGTCTCGCTATGTGCCCTTTTCGACCACAAGAAAAGCATGTTCTATCTCCCGAAACTGTTCTAGAAACATCACTTCGAGTATTATGAACAGTTGTTTGATTTCGTTCACTATTATAACGTAAGTTATTCTTGATTTCTACACTCTGACAATGCAAACACGCTCTTTCAAGATCCTCGACTGTGTCTAGCTTACTTACTAATGACAAATTTACTCTGCATTTTGGATTCAGACCAATTGTTAACAATTCCACTAACTCAGACTCACTATACAAACAATCTAGTAGTTTAGAAAATTCCTTAACTCTGTGAATGTACAAAGGAAGTGCCTCATTACTGTCCTGAGGACGAGTTACATAGAACTTAATCAAATCGTCCTTAACATTTATAGGTATGAAAAACTTTAAAATTTCTTTCTTAAGTGTTTCTACATTTTGATCCTTATTTTTCAATACTAGATCAAGAAGAGGGGATTGCGTTTTTGTTACAAATACCTCAATTATTTGCTTGTCTGAAAGGCTAGTTTCGTTCTTTACCTTAAATAATGTACGTAAGAAATCTATTAAGTCTTTTACAACTAACCCATTACATACTTTCAAATCTTTTAAATATGTTTCGAGTGGGTTCGGTAATTTCCTGTACATGTTGGGATCAAACGGTAGGTGGGATGCCGCACAGGGTTGAATAGCAGGAAGGGAAGCACCCAAGCTACTCGGTTCACCTGGAGCTTCCGGAGGTGGATTGGATAGATTGGAATGTACATTTACCGTCCCTTCTTCCCTAGGTTTACTTTCCTTTAAAAATACATCCTCAAAATTTTCTTCTTCAATATAAGATTCACTTAATTTACGTACAGAAGTCTCCAATGCCTTTTGATCAACCTTTAGTTCATTAAACTTATCTTTAACAATTTTGTACCTATTTGACAAAGCTATACATTCTTCCTTTTCACTCTCAGACAAAGTAAAATGCGTTAAGGTATTTATTCTAGTTCGACAGTGGTTGATACGAGCATCCTGCCTAGCAATATCGATTGGTCTACTATTATCATTTATTTCTAGAGCTTTCTCTTCAATTATGGCTAATTTGTTGGAAATTAATTCTATTTCATCAACCTGATTTATTTTACCCAAAATATTTTCATGCTTAGCTGGTACATTTTGCTGCAAGGTTTGTCTTAAAATTTTTGTTAAATCAGAAACAGTGCTTTTCTCGTCTAATTCGATGTTCCTTAATTTTAACTCATAAATTAATTCGTCTTTGACTAGCAAGTCAACCTTTAAACCCATTTTAATTTTTTTTATATAGTATCTTGTTATGAACACTAATTTAGACCGATCAAATACAGTACATAGAGTTAACAATAGGCCTATTCTTTATTTAATTTACAGCGGTTGTTACAATATCATGATTAAATAAAATTACAACAAAAACCCAAGTATTAGCAGAGTGGCGCAATTGTTATACCATAACAAAGACATAGTATAACTTGAAGATTGGGTTTCTTATTTCAATAAGAAATAACACTCACATAATTCTGTCACATTATTCATTTACTTAGGTTTAAATCATAATTTTTATAAACACATAACAAAAAGATTCTGCATTACTGAGCTAGCCCTAATTAGTTTACAATTTTGATCCTAAACAAATTAATGACATTTTTGAATGATTTTATGGATAAAGGAAGGAATTGAAAGGGTTGTTGTTCCCCATGTCTTCAGCCCTAAACAAAGAACAAAGCACAATCCGCGCTATAATTAACCGTAAAACAAATATAATTTATAAATTAAGATTTTGTTTGATAATAATTAATCAGTTAACCCCAATAATGCTCGTCAGACAGACCACATAGAAATCATAATTGTTATAAAGAAATTAAAAATGATAGTGAAAGAAGTTAAGTTTAAATTTGTACCTTTCTCAGAAGGGTCTGTAGGCGCGCTGATGTGACTCGACGCACCGCTGGCCGCCGGTAGAATAATAATAACGATCTATGAATACAATAAACGGAACGAAATCTATCCCCACTCCTCTGTGCTTTATTTTGATTGGTCGACACACTAACAACAAGCAGAGGCATCAGCTGATCTAAACTTCTCTGTCTTTAGATAGAATAAAATAATTCATTTTGTCTGATCGAGCTTACAAAAAAATATTGGAAAAATTAATAATTAGTTTGGTTTGCACTAATAAAAACGAAATACATACGGTACAACAAGAACTACCGTTACAGCACTATCCTGCAACTATAGTGATAAAGTACGATGATCCGTGAGTAGCTACCCCGATAGTCGTTATAATAAATGTGTAACTACCATATTTGAGACAAATCGATTTAATGGTTCCAGGTTCATAAAGGCCAAACAAAATATAAACCAAAAATTCATAGCAACTCAGATATTCCGAAATTATTGCATTATATTGCTGCTTATTTAATGTTGGGAAACATTTTCAGACCAAATAATCACAGAATAACTTTGAACAAGTGACTTATAGCCAAACTAAAGGTGTAATTTTTTAAAACCTCTTTCTCTCTGCAACCTCTTTCTGATAACCTTTTTTCCTCCCCTTTCTCTGGTAAAGGACCTCTTCCCCTGCGCCTCCCTCAATTGAGCAACCAACATCTCTATTTCCTCGCGGACGGCGGCCACGTCTACATTACCCAGGAGGCCACGGAGGAGGCCATGCTACGCGGCGGATGATGAAGACATCCGTCTCTATTATACGCCATCCATCAAGTGTTGCCGTCATTACCCGCTTTGTCCCACAAACCGTTAATTGGTCCACGTCATTAGCGAGATAATTAGCGATGCGCCGGCGCAGTGAGCGCAATTAATGCAATCTTTGCGATGTGGGTTCGGCCGTCGATACTATATATTAGTGAGGTTGGCACTGTGATTGGTACGGGCGGAATTGGCGGTGTGGCTGTTTGGATCTAACAGGTAGACGCATTACACTCATTCTAAATTGCCAAGTAATGCCAAAAATAGCGTATTCCCTATAGCAAAATTCGCTAACAAACAAAAAATCAATAGTAACCTTTTCATTTTACATAAATTACTGATAGCAGAACTATGAAATTATGCATTTTTATGTTACAACTTTATAATAGAATTATAAAACATATTTTCCATAAAATATAACATAAAAGTAACTAAGTGATACAGTACACTCTCGTTCATCGGAACTAATGTGGCGGACGGCCGGTTCGGATGTCAAAAAATTCCGATGAAGCGGAGTCCGTCGTGAGTCATCATTTCCGCCCGTACGGTGACCTATCGCGATTGTATTCACTCTTGTTTTTAAGATAACACAAGAGATTTTATGAAAATAAGGCACTCAAAGTTTGAACATGGTAACAATGAGCCTATATGAATAAAAACAACACAGGAAATAAAGATCCAAAATCTTTATTCTCATATTCCATATTCATATTCCAGCAGTCAACTGACTTCAACGTAACACAGCTGCAGTCGCGACGCGAGACAGACTGAATGACAGTTTGGGAAGCGGTCGAAGCGGACGTATTGTTCACTTCCTGCCCCCTTCCTCTTTCTATTTTTGTGCGAATACTCCACGGCCTTGTAAATCACAACGATGGGTACAGATTATTGAAAACGCCTGATGACTTTTGATGCAAAATGTGATACTTCTTTGTTGTGCGGATTGAACGAATGGAAATTGAAGGCTCTAAAACGGAAAAATTATTTATTTCGTAATAAAAAAATTAATAATGTCCAGATTTTCAGTTCCGATGAAGCGGAATTCCGATGTCGCCGAGTCCGATGTTTACCATATTTACAAATACAAACAATCTATTCTGACTTTTTATTTATTCTTTGATTTTTATGATTTTGAATTAATTATTCAATATTCTGTCCTTCAACTCAAAATATATAAATAACTATACTCAAATCAAGCTTATTATTTCTGATGTGCTTTGCAAGAAATATAATTTACACATTGTTTACATTCATTACTATAAATTAAATGAAATAGGCTATTTATTAGAGAATATGAATGGTATAAATAGCTCATTACCTAAAGGATGGCTCATTAGAGAAAGGAGGTGACACGCAAAAGTGGAGTTCATAAAGGAAAAAGTGATTTTTATATTATTTTTCCCAAAGGAAGGATTTTTAGATAAAAAAAAGAACTGTCTCAGTTTATTTCAGAAAATAAACTATCATTGACAATTGAAGATTTTAATTTTTCGAATAAATTAAAAATCAAAGTGTTCAAAACTTATCTGATAAACAATTAATTGCAAGTAAAAGTATTGAAAACCCCAATCAGAGTAGTGCATTGTCTAGTAATGAAAGTTTAAACCTGGAATCGATAAATTTTAAATCTAAAAGTATATTAAGTACGGTAGCACAGTATTATCTGACTCTACACTAAACGACTCCTCATCCAATCTTGAACCTAACAACAATCTACATCAAAAAACGATTAATTCTACACAAGATGCATGTACACAAACTGAATCTAATAACAGGATTATTCATGCCATGAATGGGTGGCTCCCAGATGAAACCATTTATTTGTATTTAAAATCCATGTTAACTCAAAATTAGTTGAAAAAGACATTTACTTAATTGGACCTGTGGTTTGTCAGCTTATTAAGTGTATTGAAAATTGTGATTTAGTCTCTTATCTTTGGAAAACAAGTCCTATATAATTGTGCCAATAAATTATGCTGGAGCCGTTTTGAAAGAGGCTGGTCAACATTGGAGCCTTTTATTTTATGATAAACAAGAAAATACATTCTATTATTTTGATTCACTTAAATTACTTAACCTAGAACATGGGAAAACGGTTTCTGACAATCTTAGTAAGCTTATCATGCCTCAAACAGAGCCGTCCTTCAAGATTGTCGACTGCCCGCAGCAAAAAAATGGGAATGACTGTGGTGTCTATGTATTATTAATGATCGACTGGCTTTTAAGAGCTGCAATCAATGGCTCAGTCACTCAAAATATTAAGGGCTGTAAAAATTTTCTAACAATTAATGAGAAGGACGTCAAAGCAAAACGAGCTCAACTGGCTTACCTGAGCCAAGTTCAGGACCAAGAGGAAAAAATCACAGAAATTTTAAAAATAACTTTATCCAAACCTGAAATCAAATCTTCTATAAATCTCAGTGAAAATGTATCAAATAATATTCAAGAAACTCATAATTGGCCAAACGACCCTACTTCACACTTAACTGAAAATCAGAAAGGTGAAGATGAATGGTTGACAGTTGGTAAAAAAAAGAACCAAAACATTAAACAACAGGAGCTTTCAAAACAAAGAGAAGGGGGTTTCAGTTTGAAAACATCAAATCAGTTTAAAGCCTTAGAAAATAATGAATACTTTTTGGAGGAAAAATATGATAACTCTATTGATAAGCCGATCCTGAAGAAGATAAGGGAGCATGTGAGTCATAATAATAATAACAGTAGGCCTAGTGAAAAAGGTCTTTTGATTCCGAGAATGAAGGTGACTTTCTGCTCGGATAGCCAAGGTAAAGTAGTTGGGTATCAACCAAAATAAATAAACTGAGTAAAAATAAGATCAATGTTTTCGGATATGTTCGAGCGAATACAACTCTAAGTCAGGTAATTGAATCATCATCTATTAACAACGACACAAGTCCTGCAGTAATTCTAGGAGGAAGCAATGATAGCCTCAATAACAACTTCAAAGATATTTATTCTTATTTAGGCCTAGAGAAGATTCTTACTTCAACCAGCAAATATAGACCCATTTTTCTTTGTACCATTCCACCAAGGCATGATAAACCACTTAACCATGCAGTTAACCAGGAATTGACTAATGTAAAGAATTATATTATAGAACTAACAACCAGGCTTAAGAATGTCTTTTTAATAAATCTTAACTGTTTAAAGAGTTACCACTTCACTAAAAACTTAGTGTTGTAACTTAACTTAGTGTGTGGTAAAAACTTAGTTTTACCACTTCAGTAAAACTAAACTAGCTTATCTCATAATAAATGTGTTATCCCGCTGGTCAAGAAATATTAACACAACAAATGACATTTTACGCAGCAGCGATGGAATTCAAGTGATGGAAGCGCACATGGGGGACATAATCAGCAACCTCAAATCCAACAGTGACATTGCATTTGCTAACTGTATCTCTGGTGATTTCAAAGACACCAGACATATGTCTGCAAGTGTTGCAGTACCTTTTAAGCAACAATTTGGTAGGCCAAAACATTCCGAAATCATAAATAGTTACTTTACTTGTCCTTACAAACTTCACACAACCAGGCAGCCGCCTATGGCCTTATTACTAAGAAAAGGTTTTATGATAAGCCTACAACGAATGATTATGACAATGCCTTCAAAAACCTGACCAACATTTTTTAAATGAAGCAACATAAAAGATTGATTTGTCCACCTCTGGGGTGCATAAGGGATCGGGTTTCGGTAGAACAGTTTACATCGAACATTGTTAAATTTCAACGTCATACTGGTGTTCCTGTCACCATCCTAACTTATAATGAAAAACCATATGGTTTACTAAAAAATGGTATGTTCTACAAAGATTTCATTGCAAAACTACATAAAGAAGTTAAAAAGTCCATAGATAGAATAAATAATCAGGAAACTGCACCCTGCACAACAACAGCATGCAACGAGCAATCATTGACGGGCAGTGGGGAGTCATCATGTGAACGGCCAACTACGATTGACCTCTCGATTGCGACCCAACCCAGCGAGCAGCCGGCCAGCCCCTGACCAGTGTTGGTACCTGGTAATCTCGCCTACGCCGAGAGTGTTTCAAGTGGAGATCAAGTTTGTAATAGTCTTCCTGAATTAAATAAAGTTATGAATGTAACTGCTGCGACTTTAAACTAAAAAATCTGACAAGGAATTTGATTTTGCTTATGATGTTAATGACAAAGAGGAAATTAGTAAATATAATATTTTAATGCATTTGAATATTCAAGGAATGAATAAAAAGATCAGCGAATTAAACCTTTTTTTAAAAGATATAAAGAATATAAAAATGGTATGCCTAAATGAACATAAAATTTGCCAAATCCGTAAACAATTGTTAAATAATATTACAAATTTCAATATGGCTGATGGTTTTTTTAGAGAGAAGTCCAGTGGAAGGGTCTTGTATTTTAGTTCATAAATCAGTATGTTTTAAGGTTAGAAGTGATTTATCAGTATTTAACAATGAATTTTACTTTGGGGGTTCATATATAGAGATTTGTGATTTAAATTTAATTGTCATTTCAGTGTATAGAATTCCTGATAAAAAACTGTCAAAAGTATTTTTAGATACCTTTTATGAATTACTACAGAAATTAGAACGTAATAAAGAATTGCAGAATAGAAGAGTTTTAGTTGCAGCAGACTTTAATATTGATATTAATGAAGATATCAACATAACAAATTCTTTTGAAGCATATTTAAGAAACTTTGGTTTTAGGTTAAATTTTAGAGAACCTACAAGAATTACTGGGCACTCTGCAACAGCTATTGATAATATTGTAGTAAATGTCAATTATGGGAATTTTACGTTCTCATCAAATAGTTGCTCTGATTTATCCGACCATAATATCTTAATGAAAAATTTACCTAACTTGGTGAGTTTACCAAACAAATGTTTTCCAGTTAAAAAAAGGTTGTTTCCAACAAAAAAATTTCTGCCATTTGTAAAAGCATTGTCTGATAGATTGTCTAACTTTAAGTTATCATTAACTGTTGATAGTAGCTAAAATAGTTTTTTGGAGATTTTTTACTACACCATGAATGAGATTTTTCCAGTTACGAGTATTCAAAAATCTACAGTAAATACTGTTAAGTGGATTACCCCAGGTATTATTATCTCATCTAGGAGAAAATGTGAGCTCCACGCTGCTGCTAAGTTTAGTTCAAATCCTGTTTTTATAAATTATGTTCATCAATATAAAAAAAAATCTTCAAAAAGTTGGAATAATGCTAAACAAATTGCAAATAACAAATAAATAGAGAAATCAATTGATCAATCAAAAGCAACCTGGAATGTTGTAAGAAATGAGCTAGGTATTCCTAAAAAACTCAATAATAATATTAGTTTGAATATTAAAAATAAACTTGTTTTGAATCCAAAAGAAATTGTAGAAATTTTTAACAATCATTTTGGAAACATAGTTCAAAATTTAAATGTGTCTAAAGTTAGGGATGAATTTATAAATCTTTGTTCCACCCCTATACCAGAGCATTGTTCTATGTGCAAATTTGATCCTGTTAATATTAAAGAAATAAATCAATTAAATAACTCACCAGCATGTGGTTGGGATGAGATCCCAACAAAATTGTTAAAACTTACAGTTGATATAATTGCTCCAGCTATAACCCTAATTATAAATCAGGCAATGGCTCAATCTACATTTCCAAAAAAATTAAAGCTTTCAGAAATCAAACCTATCTTCTAGTCAGGAGTTTTCTCAGACATTAACAACTACAGGCCTGTGTCAGTACTTTGTACCAAATCAAAAATTTTTGAAAAAGTAATAAATCTTAGACTAATGAATTATTTAGAATCAAACTTTTTGCTTTCCAACAGTCAGTTTGGCTTCAGAAAAAATAGAAATTGTGAAGGAGCATTAGCAAGGCTTATCAACCAAATGTTGGGGGCTTTGGATGAGTCGCGGTATACTGCTGGAATTTTCTGTGACTTGTCTAGGGCTTTCGATTGTGTTGATTTAACCCTTCTTATTAGTAAATTGCAACAGCTTGGAGTTTGTGGGGATGCACTGTCTTTAATAAAGTCTTATTTAAAGGATAGGGAAAATAGAACAGTATATTATGAAAATGACTCAAAGTACGTTTCTAAGTGGTATTCTGTTATGTTCGGCGTGCCACAGGGGTCTGTTTTGGGGCCCACACTGTTTTTAGTGTATATAAATTCACTATCAACTAATCTGAATTATGAATTCACAATTTTTGCAGATGATACCTCACTTGTTCTTAGGCATATTTCTTCTCATGGCCTGTCAAATTTGATAAATGAATCTTTAAGTAATTTAAAAAATTGGTTTCAAAATCATGGCTTACTTTTAAATTTTAATAAAACAGCAAAAATTGTCTTTAGGGCATCATATTGACAGGTAGATGTTTTAGAAAATTCTGGGCTAGATTTTTGTGAACACCATAAAGTGCTAGGTATAAATATAGATCAAAATTTGAATTGGAAAAATCACACTAATAATCTTTCAAAAAAATTAAATTCACTCAGATTTGCCCTTTCAATTTTAGCAGATTCCACCTCAATGGATACCGTTAAAGTTGTCTATTTTGCATACGTTAATTTAATACTAAAATATAGTATTATACTCTGGGGTTCTGCCTCAGGTTCAAAAAATGTTTTTAAAGCCCAAAAAAGTATCATTCGTGCTATGGTAAAGGCAAAAAGGCCTCAGAGTTGTAAACCTTTATTCAAAGATTTGCAAATCTTGGCAGTTCCTTGTATTTATATATTTGAATTAGACAATTATGTTTTAGAAAAATCCCGATATTTTTGATAAATTTAGGGCTAAAAATAATTTTAATACCAGGGCTAAATTTGTTTTTAACTATCCCATCCACAAATTAACACTTTTTAAAAAAAGCCCCTTGTATATGGCCCTTAAAGTTTTTAATAATATTCCAAATGAAATTAAGAATCTATATTCTAATTTATTGTTATCTAAATTCAAACAATTTCTCATAGAAAAAGCTTATTATAAGGTGACAGACTTTTTTGAAGAGGGATCTGGTATTGCTTGATTGACTTGTTTTATTAGCTTACAGACCTCTGGGCCGCAAACAAGCTTTTGTATTAGAAGGAAATTCTTGTTTGTAATTTTTTTTCTCATTGTATCTCATTAACATGCTTAGATTAAGTTTCATTATATGACAAAGCACCTGTTTTTCTATGTCTTTGTGATGTAATGTAAAATGTATATGTTCTAATAAAGAATTTGAATTTGAATTAAAGACGATAATTAACTGCAGATTTGGTTACTATGGAAAATTGATATCCACACTGTTCAACATAATACAGGACTAAATAAACTAAAATTTGTAGTTCCAAAAAACTGTACAACACAAAGGATTCTTATACATTTATCCAAGGGGCTGGGTGAACCTGGCCGGCCGATCTTGGGCGAGAAACATTGACACCTCTACCACATTCAACATGGGGCTGGGTGAACCTGGCCGGCCGATCTTGGGCGAGAAACATCGACACCTCTACCACATTCAACCAGGGGCTGGGTGAACCTGGCCGGCCGATCTTGGGCGAGAAACATTGACACCTCTACCACATTCAACAAGGGGCTGGGTGAACCTGGCCGGCCGATCTTGGGCAAGAAACATCGACACCTCTACCACATTCAACCAGGGGCTGGGTGAACCTGGCCGGTCGATCTTGGGCGAGAAACATCGACACCTCTACCACATTCAACATGGGGCTGGGTGAACCTGGCCGGTCGATCTTGGGCGAGAAACATCGACACCTCTACCACATTCAACCAGGGGCTGGGTGAACCTGGCCGGTCGATCTTGGGCGAGAAACATCGACACCTCTACCACATTCAACAAGGGGCTGGGTGAACCTGGCCGGCCGATTTTGGGCGTGAACGATCGACACCTCTACCACATTCAACATGGGGCTGGGTGAACCTGGCCGGCCGAATCGAGGCAACAATATGTTACATCTTTGTCACATTCTCCAAAATAATTGGATACAAATAAACACTACACAAAAATTTTGTTTTTCTTTTAACCATCAAATTGCTTTTCTGGATCAACCTTTTTATTAAATTACTAGGCTATAATCTTATGAAAGTGGTTATAACATAAAAATTGTACATTTATAATTTTTATGGGAAAACCAAAACTATTATGTTGAATATCTTATAACCACAAAAATTGAGATATCATTCTGGGCATCTGAAATCAATACGAAACTGTCCAAAATCTGTTGTTTCACAGGAGTAAAGACGATAAATATTTTTTCACAAAACCAATCAATTTATATTGAATTTAATAATATTTTAAGTAAATCTTTAAAATCCATTCATTAACTTCAACTTTGTTGCTTCAAGTTTTTTTCCTGACCAATACATAAAACAAGTTTATGATTCTTAGTAACTTATTTATGTTATATTTGTGTTATTTACATACATTTTTATATTTTAGTATTTTTGGTTAACTCTTAAGTACTCGCATGCTTGTGAATTATGGGTGTCTATAGGGAAATTTGGTAAGAACATTAGCTTTAAATTTAACCAAATAAACTAGATTGTACGAACAATTTTGCAGTCGAGGAGGAAGAACGCCAGAACGTGAAATCCAACAAAACCTCGAGAAATTGAAATAGTAAAACCCCGCAAAAGGCATACTTCTAGGAAAAATATCAATAAAACCTAATATAAAATGTCCGCGCGCCGAGGAAGAGTCCTTCATCAGAGGATGTCATCATCGTAAACCCCGCAGGTAAACTAACGGAAGGATAATAAACAAAGGCTGGCAGCGGAATGTACGGCTGGCTATTATACGCGTTATTATAAGTGCGTACGTTTTGTACGTACAATGACAGCGTCATTTACCGGACGAGGAGGCAGTACGTGTACTGCGGACCACCGGGGCAGCGGGGACGGGGCTGCAGCTGAGGTGGGGAAGATGCCAGATGGTCTTTTGGTAAGTTTCCCCAATTTTAGGATGGAAACTCTCCATTTAACCTCGCGAAAAAATTCTCCTAGTAATCCACCAAAGCCGAAACATCCAGATATTTAAAGAAAATTCTCACTTTTTAATTTATCTTCTTGAAAATCCATCAATAATCACTCAAAAAAGCTGAAATCCAAAAAAATCCCCCATTCAGATAATACTTTCCGATCATAAAAACAACAAATGGGACGTATAACTAACGTGAACTGATAAACCAATCAACAATCAATGTCAAAAACCTTTCCATTTAAAGTTGAATCAAATTTGTCCATATATTAATAGGCAAGAATGTTTCTTTTCCTTTTTTTTCTCAGCTTTGTGCAACGTAGGAGAAATCCGCACATACCGTAAGAATAGTAGTGTGATGTAGATGAGCAGAATCCCATTACAATTCATATCAGCCGCTAGGGCTCCGCCCTAAAGGCTTTAATATTTCAATGTTACTCTTATGGGAGAAGGATAGTTGATTGAATCATTAGACAGCTGTTATTATAACAAATGCTAGCAATTCAGACAAACGTATGTTTCAGTTATAAAACATTTTAAATCTAATTGGCTCAAGATTAACTAAGTTTTTGGTCAAATTTCGACTAGTGGGCTATCGCTAGCCATAATTACTGTACAATAGACACCTATGGAAGCAAAAAAAAAATACATTTCAAAACAACACTATAAAACAAGAAAATCATTTAATAATAAAATACTAGTGTACTGGTTGCTCAAAATCGAGCATTTAAGTTTGGATACTTTTTACAGGTTAATGCAGTCCATTGATTAGTTAAACCGGATTACTGATGGAGTGTCGCCGTCGCGCACTCCGTGTTACCGGTACCGGTGTAAAATGTTCATTGACATTTTGTTAAGTGTTTTTCGTCTGTGTCCGTATCGTCGTGTTTATGTGTAGTGTGTTAAATGTTCCTATTACTTAAAGGTGAGTGTGATAGAGCAGATGAGGCATAGTTTGTTTCAGACAGATAGCATCTGATTCAATTGTCAGGACTATTAATTCATACCCCAATGACCCAAGGCAACTAGGATTAGTTTTGAACCATCAAAACTAACCCCAGTCTATCTCATGTGATGAATATAAGCTGATCTAAAGTGACCGGTTACTCAATTTACAGTATTTAATTACAATGGTTCACATTATAACGGTCACCATCTAAACAGATTTGAGATCGTGACCTCTAGCTTTCACCAATCTTCTTTACTTCTAAAAACCTTTAAACCTATAGGTCATGAAATAGGGCTTTTTGTAAAGAAATGTTAAGCCTCCCCCAAAATACTTAATTTTGTGGTCAAGGGGAAACCTTTAGTATTGATATACTGTGTAAGCTAATCTTGGTTTTCTGTTAAGTTGTTCCAAGTAGAATTTTTATACAGTACACTCTCGTTCATCGGACTCGGCGACATCGGAACTCCGCTTCATCGGAACTAAAAATCTGGATATCACTATTTTTTTTTCTTACGAAACAAATAATTTTTCTGTTTTAGCGCCTTCAATTTTCATTCGTTCTATCCGCACAACAGTGAAGTATCACATTTTGCATCAAACGTCATCAGGCGTTTTCCATAATCTGCACACATCGATGTGATTTACGAGGCCGTGGAGTATTCGCACAAAAATAGAAAGAGGAAGGGGGCAGGAAGTGAACATCCGTTTCGACCGCTGCCCAAACTATCATTTAGTCTGTCTGTCTCGCGTCGCGACTGCACCTGTGTTACTTGGAAGGCAGTTGACTGCTGGAATATGAGTGGAATATCAATATGGAATATGAGAATAATGATTTTGGATCTTTATTTCCTGCGTTGTTTTTATTTTTATAGGTTCATTGTTACCATGTTCAAAGTTTGAGTGCCTTATTTTCATAAAATCTCTTGTGTTATCTTAAAAACAAGGGTGAATACAATCACGATAGGTCCCCCCCCGTACGGGCGGAAATGATGACTCTCGACGGACTCCGCTTCATCGGAATTTTTTGACATCCAAACCGGCCGTCCGCCACATTAGTTCCGATGAACGAGAGTGTACTGTATAATTAGCCTAATAATCCATACTAGAGATCGCCTCCTGATCAAAATTCGAAGAACATTTTAGAACTAAAACATCTGTCCTTCCTAATTTTCGAACGAGAGTGTACTGTATAATTAGCCTAATAATCCATACTAGAGATCGCCTCCTGATCAAATTTCGAAGAACATTTTAGAACTAAAACATCTGTCCTTCCTAATTTTCTAACAGTTGTTTTTACAACAGCTGTCTAATGATTCATTCTATTCTCTTTTCTCCATAAGATTAACATTGGAACTTTGAAAGCTTGTTGGGCGTAGCCCTGGAGTCTGATGTGAATTAGAATGTGATTCTGCTCATCTACAGGACTATACCTTTCTAACGGTATGCGCGAATTCATCCTAGTATGCAAACGAGCTAAGAAAAAAAAAGGAGGAAATGAAACATGCTTGCGTATTAATATATTCGATATACTTTATTGCACAACAATAAATTGCATTGCAAATATACATAATTTATAATTATTATAACTTATAATAAATAATCTATTTTATTTAATCTTCATCATAATTTTTTCTTTTTCTATCTTTATACATAGTCAATTTGTTTTTTCTTCATAAAGTCTTCAATGCTATAAAGTGCTTCTTCCAACAAAATCAATTTAATTTGTTTCTTAAAAATCCTTATATCTTTTTGATTTTTCAAGTTTTCTGGCAATTTATTATAAAATTTAATTCCTTGGTATTGTAAATGACTTTGAAATAATTTTGTATTGTGTTGAGGAATTTCTAGATGAGATTTATTACGTAATTTTGTATTTTTATTTACTTCAAAATATTTAAAATTATTTTTCACAAACAGTAATGATTCATATATGTATAATGAGGGAAAAGTCATAATTTTATTTATCTTGAAGAGATCTTTGCATGGATAGTATTTAGATTTTTTAAAGATGGTCCTAATTGCTAATTTTTGTAAAATAAATACTTGGTTACTTCTTGATGTTGCATATCCCCATATATTTATTCCATATTTCATTTGTGAGTAAAAAAGTCCATAATATGCAGACAACATTAATTGGGTATCACAAAATTTAGATAATCGTCTTAGAAGAAAAATTGATGTGCTTAGCTTTTTGCAGAGGTTGTTAATATGTATATTAAAATTAAGATTTGCGTCAATTGTTAAACCTAAAAATTTGACATGTTTTTCGCCTTCAATTATGTTTCCATCCATTTCTAATGTAATACTGTGATCTTTTCGATTTCTTATATGTTTAAAATCTATAAATTGTGTTTTTTTTCGAATTTATCTTCAACCCATTCATATTGCACCATTGTATAAGAGAGTTAGCTTCAATGAATGCATCAACTTCTAAATTTTCTTTTTTTAAATTGGACATAAATAAAGTAGTGTCGTCAGCGAAGAGAACAATATCTGAATTTCTTGGACATTCGTTAATGTCATTTATATACAGTAAAAAAAGAATTGGGCCTAAAACAGATCCTTGTGGCACTCCTGTCATACATTCTAACTCCTCCGAGCTTTCATATCGCAAACATTTGTTGGTATCAATATATGGAATCTGTACAGCTTGAGTTCGTTTTTCTAAATAAGATTTAAACCATTTATGACTAATACCACATATTCCTATGGCTTGCAATTTATCTAATAGCAATTGAGGTGATACCATATCAAATGCTTTTTGTAAATCTATAAAACATTTTATATAGATATATTTTATATAGATAAAACAATACAAATTTTTACTATTATCCACCTGATAATTTAAAAAATTTTGGAACAGCTGCTACCCTTTAAATGATTGAGATACAGATCCTAACTTCCAACATTTTTTTAACATTCCTTTGAAATGAGGTACTACTTATTTAGAGACAATTAAAACTTTTCATTTACTTCCAAAACACCTAATTTTTGTGGAGAGGGTTGAACATTTTTTTACACATAAAAAGTTTCCTTCTTTGTCTCTAACAATTTTTTATACGGGTTTTTTGATACCCGAATGGTGTATTTTAAGATGTCCAAGCAATCAAAAACGGGAGGAAGTTGGGCCAATATTGGGTACAATGTCCAATATTGGCCAATGTTGGGCCAATATACAGGACAGGTTTCATAATTCATTCGCAGTTGATCATGACTCATGACGTCTAAGATATTATTCAATATTCAAATATTGAATATTCAATATATCTTATAAAAATGGTGGAGAAAAATATTCAAAAAAATTATTTACACTACAGAAAAGAGCCATCAGAATAATGTGCAAATTAGAATCAAGAACATCCTGCAAAAATTATTTTATTGAACATGGAATACTCACTCTACCATCAATACCGGTATATTTATATCAATTGGCAATACATGCAAAGAAAAATTTATACCAGTATAAGAAACATTTTAATGTACACGAACATAATACAAGAAATAAGGAAAAATTAAGAACAGAATTTGTCAAATACACCCATACAAAAAAGAACTTACATGAAATGTCAAGAAAAGTATTCAACCAATTAGATAACAAGATGAAAGAATTACCTTTAACAACATTCAAAAAGAAACTCAAAATTATTTTAATATTGAAATGTATTTACAAAATTGAAGATTTTTTTTCATAAATTATAATAATATTAAGTAGGCCTAGTCATAGTAATATAAGAATTCTATGATGCATCCTTGGATGTCAAATAAAATTATTATTATTATTATTAAGTGGGATAACGTCATAATCGATAAAGCACACTGCTTTCCAATAAGCTTGCCATGCATGAATACCAAGAACTTATGCCGCTGTTCCTCTGTCGCATTTCTGTACTTGAAACTATCTACATATTTTTCTAAACGACTTGAAATATAGTTTAGTGACTTTTTATTTAGTTCAACATATTAAAATACATATCAATAAAATAAATAAATAAACTAATTTCCGGTATATTTTGGCAATTAGCCTCAAGATTCCTTGTATATAAAAAGTTAATAGTATAATTTATTCTTAGGTCACTTAGCAAATTAGATCTACCAGTGAATGGCTGAAAATTAGACTAATATGGTTTTAAATGTTGCAGGTAGCTCTGTTTCACTTCCGTTCCCAGTCGCTATGTGGGACATGGAGCACTGTGATCCTAAAAAATGTTCAGGGAGGAAACTAATGCGCCAGAATTTAGTTAAAGTTCTCAGACTGGGACAGCGGTTTTCAGGAATAGTTCTTACTCCTGTGGGACAAAAGGTGAGACAGCTTTGCTTGTTTATAACTTTATAATAAACTCAATGGTTATATAAACTAATAATTATACTTATGTGTTATTAAACATTAACATACCAATAATGATTTATTTTAATTAAGTTTGATCGTTAAGAATAAATTTAAATTAAGGAATTTGATTCTAAAGATCTTCATATCCGTTTGATCTTGATAATTATAATTTGTAGTAATTAAATTTAATGGGTGTAAATATTTGGCCCCTCGTAATTTCTTCCCTCCTATGTAGCACTGTTTATTTCATCCATCCAATAAAATTACAAGTGTGTATTATGTCCCTCTGCTTGGCAACTGTTTTTTTCGTTTCTCCGATATTCTCTAAACTGAAAACGTTGATTAAGCCTAGTGAAAACCAAGAGATGAAATAAAAACTTTAAGAGATTATTTACCAAGCAGTTTGTTTATTTTGTCCCTCTGAGCACCAAGTGTATATTTCGTCCCTCTGGTACAGTCAGCGCACCAAACAATAGACAAGACCCTCGTGCTGCCGGCCGGGACGGTGACTTCCGCCGCACAGGCCGCCACCGCTCTCTCCCGTACAGACAGTTTAAATCAACAATTTAAAATGAGCTTTACTTTGTGGTAATGCATGCATACAAAAGTAGGTTAGTATTCTATTTATGTAGACTAGGTAACTGGTTATAATCCACTACAGTGTTTTACTTAATCGAACATATAAATCATGAGTTTGATTACCTAGACGTGTTACAATCGCCTATTAAAAGAATTATGTTATTCATTTTCATATTTACTGTGCATACAGTTGAAATTAGAGAACTATGACAAAAAGAAACTGTTCAGAGTAGAAATTGAACTATCGTTATTCTTGGGCTAGTTAATAAACTATCTTTCTTTTTAATCAGCCATTTTCGGGGTTTTAACACCTGAAAGACTAAGTTATTGAACCCTATAAACGGCTGTAGTGTTCCTCTGTATAAAAAAAACCAAATGTATACAAACGTAGTGTTCTGCAACTTTAAAGTTAAAGTTCCGCTATTTCCTTGGTTACTATCCCACAGTTTACCCACGTTTCCTTGGTTGCTAGTTTTAGCTATTCTGATTGGTCACAACCATAGATATAAACAAGAACATCTGGATCGCTAAGCCAATGCTGCAAAAACGAGCCGTTTCCCTCAGTGAAGGATCTAAGAGGAGGCACATTGAGGCACAGCCTCCCCCCCCCCAGACAGACTAAAAATGCACTGTATATAAAGGAATAAAACAAAGTTGAATGTTTGGGGAAAAAGTCAAATACAGTATTTAATTCCAACTTACTTCATTCCACCAATCTCATTGTTTTATATATGTGGTAAAAGACAAAATAGTCTAATTTATCTGTGATTTGGATACTACTATTTCATTTGCCATCATTGTCATAGCAATGGTAGCGCTGGTACGTGAGTAAAGGTGCGAGAGTGGAGAAAGCTTCTTCTCTATTTCTCCTCTATTGCAAGGGTGTTGCTTTACGCCATGTGAAAATCCGCCAATGTAAAATGTCTGTTTAAAATGTATTAGTTTTTATTTATGGGACTGAGAAAACAAATTTTTACAGTTAGTGCTATTGTGTTACCTGGTCGGCCACAAGAGACAAGAGAAATTAAGAGACATGGTTTAACAAGAGAAATTAAGTGGCGATAAACCGTAGGTCGATATCTCACCCCTAACCAAAATGGCAATCATTTAAAAATTTGAGATAGGCAAGCAAGCTTAAGTCTTGACACCCCCAGTTTACCTATTAACGCGTTGCAGTAGAAAATCCAAACTTGGCACATGTTAACAATACACAAAATACAATTTTCTATCAAAGTCAACTTAACATGAAATAGAATATTTTGGCCCATAGCACGGCTTTAACCTCAAGGCTACATTTAATAAAAATTTGCTATAGAGATACATTTTTGTTATATTTTTTAACCGTTGTGCCAAGAAACCCTTAAAAGTCATAGCACTGAGTGGTTGGAAATTTTAACAATGTTCTCTGCCTCAGTGTGTTTCGCCCTCCGACCACGAGATTGTTCGGAACCATGGCGCCGCAGTGGTGGACTGTTCGTGGGCCAGGATAGAGGAAACACCCTTCGGCAGAATGAGGACTCCCCACCCTCGGCTGTTGCCATTCTTGGTCGCAGCCAACCCGATAAACTACGGCAAACCTTGCCAGTTGTCCTGCGTCGAGGCCCTGGCTGCCACATTCTACATTACTAGTAAGAAGGTGGTCTTTTATAATGCTTTTGAGTTACCTTTATTAGCCAATACAACTAAGTCCCTAATTTTTGCTAATATTTAGCTTTTACAAGTCCCACCATAGGATATATTTAACCCTCTACTACACGCGCACCCACTTGTTACGTTACTACACGCGCGCGGACTGCCAGTCCGCATTTGCTGTAAATTGGTATATCATGTATATTTCATTGCTTTTCTGCACTCAATATTTATTTTTAGGTTAGGAGTAGTAAGTCAATAACATATTACACAAAATGATATATTTTCAGTTGGTTAAAATAATAAAATATTTACAAGTTATTAGTTTCAACTAAACAAAACCTTCTTCCAGATGTACAGGGGCTTGAAGTTGTAGTCTAATAGGCACAGGATCATTCTCTTCATAATTTTCATCCTCTGAAAGTTCAGTGTCACTCTCATGATCACTTTTTTCAACTATGTCTTCTTCGCTATCATTACTAGCGATTAACTCATCCTCAAGCATCGCGCGAATGTCATCATCATTTTGCCTGATGTAAGCCATAATTGAAAAATTATGTTTTAAAAGTAAAACATATCAAAAACAATAAAGAAGTAATGCAAATGTCAAATGATGTCTTCAAAATTCTAGTTTCACTAACACACGCGCGCGGAATAACAGTCCGCAGATGCTGAAATTCAAGGGTCGCGAACACACGCGCGCGGACTATCAGTCCGCAACTGCCGAACAACTGTCAGAAAACTATCAATAGGGCCAGATCCACTGCACTGCGGGTGTTACCAAACCGGTTTTAGTTAAAGGGGGAGTGGAGGGGAAGGTAGACGGCCGTTCAACCCTCCACGAAGTGTGGAAAACTGTAAAAATGAAATTATGTTGAAGTGCGGACTGTGAGTCCGCGGCGCGTGTAGTAGAGGGTTAATTTTTACATAATCTACAGTGTCATAACCTATCCTTACTAACTAAACCATCCCAACAAAAGAATCAGTCTGGAAACAGAAGGAAATTATATAGAATAGAATAGAATAAAATTTATTTTCCCAAACCAGTACAAAACAAACATGATATATTACACAAATGCATTATTTACAAAACATAAAATGTTGTCCTCTTGTGAAGTAAATTACAAATAAACTTATCTTCTATATCCTTATCTCTTACAAGGTTATCTAAAGTCGTGTCCGGGTGTTTTTTACAAACCCTATAAATTTGTGTACTGTGAGTGGATGATTTATTTTAAGAAAAAGCCTCAGAATAATTCAATTGATGGGCCAAATCGTTTTTCAAACAGATGAAAAAATTCCATCTGAGGGTTCATCCAGAATAAAAACGAACGGATAGTTCATCTGAAAATGAATGGATATTTCTAACGGATGGAAACATTTCATCTGATGGAAACGAACTTATTAGAGTAACGAACGGATAGTTCATCTGGAAATGAATGAATGGATAAACCATCCAGATGAAATTCTAAGTTCCCATCAGATGAATAGGTTGGCGCCTAACAACAAAATGAATCATTTGTTTTCATCGTATGATTCCCATCACTACTACATATATTGCCGTCAGGATGGCATTAAAGACGTGGGTGGCAACAAACGTTGCCACGCTGTAGTGAACGTGTTAAGCTACAATATATTTGGTAATAAAACTAAAACAAATTACAGGAATGAAATGTAAAACATGTCAATGTAAAGAAGCTAAAGTAGTATTAGTTATTATAATTTATCCTAATTACCTGAAGGTTTTATGGTTAGGAAGCCTCAAAACTAATACATTATTATTTTATACATTTTCCCCAAATTTTAATTTAGAATTACATTTTTTCTGCTCAGTTCAAAATTATTTATGAAGAGCTGAATCATACTCTAATAGCTTTTTTCAATTGCATTATTTCATTTTTTAATGGAAGATTTTTCTTAGTTATAGTGAAAAAAAATTGAACCTGACTGACTCTCTCTATTTTAAAAACCATAAACTAACTATGGTATTATTTTTCAGTATTTAACCATTTAAAAACTTGTTCTAGATTTCAAAGACCTAGCCAAGCAGTACCTGAATAAGTTTAAGTGGGGCGCTTCGTTTTTGAGCTTAAACGAGGAGCTACTGGATAAGTACGCAGCCTGCTCCACGAGCGCCGAAGTGGTTGCTGCCCAGAACGAGTACTTGGCAACCGCACAAAAGGAGAGGCTGGACAGGCTAGGTAGGCTCGGATCAAATTCTTGCCTTTGATACTTGTATCATGAGATCCGCACTTGTTCTGTGTTAAGTGTATTTATTAAATAATTTTTATTACAATAGACATACGTGATTACATATAAATACATTAAAACACAGTGTAAAATGAAAAAAATTTAATTTCTACATTAGGGTAAAGTTGTGATTGAATCTCAATTTTAGGAACAGACATTTCAATGAAAAGGTTTTTAATACCTTATGCATTAAATCTGCATTTTTATTTAACTTACTGCATCACAGTACATATTTGGTTGTTTCATTTACACAGTGGAACACTCAGTATATCGAACCTGAAAGGGAATGTAAAAACTTCATAATACCAAGGGGTTCTATATACTGAAATTCGTTATATCAAGGTTATTTTTTACCAATTTCGATATACTAAGGTTCACGACCACCTCATAATACCATTACTTACTTCCAATAGGCTAACAGCAATAAAGGAATAAAAATATGCGTTTACATTATCAACATTTTGTTATTGCAAAAAGAATATAACAATCCACTGTAACATTATAAGTTAAGTTGTTTATTTTTATTTTATTTGTGTTTACCTCCACCAGTGGCATATTTTAACGTTTTGATAGGGAATGGTCCAAACCCCAGTCTTGTTACTATCTAACATCGACCAGCTGTTAGACAGCATCATTAATTAATTGCCCATTGACAAATGGCAACTGGGTCCGGAATCGAACCTTTAAAAAGCTACTAACTTTTCTCAGGATCGAACCGGCAATTTTTGGATTCAAAGGCGAGCACTATAACCACTCAGCTACCCAGCCAGTTCATAATCCCTTCTATGGAATTTTAAAATGAGCTGATTTCGAAAAAGACTATAATGGTGATGCAAAAAACTAAACAGTGCTGCAAATAATCATCGATCGGGACTAGAAGACGTTTGTACTCTTATACATGCAGTAAATATGGGGTTGTTAAATTAGTACTCACGAGAATAATGTAAAATGTATTTAAACAAAATGCTTAAGCAACATTTAGGGTACTGCAATGAATGGAACACCAATAACTTAACTACAAACACGGGAAATAAGAACAGTGCTGTGAATACAAGGCACGGCAAAAGGCAACGTCTGTAGAGCGGCAGGTTGCAACAGGAAAGAAAATTGATTAGTTCAATGATTCAACTTTTTGTTATTTTTTAACATCGACATTTTGAGGTTTTACAGTCAAATCTTTGGTTTGTAAAGGTGGTTAGGTTGTGCATCGGAGCTCCAAAAGTTCGTTATACTGAGGTTATCTTGGCTAAACTCCGATATATTGAGATAGAAATAGCATTAGATTGCTAGGCAGGTTCAAGGGGAATGAGAAAACTTTGTTACATCGAGGATTTCAATATAGGCTATCAAGGTTCCACTGTAATTTTTTTGCTCTTCTGCAGTAGAATGCGGGTAATTTTAATGTCAATTTTTAAAAATTTTTACTATATCAGGGCTTGTAACAGGTTATTTTTTTTATTTTTTTGCTATTTTCTTGCGCTTGGTTATTTTTTGTTATTTTTTAAAATTTGGTTATTTTTGTTATTTTTTGAGATTTTGGTTATTTTTTTAGGGCAATTAGGTTTTTATTGATCGATTTTAATGAAGCTCGTAAAAAGTAAATAAATGATTAAAAAATGAAAAAAGTAAAAAATAAATCGGGGAGGATTTTTTTTTCTATTTTATAAATTTTTAAATATTATTATTGCTTTAGTAGATGATTACTTACCTAGTTCAAAACTATCCTACAACATTTTTATTGCCTATATATATTTAATATCCCGATAAAATGCCGGTTTTTGGAATTTTTAGCGACATTTTGGGTTTATTCAAGGTTATTTTTTTATCATTTTGGTTATTTTTTTAAATTTTTATTAACCTCAAGAACTGTTGCAAGCCCTGCTATAGGCCTATTAAAATTTTTAGAAATTGTTCAATAATACTCAATAAATATTCAATAATAAAAATATGAAAAGTTGCAAACTTAAATTGATGTTATTAAGGTAAAGCCAGGCAATTCCTTTCTTCACAGTTTTGTTGATAATGAAACAATTAATCAAGAGTCAAGAACTTTATTGACCGTTTCAATGTGTTAGATGTCATCAGCCTTGTTATTGAACACACAATGTTTAGGAACACAAACTATACAAAAAAAAAAAAAAAAATCATTTCAGTAAAGTTTCAAAATAAAAATTAAATTGAACAATCTTTCATAAATATAATAAATGCAAAACAGTTATATTTGAAAAATACTAAGGTCAAAGAATTCCCCCATGCTGTTATTGATTGAGGTTAATAACAAAAATATTTATAACCCTTAAATTGAGTACACTAATGAATTAGTATTCGAGTACACTAATCAATCCCTTAAATGTCCCCTATTTGCAAGACCATTGAACCCCTTCTTTTCTTCCATCTAAATTTCAAATTTTAAAACTGCTGCAATGTTGATAAATTAAAAATTTTCCAGGGAATCCAATATTACCCCAACAATAATAAGGAGAAATAAAAAACAGTATTATGTTAAATTTAATTTGGGTTGCATTATAGTTGATTTAATAGCTACTTAACATAGAAATATGATGGATCGGGATGAAAGGCTAAAGTTAAGTAAGTGAACAAATTTAGCAACTGGAAAGTAAAATATTACAAATATCGAGAGAGAAAAATTATTATTTAAAAAAATTCACAAGTTTTTTCTAATGGATATTTATTTGGTTATGTGTAAGATGGTATTGGAATGGGGTTTGGTAAAAATTATTGTTTTATTTTCTGAAAGCAGTTGTTAAACCTCTTTATTGAAAACAAGTTTTTATTTCAGAAGAAAAAAGTGATTACCCATCTTCTTCAAGCGAAGAGGAAAGTGAAAGTGATGAAGATGAACCTAAACCTTCGAATGAAGAAAAGAATACTCCTTCAGATGAGGAGTCATCAAATCTGCATACATGTGATGAACAAAATAAAAATGATTAGAACAGCCAAACTCTTCATTATTTAGTTCATCCTTGATTGATTGGTACAATCCGTGCATTTCTTTAAACATGATACTGAGTGGAACCCCTATGTAATTTAAAACCTGTAAATTTAAACCGGCTTTGATGCCCAAAAGCCTATAAATGGTGTCTCGAAAAAACCGTGACTGGCTATGCATATTCGTATTCTACATTATCAGAATGTTCCGACAAATATTTTTGATTTCGGCTTCGTTTAGCCGCTGTCCGTCATTTTGCTTTTTACTCTAAATAATTTTTATTTCCATAGCGGATCATTGTATTAAGTTCAAATTTGGCATGGCCCTTTTTCACACAAATATTCATTTTTAGAAAAAATAATAAATTTTTCCGATGTATATTTTTAAAATGGCAGCCATTTTAAATGTTTGAACTCAAGTTTCTCTAAAACGGTAAACTGTATCAAAGTTTTACACAAGGCAAAAATGTGTACAAATAAAATTACCTAAACAATAATACCAAGATTGTAAAGATCCGACAACAAATAATGAAGTTATTATGATTTTTCTTTTAAAAAAACTTAAATTTGCATTGATTATAAAGAGAAATCAATGTCGGATCTTTACAAACTTGAAATTATTGTTCAGATAATTTGTCAACTTTTTGTCTCTTGTAAAATTTTAATACAATTTATCGTTTTTGAGAAATTTATTTAAAAAATTTTAAATGGCCGCAATTTTTAAAGTTGACATACAAAACTTTGTTTTTCTGAAAATGAACATTTGTTTGATAAAGGTCTATACCAAATATGAACTTTAATAAAATAAAAAGGATTCAGTGTAAAAAAAAATATGGGGGATAGCGGCTAAAAGAAACCGAAATAAAAAAGATATTACTGAACATTTTCGATTTATTTTGATGTGTAAAATACGCATAAGCATTGCCAGTCACGGTTTTTTTGTGACACAATTTTATAGCCATGCTCCAGTAAGATCTGAGTCCGTCCAGCGGATGCCCCAGACAACCCTTAACCTGACTTAAATTATAATATTTAAGTTATTTAATTATAATATTTAAATTATAATATTTTTAAAAGTGTTACCAGTCTTTAAAAAAGGTGAAAAAACTAATATTAAAAATTACAGACCAGTCTCATTACTTCCAGCGATTTCTAAAATTTTTGAGAGAGCTTTTTGTGACCAATTAGTAGATTATTTAGAAAAAAATAACATAATTCAAGACTGCCAACACGGTTTTCGCAAAGGAAGATCCGTTGTTACTGCAGCAACACAGTTTATAGAATCTGTAATTAACCAATTAGATGAAAATAAGAAAGTAATAAGCATATTTATGGATCTAAGTAAAGCTTTTGACTTGATATCGCATACAGTTCTTTTAACAAAACTACAAAATTTAGGCATAAGAGGAAAAGCGTATGATTGGATCAGATGTTACTTAGAGAATCGAGAACAATTTGTTCAACTAACCCATCTTGATAAAAAAAATTTCAAAAATCATTATAAATCCTCAACAAAAACAATTAAATATGGGGTTCCGCAAGGCTCTATTCTGGGCCCAATTTTATTCATTTGTTATGTTAATGACTTTCCAAAATTATGCTGCTCTAGCATGACTTGCTTGTATGCAGATGACACAAGTCTTAACATTAATGCTCCCTCCTGGGACAACATAGAAAGTAAGCTTAATAGTAATTTAGTAGAGATTACCCAGTATTTTTCACAAAACAACTTGCTCTTAAATTTAGAGAAAACTAATAGCATGGCTTTTCATACAAAAAAATATAAAAATAAATCTGAACCATTAGTTTGTACAGGTGAATTTGAAATCTCTGAAGTTGATGAAGTGAGCTTTTTAGGACTAACGCTGGATAAAAATCTGAACTGGAACCAACATGTTGATAAAGTTCTATCAAAAATATCATCCGGTTTATTTGCCATGAGTAAATTACGAAATATATGCGATTCAAAAACCTTAAAAACTGTTTATTTCTCATATATTCATTCTATAATTTATTTTGGTATATCTTTATATGGTGCAACAAGTTTGAAAAATCTCGATTCAATATTAAAAGTACAAAAAAAGCAGTCAGAATTATTTTAAATTTAAAGCCTCAAACTTCAGTTAAAGAGAAATTTGCTGAGCTTGGAATATTAACAGTTTATGGGCTATATGTTTATGAAGTTATATTATCGATAAGATCAAGAATCGGGGAACAAAGACTCAATGGTAATGATCACCAGTACAATACCAGACAACGGGATGAGTTAGCTATTCCTTCTCATCGATTGGCACTTTATGGTAAAAAACCACAGTATGCAGGAATAAAGTATTATAAAAGAATACCGGAAAATATAAAACTGGAAACGACCCTATCAAAATTTAAGAATAAACTAAAGAATTATTTAATTCATAAAACACTTTATTCATTTGACGAGTTATGAAAAAAAGGCACAATTTTAATGTGATAAATTATGATTATTGTCTTACTTCTGCTATGATTTATTATAAAAACAAAAATTAACAGATACCTGATAATTTACAGTACATTATTGTTATTATTTTGTTAAAATTTTTATTTTTAAAAATTTATTAATGTATGTAATTAGTTTTATGTATAGTAATATACATTGTTTTATCTGTAGTTATAGTTCTGGACACCATTCAATGTATTCCTTGCAATACTAATGAATAAAGAATATTTTGATTGATTGATTGAATAGTTTAATTGGTTATTTTCTACTGATTGACGCTAATTTCAATGTACAGGGTGCCTCAGAAGTGGCTTATCCAGGAAAAGAAATTGATTTTTAATACACACCTCCACTTTAATGGCATTCTTACATTCTTTGCGTAATTTAAGGCAACCTTTTCACATCTAGGAAATTTTTCACATCTATTACCTTTTAAATTGTTTTATTAAACAAAGATTTCCAAGTATTAAAATGTCTTCAAATCTCATTTTAAAGCTATTCCATCATCAAATGCAAATTGTCACCTAATTAAATTTTTTAATGCATAGATTTTCCATCATTTTGGCCAATCACTGTATAAATTTGCTTAGAACAATATCATAGTTCGATCTAGTTTCATAATTCAAATTAAATTAATTCATTATTTCTTCCCCTTTCTCACCCATGCAGTAAATAAGCATATCAACTTACTGCTTACCTTAGCAAGTTTCGACTGACTTCAAGAGTAGTATCTTAAAAAAGCTTTCTTTCCAAGAGTTTCATTCTGTTTGGATAAAAGGATAATGTTCTGGAGGTTTGATATTTAGAGAAATTGGTTTATTAGTAGACTGTTCCATGTTCTATTCCTGTAATTTACTAAAAATTATGAGAATTGGATATGAAACATAATTGTACTATCACCAAGTTATAACAACAGAAACCTTATTCAAAAAATAAACAAACATTAAAAGACTAATAAAATACAGCTTATTACGGCCGGTGGCAACAGCCTCAAAGCAGGGAGGTAACACAATCATCAGCGCTATTTTATTCTCTAAATTTCAAGGGTGAAATTAAAATAAAATCTTATTTTGGAGGAAATAATGGGAAATCAGAAAGGTATGGAGGGAATTTCCTTGTGGTGGGAGATAAAATTCTGTCTTTCGACCGACATTAATTTTGATATAATGAGGGTTCTAATGAAATAAATATTGTTAATGTACCCTACTTTGAACGGTTCTCTTTTTATTTAATGTTAAAACAAACTGCATCTTTCATTAAAAAAATTCCTCTATGTATCCTTGAAAATTCCTGGGTATTTAAAAATTGAAATAAATTTACAAATATTTTACATGGTTATTTATAAAAGTAAATTGAAATAGCCATAGCCTATTTTAGAATATTACTCTTTGGCAATAATAAAATTATTACCTATTCATAAGTTGATAGTTAATGTAACTGATCATATACACACTGAAAAACACAAAAAAATCCTGCTTCTTTACACAATTTTTAATATTAACAAAAATCACTCAAACATTGAAAAAATGGTAAATAATTTGTTGAAGACTATTCCAATACATCATCCAATAATAACGCATTTACGGGTATGTATAATTTATCCTGCTCGATTTAGGAGTTTTAAATACCAGGGAATTTTACATCACTACCTGTGCCACCACTAGTAGTTGATATAGTT